>JAVXUP010001738.1:0-198128 GCA_033070095.1 Escallonia herrerae
TCCACGTACATCAATGCGGTGGTTAGTTTATATTTCTTGACCTTCGCTCATAGTCTATTCTTCTTGTTACATAGGCTTGATAACCTTTTTTATTGTTGGATGCAGACTACTATCATTCCACTAGCGTGCGACATTTTAAGGGGGAAGCCATCACGAGCAAAACAATGAGATCCTTGGACGGTCGTGACGATACAAAACCGACCAAAGCAATATAACAGTCATGATTGCGGGATTTACGTCCTCAAGTACATGGACTACATAGCTCGCTCGGATGTGCTCGAATATGATACGTGGTCTCGAAACGATGCCTTGACGTTTAGATATAGGATAGCCTGGGAGCTGAAAAAGGGTGTAGCTAGACGCCTTCCTTACCATTATCCTGAGATGTAGTAGACGTTCGTATGTTTTATTATTACTATTGTTGGATTTTGGATATTAAGGTTTGAAATTGAATTAGCCTTATTATTACTAATTTTGGACAATGGGCTAACTAGCGTGCCTAAGGTGCAATGAGCAAAAAAAAAGTGACAAAAAAATTACGTAATTTTTCGGAAGTTATGAATTGGGCCCTAAAGTGTGCCCGAACAGGCCCTTCAAAACCCAAAAAATAATGTGTCTCGTTTTTTTTTCGAAATTGATACAAATGGGCTAACTAGCGTGCCTAAGGTGCAATGAGCAAAAAAAAAAGTGACAAAAAAATTACGTAATTTTTTGAAAGTTATGAATTGGGCCTAAAGTGTGCCCGAATAGGCCCTTCATAGGAAAACCCAAAAAATAATGTGTCTCGTTTTTTTCCGAAATTGATACAAATGGGCTAACTAGCGTGCCTAAGGTGCAATGAGCAAAAAAAAGTGACAAAAAAAATTACGTAATTTTTCGGAAGTTATGAATTGGGCCCTAAAGTGTGCCCGAACAGGCCCTTCATAGGAAAACCCAAAAAATAATGTGTCTCGTTTTTTTCCGAAATTGATACAAATGGGCTAACTAGCGTGCCTAAGGTGCAATGAGCAAAAAAAAAGTGACAAAAAAAATTACGTAATTTTTTGGAAGCTATGAATTGGGCCCTAAAGTGTGCCCGAATAGGCCCTTCATAGGAAAACCCAAAAAATAATGTGTCTCGTTTTTTTCCGAAATTCATACAAATGGGCTAACTAGCGTGCCTAAGGTGCAATGAGCAAAAAAAAAGTGACAAAAAAAATTACGTAATTTTTCGGAAGTTATGAATTGGGCCTAAAGTGTGCCCGAATAGGCCCTTCCTAGGAAAACCCAAAAAATAATGTGTCTCGTTTTTTTCCGAAATTCTTACAAATGGGCTAACTAGCGTGCCTAAGGTGCAATGAGCAAAAAAAAAGTGACAAAAAAAATTACGTAATTTTTCGGAAGCTATCAATTGGGGCCTAAAGTGTGCCCGAATAGGCCCTTCCTAGGAAAACCCAAAAAATAATGTGTCTCGTTTTTCGAAATTCTTACAAATGGGCTAACTAGCGTGCCTAAGGTGCAATGAGCAAAAAAAAAAGTGACAAAAAAAATTACGTAATTTTTCGGAAGCAAATATGATTCCACAAACCAAATCACAAATTTAAACATTATAAAAGTTCAATTTATACAACTGAAACATTAACCCTAACACTCTTCCTCATCATCGTCCTCCTCGACCATACTGCCAGGTTCGATACCTAACACTTTATAATGGTTTCTCTTGTCATGATCAGTCATCTTATTACACAACGCACACTTTCGTAATTTTTTTTGACCCGTTGCTTCTTCAATCGGATTCTTCATGCGTATTGCTCGTTTTCGCCCTTTTGTTTGAGAAATAATTGGATCAAAAATGTCGTCCTCCTCACCTTGTAGGTCAGTGCCGTCAATGACTGGCTGTGAAGCTCGATTGAATCTACCGCCTGGAGTTGTCCGAGTAGTCGGAGTGTCCACAGTTTCTGGTAATGCCATCCTAAACTGTGCATGCTTAGCCTTATCCCGTGCGGCTGCTTCAACTTGATACCTGTACCCATCAAATGTCGACGCTGCATCCATTGATAAACCGTGCATGATGTTACAAAGGTGATTATATCGCAGCGTCTCAGATTGCTCGAAATCAACTGAAACATTGGGCACGTAAGGAATGTGACCGTGGACTCTATTGGCTTCCTTCGTCCACCGTTCCAAGATATACTGTGGAGGGATTTCACTAGCATTCTTGGCGCTCAAAACCCTCAACGCGTGTCGACAAAGTATACCTTTATGCTCAAACAGTTGACAGTTGCAATTAACCAACCCGGTGTCCTTACAAACTGCTACGGTAAAATGTCGTCTGTCCTCGGAGCCGACGAAGAGCACGGATTGGCGAAATTCGTCACATTTGTCAAAGCATAAACCTTGATGTCTCTGGTGGAATACTCGTGCAACTTTGTCATGCCATATTGATTCGACTTTAGTAGTTCCTCTTGAAACTGTCTAAACATTTCCTTGGTATAGACTTGAGCCGCATGAGCCTCTAAAGGTGAATAAACTAGTATAGCTCTTTCTTTGCAAACTGTAGCCGCGTCGGCTTCTCTCTCAACAATTGCCTGTCAAGGCTTTCTGCATCTCTAGTACGAACTCCGCTATACTTGAATGGCCTACGTACCCATCAAAGAATGAATTCATACCTTCGCTTCTCGAGGTCGTAGTCATTCCGGCTGCAAAAAACTTCTTGGTGTAGGCACCGACCCACTGTGTCTTGATCTCATACAACGATTGTAACCATTCATGATTGTGCAAATAGTAGTCATCCATTAACTTGGCCCACCTCTCCTCGAACACGTCTACCGTCAACGATTTCTTCACACATGTATTAAAGTCAGTCTTGAATGTCGGATGGTTTGCATATACATTGTGAAGCCGTTCGGGATATTTGTTGCTTATGTGCCATGTGCACAGGCCATGGTGAGTATCTGGAAGGACCTTAGCGATTGCATTTTTCATTGCCAGATCTTGGTCGGTGATGATGGTCTTTGGAGGAATATGATACATTGCTTTAAGCCACGTTTCAAATAACCACGTAAATGACTCCTCCGTCTCATCCCTAAGCAGGGCAAAGCCAAACAAGATTGACTGATAGTGGTGGTTCACCCCGGTGAACGGAGCAAAAGGCATAGAGTACTTATTTGTGCGGTATGTGGTGTCAAACGTCACAACATCCCCAAAATTTTGGTAAGCAGCTCTAGAACGGGCATCCGCCCAAAATATAGTACTAATGCGGTTCTCATCATCCAGTTGGAGACTATAGAAAAAGCCAGAATTCTCACTCTGAAGGTGCCTGAAGATATCAAGTGTAGCTTGAGAATCACTCTTACCGAAAGACTCTCTCCTGAGCTGTCTTTCTATATTACGCCTGAGTAGTGGGTAGTTAACTAATGTGATCATTTTGAGAACTTGAGAACATATAGGCATGTATGGATTAAGCTGTCTTTCTATATTACGCCTGAGTTGTTACGAACTATAGAGAAGAGGATGAGAGAAAAACAGATCGCATATTTTTGGAGCAGTACAGTATAGTGCTCGTCCGCTACATTATGTAGCGGACGAGTAAGGGGCAGCACTTTTTACAATACAGTCTTTCTCTTTCTCTCTCCTTTCTCTTTCAAAATTCAAGTTAATCTCTCATAAAACAATAGTGTAGAATGTTGTAACTGTGTCTGTAGAAGATAAGGTATGTTTTCTATCCTTCTGGAGAGCTTTACATGCAAGATCCGCCCTTAGTATGAACTAAAAATGTCCCACTCGTTATCAATTATGTCTAATATACATTCCCAGCTGAAGGCGCCTGCAATATCCAATAAACTGCCACCAGCCCTCCCTGCAAATTAGTTCCACTTTTCTAGTACTCTCAAAACGAAGAGTAGAACCACTTTGCAGAAAAAGAAGATATCAGCATATGCTTAAAAAGTCAAAACTGATTCCAATGGCCACTCCGGTTGAGCTTGAGATGGCAAACGCAAAAGCATAGGGTACGCAGGACAAGAGAGGGCGGTCTGGG
Source organism: Escallonia herrerae (assembly GCA_033070095.1). Classification (NCBI taxonomy): domain Eukaryota; kingdom Viridiplantae; phylum Streptophyta; class Magnoliopsida; order Escalloniales; family Escalloniaceae; genus Escallonia; species Escallonia herrerae. Next base: position 4,019 of record JAVXUP010001738.1, read on the forward strand.
ATAATCCTGAGAAGAACCATTTCCATTGCTATGGCCGTACATCTTGTGCAGGGAAAGAGAGAGGGAGAAGAGAGGAGGAGGATGAGAGAGAAAACAAAAAGTGGTGAGAGAAAAAAAGAGAGAAAGAGAAAAGTCATAACACATTAATGAGAGAAGGTAGAGAGAAAGAGAAGACGACCTTATTTGTCCGCTACATAATGTAGCGGACGAGCAATGTACTGTACAGCTTGAGGGTATTTTTGTCAAAAAATCGTCCGCTACATTATGTGGCGGACGAACTTGAAAAAAATGCAAAAAAGATCTGGGCCGTCCACAGATCGCGCGTGGACGGCCAGATCGCGTTGGCAACTTCTCCTATTTTGCTAGCGCTATCAATGGATCAGCGATATATATATATATATATATATATATATATATATATATATATATATATATATATATATATATATATATATATATATATATATATATATATATATATATATATATATATATATATATATATATATATATATATATATATATATATATATATATATATATATATATATATATATATATATATATATATATATATATATATATATATATATATATATATATATATATATATATATATATATATATATATATATATATATATATGGGGGGGGATACAGATCGACCGGTGGATATTATCCACCGAACCGCAACTCATTGTTGCGGTTCTCTGTGCTCTGAGAGGGCCCACCCCCACCCTCGAACCGCAACTTCTAGTTGCGGTTGTATGTCCTTTTTTATTTTCTTGTCCTTTTTTGCCCTTTCTTTTTCCTTTTTTTCTTTTCCTTTTTTGTCCTTCCTTTTTGTTTTTTCGTTTCCCTGTTTTCTTTTCCTTTTTTTTGTGGCCCCCACCCCTTCCCTTTTTGCCCTTTTTAAAAACCCCCCAACCGCTACAAGGAGTTGCGGTTCCACCCCTTTTCTTCCCACCCCCTAACCACAACTCCTTGTTGTGGTTCTCCCTTTTATTTTTTTGTGGGCCCCCTTCCCTTTTTTCCCCTCCTTCCCTTTTTTTATTTTCGGCCCCACCCCCCAACCGCGGCCCCCACCCCCCAACCACAATAAGGAGGTGCGGTCCGCCTTTTCTCCCTAACCGCAGCTCCTTGTTGCGGTTCCCCCTTCCCTCTTCCCTTTTTTTCTTCCCTTTTACCCCCTTATTTCCTCACGGCCCCACCCGCCCCCCAACCGCAACAAGGAAGTGCGGTCCACTCTCCCTAACCGCAACTCCTTTTTGCTGTTCCCCCTTCCAATTGGGTCCCATCCTCCGTCAATAATCTCAATATCTCAAATGCTCAATGCACAATGATCAAGCTAAAATCATCAATTAACAACCTAAAATCATCAATTAATAATCGTAATTACTTCAAATGCACAGTTAATAACCTAAAATCATCAATTAACAACCTAAAATCACAGATCAATAATTTCAATTCTTAAATACACAATTAACAACCTAAAATTATCAAACAAATTATCAATGTTCAAATAGGAAAAAATTGTTCAAAATGCACATATCTGATGCACTTGAATTATTTCAATTTAGGGTTCGATTATATTAGGGCATTCAATTTAGGGTTCAATTAGTTTAATTTAGGGTTCGGTTCGATCACGGGCATTCAATTTAGGGTCTAATTAGGGGGTTCTATTGAATCAATTTAGGGTTCAGTTGATTTGGGGCATTCAATTTAGGTTTCAATTTAGGTTTCAGTTGGATTAGGGCATTCAATTTAGGGTTCAATTAGGGGTTAATTTAGGGTTCAATTCAATTAGGGCATTCAATTTAAGGGTTTACTTAGGGTTCAATTACTTCAATTTAGGGTTCAATTAGGGGGTTCTATTGATTCAATTTAGGGCTCGGTTGATTTGGGGCATTCAATTTAGGGTTCAATTAGGGGGGGGGTTCAATTATTTCAATTTAGAGTTCGGTTGGATCAGGGCATTCAATTAGGGGTTCAATTACAATTAATTGGTTTAATTAGGTTGAATCGGGGTTCATTACAATTAATTGGTTAAGTTAGGGTTAATCAGGTTTAATTGGGGTTAATTCGTTCAATTAGGGTTACGCGGGGTTAATTACTGTTAATTGGTTAGTTTATGTTGAATCGGGGTTCATTACAATTAATTGGTTCAGTTAGGGTTAATCAGATTTAATTGAGGTTAATTCGTTCAATTAGGGTTAATTACTGTTAATTGGTTAGATTAGGGATAATTACGATTTGATTAGGAATAATTGGGAACAAATTAAGGATAGTTAGGGTTTATCCGGGCTAATTATGCTTTAATTAGGGTTTAGGGTTTAAGGTTGACCGGTTCAAACAGGTTTATTTGGAGCTAATTAATGTTAATTGGTTCATTAGGGCTAATCAGGGCTAATTAGGGTTTATTGGTTCAATTAGGGTAAATCAGGATTAATTAGGGCTAATTGGTTAGATTAGGTTGAATCGGGGTTTATTATAATTAATTGGTTCAGTTAGGGTTAATCAGGTTTAATTGGGATTAATTCGTTCAATTAGGATTACACGGGGTTAATTACTGTTAATTGGTTAGATTAGGGATAATTACGGTTTGATTAGGGTTAATTTGGTTCAATTAGGGTTACTTGGGAACAAATTAGGGATAATTAGGGTTTAATTGTTACAATTACATTACAACAAATTAAATACAATACAATACACTACAAAAAAATTAAATTTTATTACATTACAACAAATTAAATTCAATTACATTATAGCAAATCAAATACAATTACATTACAATAGATTAAATACAATTACATTATAACAATAGATTTAATGCGATAAATAATTTATAGCATACAATTACATTATAACAATAGATTAATTTCTAGCATACAATTACATTATAACAACAGATTAATTCAATATGATATATAATTTCTAACCGGGAAAAAAAAGTGAGTTCAGGCAGTGGTGGTGCGAGGCGGATGACGACAGTGGCGTACGGAAGGCAGCAGCAGAGGGTGGTGGTGCGGCGGAGGGGGAGGAACTGTGGCGATGGTGGTGCGACTGTGAGGTGGCTGTGGCAGTAGTGGGGTAGCTGCGGGGCGGCGAGGTGGCAATGGGGACGACATATCTGAGGGGAGAGGGAAGGGTGGTGTGGTGGTGGCGGGGGGGCCTGTCACCTGCGTGGGGGGCTGGTGGGGAGGGACGGAGGCGGAGGCCTGTCGCTAGCGTGGGGGGCTGGTGGGGAGGGACAGAGGCGGGGGCCTGTCGCCGGCGTGGGGGCTGGTGGGGAGGGACGGAGGCGGGGGCCTGTCGCCGGCGTGGGGGCTGGTGGGAAGGAAAGATGGGGAGAGAGAGAAATCTGGGTATTTAAGAACACATTTAGCGACGGACATGTCTCGTCGCTAAAGATCCGTCGGTAAAATCATTTAGCGACGGTTTATACCGTCGTTAAAAGACCGTCGTTAAACGTCCGTCAGGAATGGTTTTACCGAAGGATTAATCCGTCGGTAAAATATTTTTTTGGACAACGTTTTTACCCACGGAAATTCCGTCGCTGAAAACACCTTTAGTGATGGAACGACTTCCGTCGCTAAAACCCTTTTTTCTTGTAGTGACCGGTCGGCGGTCACGATGCTGAAATAGTGAAATTCAAGCAGATCTGAGCCTCAGTCACCGGTGGTCACGGCGAAGAACCCACCGCCAGCGACATTAGGACAACGACGCCGTTCTGATTTTTGAGGACTGAGGTCAGTGTGCATTTTGAATAATTTCTTTTGCTATTGAGAATTGATTATTTGATCAATAATTTTAGGTTGTTAGTTGTGTGTTTGATAATTTAGATTATTAATTGATGCTTTATGGCTGTTAATCATGTATTGAGCACTTGAGATTTGAGATTGTTGATGGAGGATGGGACCCAATTGGATTTTTATCCCATTTGAGCATTGATTATTTGATTGATAATTTTAGGTTTTGTTAATTGTGCATTTGAAAATTGAGATTATTTATTACTGATTATAGGTTGTTAATTATGCATTGAGCATTTGAGAATTGAGATGGTTGATGGAGGATGGGACCCAATTCGATTAAGATGTCGGATATGTGATTTAGTTGCATGGTGGGTTGAAATTAGGTTAATTAGGTTAACGTGATAATAAAACATGACTGGAAAAGTAAGAGAATAAAATATTTGTAATTAACTAGGTTATTGCAGTCTAATAAGAATGAGTGTAGAAATCAAGATACTATTCAACAGTCTCTGATTCCAACAGTAAGGGACAAGGCTCCCATTGTGTATCGTGATAGTCATTCCGGACATTCAAGCAGAGTTAGCGATGAGTTTAACTCTGACGAGCTTATTGTGGATCCTAGGTTGCGTCCAAATATTTTGGATTATGGTCCTAATATTCGAGATAAAGTTCGATGAGCGTATTGGTCGAAAGGTCCTTGCCAACCTCGTCACCATAATTTTCCATTTACACAATTCATAACTCAGTCTCGTCGATTTGTATCTTCTTGGTTAGACATGTATTCGAGTTGGTTGGAGTATAGTGTAGCAAAAGATGAAGCATATTGCTTGTGTTGCTACTTGTTCGGAAGTGCTCATGGGGAGCAAGGGGGTGGTGGTACTTTTGTTAGGCATGGTTTTAATGATTGGAGAAAGAAGGAGAAATTCCAAAAACATGTTGGAGAAGTTGGTAGTATGCACAACCTTGCTTTAACTAAGTGTAAGCCTTTGATAACCCTCAGCAGAGTATTGAAGTAGTTTTGTTCAAGCAAACAGATGAAAGTAGGGTTCAATACCTTACTCGCTTGACTGCATCAATTGATGTTATTCGGTTTCTCTTACGTCAAGGCTTGTCTTTCCGTCGGCACGATGAATATGAAAATCAGGGAAATTATTTAGAACTGTTAGAGTTTCTTGCTGATCGCAATGAAAATGTGAAAAAAGTCGCGTTGTCGAATGCTCCTCAGAATCTCAAATTGACATCACCAAAAGTTTAGAAAGAAATTGTTAGTGCCATTGTTGGAGAAATAAGAGATGCAATTGTTGGGGACATGAAAACTGAATTATTTTCCATTTTAGTTGATGAGTGTCGTGATATTTCAGTCAAAGAACAAATGGGAGTTGTCTTGAGATATGTGGACAAAAGAGGACGTGTGATTGAACGTTTTCTTAGTATTGTCCATGTTGCTAGTACCGCTGCCTTATCATTGAAAGACGTGATTGACAATTTATTTGCAATGCATGAATTGAGCATTTCAAGAATTCGTGGACAAGGCTATGATGGAGCAAGTAATATGCAAGGTGAATTCAATGGTCTTAAAACCTTAATTCAGAGGGAGAATGAAAGTGCTTATTATATTTATTGCTTTGCTCATCAACTTCAGCTAACTCTTGTAGCCGTTGTAAAAAAACATTCTCAGATTTCATTGCTCTTTAATTTGGTTGCTAAGGTAGTAAACACCGTGGGAGTTTCATTCAAGCGAAGAGATGCTATTCGAGAAAGTGAAGCCATTAGACTTCCTCATGACCTTAAGAGTGGTGATATCATTAGTGAACGAGGTTTAAATCAAGAAACTAGCATCAAAAGAGCAGGAGAGACCCGTTGGGGATCACATTACTGTGCATTATTGAATTTGAGTCATATGTTTGCTTCAGTGATATGTGTGCTTAATAAGGTTGTTGATGATACTACAGATTATGAACAGAGAGGTGAAGCATTGTGTCTTTTGAACTCGGTGCCAACTTATGATTTTGTCTTCAACATGCAATTGATGACAAATATTTTGGGGATGACGAATGAACTTTCACAAGCATTATAAAAGAAAGATCAAAATATTGTGAATACAATGAAGTTGGTAAGAATAACAAAGCAACGATTGCAGGACTTTAGAGATCATGGGTTGGAAGACTTGCTGGAAGCGGTCTCATAATTTTGTGTAAAACACGAAATTGACGTATTGGGCATGTGTGCGAGGTTTGTAGCCCCGAGGAGGCAAAGACGTAATGCTGAAGAAGGTACAAATTTTTACCACTATAGTGTTGATATTTTTTTAACGGTTGTTGATTTGCAAATCAGTGAGTTGAATAATCGTTTCAGTGAGGTAACCACAGAGTTGCTTATTTGTATGGCATGTCTCGATCCAAGTGATTATTTTTCTGCTTTTAAAAACAGAAGTTGATACGTCTTGCACAGTTTTATCCATATGACTTTTCACCGATAGAGCTTAAGGTACTTAAAAGTCAGCTCAAGACTTATATTATGGATGTGCGCTCATGTGAAGAACTTTATGAAGTCAGGAGAATTGGTGAACTTGTTATAAAGTTAGTTGAGTTGAAAAAGGATGCGATATATCCTTTGGTATTCTTACTTTTGAGATTGGTCTTACTTTTACCTGTTGCAACTGCTACTGTAGAAAGAGATCTCTCTGCAATGAAGATAATAAAGACTCGACTTCGGAATTGCATGGGAGATGAATGGATGAATGATAGCTTGGTTTGTTACATCGAGAAAAATGTCTTCAAAACTATTACAAATGAGGCTATTATAAAATGCTACCAATCTTCGGTGCCTCATCGAGTGGTTATTTAGTGCTTTCATTTGTAAACAGTGAAATGTGTATTTTGAATTCTCTTCTTTTGTGTTGTAAAGAGTCTTTAGTGGCTCTCATGAAACTTAATAAAACCTTTTAGATGCTTTTTAGTATGTTTTGTGTAATATCGAAAAGTGCACTTTGTTTTTGTGTGCTATTTTACTTATAAAAATATTTATTTCTTTTGATATATTTTAGCCCCTCCGGGATGAAATCCTGGTTCCGCCACTGCTTCAGGTGATCCAAGAATTGATAAAGCATAGGGTACTCGGTTAGAAGAAGGCTCTAACATATAGTACCAACCAACAGCTATGTCATGTTTGGGAGTTACCAGATAGCATACTAGCTTAGACTGTGTTTATAAGCAGTTACAGTCTTTCTTTAGAGCTTGAGTAACTGTAGAAAGGAATTTTGTTTAAGCTTTCATGGAATGAAATGGACATTTTACACAAAAGAAAAAGAAGTTCAGAGGAAGTAGCTGCAACTAGTTTCGAGTTATGGTGGTGTAGAATAGCATACCATTAAAGGGGAATTGATTAATTAACTCTCAATTTAAACTTTCCCTCTTCAAATGGCTTTGAGAATTGAATAAACATTAACTGCTACCCCGATTGTAAGAATCTTCCTCCAACCCTGTATATAATGATAATTAATAGCCGCTAAATGTCTTAATGACGTTTTTGTTAACACTTTCAGTGACAACTCTTTACAGCATTTTTTTAACGTCACTAAATAAAAATCATTAAAAATATTTAGCAACCATCAATTGTTACTACATGGGGGTAAGAGAAAGATTCCTTCAACCGGGTAGCAGTCAAATTTTTTCCTTGAGAATTATAACATCAGTAAAATAGGCAAAGCCGTCTCTAATGCAATTAATTAAACAAAGGAGTAAGCGGAGCATTCATTCTCAACCACCATTTGATGGAGAATGAGTCTTCTTCTAGGTCGCATGCCTAGTTACAATCAAGTGCCGTACAGGCTAATACATATGTAGAGATTAACAATTTCCGTCTCAAAGTAAAAGTTCCGGAGAGAAACAGACATAGATGACAATGACCTGAGTCCAGAGAGAGAGAGAGAGAGAGAGAGAGAGATGAGGATGACCCGAGTCCTAACCATGGTTTGATGTGTTAGAGGAGAAGTACCCAAGAGACTCAAAATATCTCCCAAGGGTTACTTTCTGATGCATTTGAGTTCCACATCCATTTGTGGAGCTCTTAACAAAGTGCAAAAAGGAAAGAGAGAAAGAAAGACCTAACACTATCCCACCATATTTTGTTTTGGTGAAGTAAGGCTAAAACTCCCATAGTTCAGCCACTGCCGAATGTACAAATTAAGTAAAAAACTTTGACGAGTCAGTTACAGCTTCTCCCCTTACCCTAAGGAGAGAAGGCTGGTTTGTTAGACACAGTGAAGATTGAAAAGCTTTACTAAAAGATGCTGGTCACTGTTTTTTTTCAAAATCCTTACGACTAAGGTTTGAAATCAACACACAACAAAAACTTGGGGCATCCCCTGCCCCATGATTTTCCTAAATAACTACTGCTACATCTACATGCTCCTAGCTAAAAAAATGGTCTTGAGTGATCAGCCATCTCAAAAGATCATTTGGATTTACATTATCTAGACAGCCTTGCCAGAGGGCTGTTTGGCTAATTAAAGCTAAATTTTTTTTCAAGAAAACAAAAAGTGGGACTTTTGCTTAGCCTGTCCAAGGCTAAAAGTTAGAGATGATGTGTCCAACTTAGCTCTTTCAAGACCTCAAGTTGGCTGGATGCACAATGCATGCTTTGGTTCTCTTGTAGGAACCCTTCCTTCCAAGAGAAGAAACGGAGAAGATGGAAAATATTTTCCTCCAAACTTGGATGTAGACCCCTATGGGGGGATTCTGTCATAGAAAGGACCGAACTCCGAGCATGGGCCGGGCCTATCCATGAGATAGAGAGGGAGAGGGAGAAAGAGGCAGAGAAAGAGAGAACCATGGTTAGGCCACAGGTCTTTTCAGAATCAAGCTTCTGAGGGAGTAGCGAAGCAGGTTGAGATGAATCTCTTAACGATGAGGTATCGGTGCATGCAGAGCCATTGTTACGCCTGTTGCACAGCAAAACAAACTGTCAAAGATATTAGTACCTCTTTCGCAGTACCAAAGCTATACATATAGCTGAGAAGATAGAGCTAAATGCACACTTGTATGCTTATTCTCATTTTATTTGCCATTGCCAAAAGTAGACCAAGCCACAAAATTTTACTTTTGATGCTAGCCGGATGAGGCGTGACACATTAAACTATAAGAGGTTGAGGTTATGAAATGGTTACTTTGTGCCACAATCTAATAATATTGCTGAAGTTATGATTCTCGTTGAGGTTGAACTTGAAGTGGGTGAAAATTATATAATAAGTGGTGTGAAACAAAGCATGAAGCCTACATCAAAAACCATTTATTCCAGGACGGTTGAAATGATGCACACAACCACCCACTGGCTACAACTGTATTCGACCCACAATATTAGCTGGACTAACTATGATAAATAACATTTATAATTAGTTGGGGGAGAGTACGGCGGGGAGGGGTGGGGAGATGGGGCTCTCTGGTGGTTGTTTGAGAACTTATATAGGCAAAATTGGGTGATATGAGTAATTACTTGCCCCTACTTCCTTTCTTGCACAAGATTTAAACCAAAACGCCTTCAAGTGTTTATGTTTCGCGCACATGCTTCTGCGAACTCAACTTCTGGAGGAGTGAGGTTTCTGATCTTTGTCTTCATAACTTGTCATCCAATCATATCTAACTTGCTAGACTGTTGGAGGGTATATACATCTCTAAGCTAAAAATCCAAAGCTTAAAAGTGGGCATATACAGTTCTAAGTCTATATGAGAAATGCCAATGAAATGGGAAAAACAAAGCCAGTGGTTAAAGATGTACAAACCTGATTGCAGTGAAGGCGTGGGTGCAAGAGACATTGGGGTAGCATAGTGCTGTGGGTAACCGCCAGTTGAGTTAAGGGCCGAATAGGGATAGAGGTGGTGAGGGTACTGGACACCATAGCCCTGCCCCGCCGTGTAGGTGGTGCCGCTTCCTTCTCCGAAGTTGAGGTAGGGGTAGAAGGCCGCCGCCGCTGCTCCGCCTGTTATCATCCCGCCAGCCCCCGTTCCGTACATGGGATACTGGGCATTTGCCCCTCCATAAACGTTGTAGTAGCTCTGAGCAAAAGACACATTAATCCAACGAAACATGATGCATTGTCTTCTTTATTCATGATAAATAGGCAGCTACACTGACTGAAAAATGTTGCGGAAATAGAGAATTATTTTGTTCTAAAGTCGGTCTACTTTGTTATATATATATATATATATATATATATATATATATATATATGTGATATAGACATGTGACGTGATGCCGTGTTAAGGCCTGGCAAACGTTGTAGCTTGCTCCTAGAAAACTGTCTCTAAAGGGAGCAAAACGGAATAGATTTATATAGGAAGGTAAGTTGCTCCAAGATAATTTTTGTTCTTACCTGAATTGTAAAAAAATATTTTTACAAATTTATATATATATATATAGCGACAATTCATGACTGCTAAATATTTTAATAGTTTTTCGATTAAAATTTTTGACGACGATTTTTAACAGCATTTTTTTAATATCACTAAATAATAATAACTAAATATCTTTTTACGGCTCGGACTCGGAAACGGCCGAAAATTTTCTATTTTGAACGAAGAAATGAGAAGATATATAGGCCAAACAGATAGAGCAGACATCAAAGACTCCAAAGCTGTTGACGACAAAATGCATCCAAACAAACATCTGAAATTTTCACTTTGCTCGAGCCATGCAAGCGCAGCTAGACCCGTCCACTTTTTCATTTAAAACATTTCGTTAACTATGCGTTGGAAAAAGCAGGGGAATCTAACACAAATGAACTGCGAGTCAATTGAAGATTCGTTAATTATGCACTTGCAAACTTAATATGGGGTTGGGTATTGTTGGAGTTGAAGCAACCCATGTTAGGATCTAATGTTACAACTGTATGCAGTGGGTGGGTTGAAGGGGATCAGCAACTCTCGCCACTATTTCATGTCAAAAGTTTATCAAAAACGGAAAAAGAGAGTTTTGCTGTACAAACCGTGGGATATGTGTAATCTGGGGAGTAGGCAGAGTACCTGAAACATACGCGGAGAACAGAATTAGCATACTAAGCGTACCACTGCAAGCATCGATGGGCATTCATGTCAAGTTGGCGATGCTCAACATTAATTTATTTACTGTAAAAAAACAACCAAACAGTTTCAGAGGGTCCAGCGTCTCTGACTCTGAGCTGTCTGTGTCCTCTATATGCCTTTGACTAACACGCACAAACACAGAGAGAGAGAGAGAGAGAGAGAGAGAGAGAGAGAGAGAACAATTATGAGTTTCAAAGGAATGGAATATGTTTGTAATCACAGCTGTCTGTGTAAAGAGAGAGAGAGAGAGAGAGAGGGATGATGGGGTGGATGAGCATGCGTGAATATGCAGAACCTTAAAGTGAAATGGGTTTGTGTTTGCATGAGCTGGCAATGCACGTGCAGCTTCTATAATGTAGAGAGAGAGAGAGAGAGAGAGAGAGAGAGAGAGAGACGAAGCAATAATATAATTGAGAGGGCATACCCGTAGACATTATAAGGGATCCCTTGTTGGATGGCATAATGAGGGAAGGTGGTTGCTGCTGCTGAAGGAAAAGCTGTCCCTCCCACTCCGCCTTGAAACCCTGCCTGAAAGCTGCTCATAACCCTAAAGTTCCTGCCCCCTCCTCCGCCTCCTGCATTGCTCATTTCCAGTTTTATATCACCAACGCGAAAATTTACGGGCGCGGATACAGAGAAAATGTGTGTTCTGGGGTTGACAATCAAGACTTGGATTTGGTAAAAACAAGCTAATATTTTCTATTTCTCTGAACAAAATGTTGGGTTTGGAAATGGAAAAAGAAAAGGGGGAGGATAAAGAAATGCCAAGGGACAGAAAAGCGAAAGCTCTGTTACACAGTAAAATGAGCTGTCATGCTTTAGGAGGACATATCTTCCTCCTTCACCAAGGATATTTGTGGTTGTAAAGTATTTCTCAAGTGGTCCGGCTCTCACTCATTCCTCAACATTCATTCGAAACCATTCGATCAAGAGATTGAGAAATCAACTCTTCTGACAAATTCATCGCTGCATGAAGAAGCGGATGTGCTATCTAGCTCAAACAAGTCCAAGAGATCAAATCTTGTAGCTGTTTCCTTAAGAGGAAAGCTAGTCTTGTTTGATGTGAATAGTGGATTCAAAACTTTATATGCAGATGGGAGTAACATAATGCAACAATGGACGATTGGTGAGTGGAAAAAGGAAACAGGAAAAATAAGATCACGAACCATGTTTTGGGGTGGAAGGCTTAGATCTCTGAACACCCAAAGAAGCAAGGTTGCAGTTGGCTCTCCTCCCATCAATCACAGGTGCAGCATCAACACAAGCTCTCATGGCAGCATCCGGCTCGCGAAAAGTTACCTGATGTGGAAATAACATCGACCGTTCAAAATCCCCCTAACATAACAAGAAGGGTTTATTTGACAAACCCACCACTAGATCTTCTCTGATCTTAAAGATGTAGTGAAAGCCACCAATGAAGACGAAAATGGAAGGATACAAACAGTACCAGCATATCCATAAAAGGAAACGTAAGAATAGTTGTAAAAGTTAAAAAAGAAGAAGAAATAACGGGGGAGGGTTTAAATAAAAGCATACAAATCCATAGCCTTTGGATCTCCCGGTGGTCTTATCAGTAATGACCACGGCCTCCAAGATCTCACCAAACTGCTCAAAGTACTTCTTCATGGTTTCCTTCTGCGTCTCCCAAGCCAATCCCCCAACAAACACTTTTGTGTACGTGGTGTCTCCAAACTGCCCGGCCGAATTTGCTGGAGTCATCTCTGTGTGCTGCTGCCTCTGATGATGGTATCTCTGCACCTTCCCCCCTCGTTTGTTTGATGATCTGGGTGCCTCTAAGCTTGAATACAAGCAGCAGCAGACTTTTGAGGACGGTGGTCCAAAGGGGCAACCGGCAGCTCGTATAATATAGATCTATTCCCCTAATTTGAGATGGTGGCGTGGATGAGGAGGGAAGGTGCTGAAGGTGGTGACGGTGATGGAGGCAGTGATGATCAGACAGTTAGGTCAGAGATCCAGAGAGAGAGAGAGAGAGAGAGAGAAAAATTGGGAGGGAAGAGAAAGCAAAAGTTAGATAAAGAGGAAAGGACCCCCTCTCGTAATACGGAAGTGAATTATGTACACAGCAGCCCCCACCTATCTGCACGTTAAAAAAGAAACCATCTACGCGCCCGATATCGCGTGCATACACAAGAGTTCATCTTTTTTTCTTAGAGACGCAAGTTTATATAATTTTAATCGGAGTGAAGTTGAATTTTTAATTTTTTTTGGTTTTTTTTACTAATCTTATGTTTTTTTCTTTGACAAAAATCATATTTTTATGTCATTTGAGAGTTTGAAAAGATCAGTAATACATGTTTTCTGTTAGGACTCGTTCAGCTCACGAATATTCTTAATCGTAATCGCCACTATAATAAGAGTATTTGATTCATTGATGAAAGAATTATCCACAATACAGTCATTAATACGCTTGATCCTATTATTTAAAGAATGAACATCGTAATGCTACAAAAAATATATTAGAATGTCTCTAATATCCTTCATAATATCGTATTGGTAGAGAATTCATCCATTATATGATCATAAAATTACTCTTGAACTTTTGTTTTAACCTAAATACTGTAACGCTACGAAAATTATGAAGATATCACTCGTGTGTTCATGTTTTTAATTAGCAAATGTCAAGGTCATTCAATTCTGAAAAAGTGATTACTAATTCCCTTATATTAAAATCTAAGCTCAAATTCAAGTTTCTTCTTATACGATAAATGTCGTCTATAAGTGCCATTTATCATATCAGAAGAAACGTCGTTGCCCTTTGATTACGTACGCCGACGTACCAAAAATGCTCTTTGATTCTTGTGGGCAGCGCAGGGGCTACCGCTTACTACTTAGTGATGTTAGAACACGCGCCGGACTGAGACGGGGACCAGTGTTGGGTGTAGGAGTAACAACATTATTTAAACAGGAAAACAGAGTGAATGAGTTTGCCCCTGTTGGGTCCCAATAATTACAACAGTACCAGGACACCATTCCTTCAAATCTGCGCATGACACAGTGGCAGAAACGGAACTGCTTAGACCAAAGTAAATGTGGGTGGCCGCCTTAACTCTCATGCTTTACATTTCTTTAATTTAGTTGCTTAGACACTATGATGTGACCTCTCTCTTGGTCGTCTCTTTAATACTCACTCGTTGGTCCACAAATATTATATTACCTATGTTGGAAGAAAATAATTAGAACTCGTCGTTTGTATGCTGATATGTAATGATTGTTAATTTTTTTAAATATCTTTTTATTCGGTAGATGTCAAATAATATGATAGGTTTCGCACCAAGTAACAAAGAATAAAATCGAAAATAATAACAGAAAATAAAGACCCACAACGATTGCGTGGTTTGGCCAAAGCCTACTCTAGAGTGGTTGCAGCTATTTCAGTATGTCTGTCAATGGAGATTGCAGATCCCTGTCTCTCTCAACAAACCCTCCCAAAGAGCGGCTCCTCTCTCTAGACCTTAAAAAATAATACGAGACGGCTTATATATATATATATATATATATATATATATATATATATATATATATATATATATATATATACACACACTTACTTAGAGTTAAGTTGTGACCTTCTCTGAATAACTAATGTGGGACAAGACGAATTAAATACTTAGCGCTAAATTGCGATCTTCTCTAAATAATTAATGTGGGACACTCACACATTCACCAATTTTTGGGTCTCGCGGGTCATAAACAGTTTTTATCCAAGATAAATTATCACAAATCTTCACCTTGACTTGGACTAAACAAGCCACAAACCACCTGAAAGTATTATCTGTTACTCCCATACCTGCCTCCTAGAGCTGCACATTAAATCTTGCTGATACCGATCAAATCTAAGCAACGCTTAAACTTGATATCTAGAATATGCCTTCTCATCATGTTTGCTGGATTTTCAACAGTGAAATCTTCTCTACCATAATAGTACCTTGAGAAGCCATATCCCTAATAAAATGAAACCTAATAGCAATGTGCTTGATCCGCTCATGAAACCTAATATCGATTTTTCGTCAGATATATGGCACTTTGGCTACTGCAGTAAACAATGCTAGACTCCTGCTTCAACCCCAAATCACTAACCAGACCCTTCAACCAAATGGCTTCCTTTGCTGCCGCTATGTACTCAGCTTTTATAGTAGACAAGGCAATAATAGTTTGTAAAGTACCCTTCCAACTGATCACATAGCTTGAAAAAGTGAAAACATAACCTGTCAAAGATCTCTTCCTACCCAAATTCTAGCCTAATCTGAGTCCACATATCTAACAACTCTATTGTTCGCATCACTACCCCGATAGTAGACTAGACTAGTATCTGTAATACTTTCAACTGTCAAAGTATCTTTCTAATGATTTTAGTTATGTTAACAAGCCTTAGTCTGACTTTAAGAAAAATTGATAATCAACCCTAGAAGGTGACAATATTGACCCATATGTAAAAGGTAATTAGTCTCACTATTTATATAATTTTTTCTTTTTCTTCTTATGGTTTGTGGTTTTTATAGCGTTGGTTTAAGTATGGGACTAGCATCCACTTTCAAGATCCAATTAGCATATCACATTCGAGGTGGATTTTGGTGTTTTTGCTTTTTCATTTTTTCCTGGTGTTATTTTTTTCTTTTTAGGTTTAAGTAACAGAATTGCATCTAAAAATAAGAAATCAGTTACAAGAGCATGTTGTCCGCGTAGGTAGCTACACCAAAAGGAACAATCATACTATCCAAAAACTTGCAGAGCTACAGATTGTGATCAAATCGTTGATTACTAAGCTGCGGTACAAGTTTTGAAGCAACATCCAAATAACTCACTCAAATGGATTCAAAATACACTGTAGAAATGCATGTAGTTTCTTCTTCTTCTTCAATTTTGTCTCACATTATCACATTGAACTGCTACACAAGAACGGTAATTTTAAACGAATATATTTATAGGCAATGTCATGTATATATATTCCAAATCCCTTCGATTGCACATTCTTGAATCCCAGTAATGTCATCTTCCATATCCCCTCGTTAGCACATGTATTGACTCCCCAACTTTGTAGGTATTAATAATTAAATAAATAACGGTCTTTACTATTAATTAGAGTACATTATTGAATCTAGGCCTAGTAATGTGACTTAATTAATTAATTTGTCCATTCTAAGGTTTGTCAGAACTAATCAATTTGTCCAGTCCCACTAAGGCACTAAACCACTAAAAGATAGTTGTAGAACAACTTATCTTTAACAACTTTAAATCATACTTCAACAAACCCCCTTGATTCGAAGTTGGAAACTCCAAGTAGTCTTCTAAATTAAATACACTTATGAATAGGAAGTGACTTGGTCAAAATATCAGTCACTTGCTCATTTATATTATAATACTTCAATGGTATCGTGTCTTCTGCTACCAACTCACGTATGAAGTGATGCTAAATGTCGATATGCTTAGTTCTGATTTTTGTTTTTTGTCATTGCAATAACAGTTTTCTTATCACACCAAAAACTCTGTTGCTCCTTGTTGTTCCTTAAGAAAATCAGCAAGTAACCTTCTCAACCAAAGTGCTTGGCATGCTGAAGATGTCGTAACAACATACTCCGCCTCAGTCGATAATAGTGTTGTTGTTGCTTGTTTCTTTGAACTCCATGAGATAGCACCTGATCCAAGAATGAAAATGCTTCAAGAAGTACTCTTTCTATCTTCAACAGACACTGCCTAACACCATCAATGAATCCACATAATTTAAATTGAGACACATGAGAATACCATACATACATCTCTGATTTGGTCCGTATCATCAGTGAACTAAAGAATGGTTTCACGACCCTAACCGAGCAACAATCTTGAATCACTGATGAATTAGACAACTTTAATAGGAGGGATAGAAAAAAATCGAAAGAAGATGGGAGAGGAGAGAAGAAAGATGACAAGGAAAAAGGTCTGGAATTTTATTAGCGATATGAGTGCGAGGAAAAGGAAACAAAACTCCTTGCCATACTAGAATAGAAAGACAAGTTAACGACACTTGAGTGCCAAATTGCCAGAATGAGGAGGGCCGATGACCCTTTAGACCTTAGTGCCGTAACCATGAACCCCAAGGATAGAATATCCCTTAAGTTCAAGATTATGGAGATAAATAAGTTTGATGGGACCACGGATCACAAAATCCACGTTAAGATGTGCGTGCAGGCGTTCATTCCATGTCGAGTAAATCAGTATCAATTGATACAGTTGTTCCACCAAATTCTCGCAGGAGTCGTTTAACGTTGGTTCCTCACTTTGGATGAAGCCCACATCTGTACTTGAGAAGATGTTGTGAAATTGTTCGTCAAGCAGTACCACTATAATGCCGATCTAGATATCACCCAGAAGGATTTGGAAACCACGAAGCAAAAGTCAAGAGAGTCTATTTCAACTTATCATGAGATGGAGGAATACGTCAACTCAGATGGTGAACCTTCCGACAGAGGAAGAACAAGTGAATATTTTGAGGAACTATCTACTTCAAGTTACCACGACTCTATTATTGGCCATTACCACACGTTGTTCAAAGTCCTTATGGGATCCCTTATACAAATAGAAGATGTAATCAATAAAGGAACCATATCTCGTGAGTCGAAGCTAGGGTATAATAAGCCAACACGAGGAGGTGTAATGTATAGCCTAAGCCAGCAATAGCCAACAATGTCAACACCGTGCAAACACACCGGGAAATGACCTGGGAAGCTACCATGGAGTCTAAGAGGAAGTTCACATCGTTGAATGCACCACTCCCTAAAGTCTTCGAGCATTTAGAAGTTAGTGTCAGCATATGATTCTCTGCCACAGTTTTACGATATGATTACTTGGGAAGAGTTGATGGAAGGCGAAGCCTTCATTGTTAAAGAAGAATATGATGAAGAAATAAGGTTCATGTTTTGACTAAATGACGCGGTATCCCACCTAACCCAATCAGGCCGAGTGTACCAGACCCTACCCGTAATACCCCAAAAATTTATTTTTCTATGTGAAATTAATATTTTTGAATAAATAAGTTTGTGGTCTTTTGATTAAAACTAAGAAAAATGGTTTGGGATTGTTTCTGAAGAATTTAGTCTAATGAAAGTAGTTTCATTCGAATAAAAAATTATTTGATGTTAAAGTTTTTGGGCTCTGAAGGATTCGGTCGAAGGAAAATGGTTTTGCTTCGAATGAAAATGGGTTTGCTTCGAATGAAAATATTTTGCTTCGAACGAAAAGTATTTGAATCGTGTAAAATGAGTTTTTGAAGTTTTCATTCGAATTAAAAGTTTTAATTCAAATGAAAACCTGTTTTTAGTCAAATGCCAAAAAAAAAAAATCTGAAGTTTTCATTCTAATTAAAAGTTTTAATTTGAATGAAAACTCATTTTCGGTCGAATTGAAAAAAAAATTCACCTCCATCGGATTTGGTCAAATGAAACATGTTTTGGTCAAATGAAATTTTTTGTCGATCGACTTAAAGTTTGGTTTTGTTCCATATAAATAGTTTCTTATTTCCTTTTCGAATCTTTTTGGTTTTCTAGCTACTTCTCTTTGCAATATATATATATATATATATATATATATATATATATATATATATATATATATATATATATATATATATATATATATATATATATATATATATATATATATATATATATATATATATATATATATATGGAGGAGGCTTGGAAGCTCTTGATTTCTAAGGAGGAGCTTAAGTATTTACATTCACAAGCTTGATTAAGGTAAGAGTTTAATTTTGAAATTCAAATCAACGATGGACCAATTGCTCATGTAAGTCCCTAGTTTCTTTTTTTGAAATCCGAATTTCTTCGAAGTGATTCTTCTTCTCCTTTTTGCTTTGAGCTTTGTTATGAATAACTTGTTCTCAATGCTATGACTTGTTAAATTTAATTTCTGTTAAATTCGTTTGACCATAGAATTTACGATGTTGATATCGTTCATTTTAGAGATTATCATTATTTCATAAACTCCGTGTATTGTTTGACATGTCCGATACTTGATTATGTGTTAGATTGGAATCTTTGTTTGATAACTCTATGAGCCATGTCACAGTGTATGTGACTTATGTCTGACTTACCTACGTGGATTGAAACGTGTGCTAGCTCAGGGGAGTTAAGTTAGAGATCCCGATCTTACTTTCTGAACCGGCCTCATATGTCAGTGATGACATATGTGACCACTTTCTGAATGGCTCCCTAGTATCTGTCTCTATATTCAGATATTTGACATTCAAAATATGGTTTGATTATCCACTTTGTTGAGACCCTTTGTGCTTCTAAAATTTTATTTCTTAGATAATTTTTGCTTCTGTATGATTGGTCCTTTGAGCGACCTTACTGGGCATTTGGCTCACTCCCTTATGATTTCTCCTTTCAGGTGATCAGTAGGTAGGACTTTGGGTTTGAAGGGCTAGCTGAGTGATCAAGAGCTAGCCTCCTGTGTTTCAGAGTTAGTACTAATATTTTGAGTGTAATGTTTGAGATGTATTGTTGGTTTTTAGGTTTTATTTTGGGAAACTCCGTGTTGGAGAACTTGATTTGTACAAAGGCTTGAGGCCAATGAGTTAAATATTGATGTATTTTTGGGAATTATTAGTGTATGCTCTGATTTATCATTTTGGAGTCTTATGATAATTATAAGATTTAATCTGATCTCTCTGTGTATTCGGCATTAACGCTTCAGTAATAAATTCGGACGTTACAGTTAGTATCCGAGCTTAGGTATGGATTCTGTAGACTCATGCTTAGTATCAGATAAGTTGTGAGATGGGTAGGTTTAACCGTAATGTCTAAGACTACATCTGACGTTAATTTTCTTTTGTAGCTATGGCAAGCAGTCGTAATAATAGAGGAACCCGTAATCGGAATGTGGAACCTCCACCGAAAACGAGAACCCACTAGATCTTCTGACCCTCTTGGCAAACCAGCAAGCTCAGTTGACTCAATTACTGGCTAATCAGCAAGCTCAGTTAAATCAGCAGAATCAACCTAACCCACCTCAGAATCCGAATACCAAACAGACTCAGACCCGTAGCTTGTTATAGCAGTTTGATAAGAAAAATGTAAAACCTTTTGCAGGAACCGATGACCCGATTGTGGCAGAGAAATGAATTTCTCAAGTTGAAAAGGTGTTTCGGCCTATGGGTTACACCGAAGCAGAAAAAATAGAACTCACATTGTATAAGCTAGATGAGGAGGCAGACGATTGGCGAAAAATGATTGAGGATAGTAAGACTGCAGAACAACGCAGGGCGATGACATGGGATCAGTTCAAGGTTTTGTTCTTTGGCGGCTACTTCCCTAGAAGCGTAAAAGAACATATGTATCGTGATTTTCATAATCTGAGGCAGGAGGATAATGAGAGCGTCGCCCAGTATGAGGTAAGGTTTACACGATTACCTCATCATGGTAAGTAGTTGGTGGCTAATGAAAAGGATAGGGTGAAAATGTTCACTTGGGGCCTTAAGTTTAGCATTAGACAACGAACTGTTTTGGTCCTGATTGAGACCTATGTTTAGTGCATGGACATTGCGTCTCTCTGATAGGTAAGAGAGACCGTCCAAAACTATCTCAGTCACACGCAGCACCAAATGATGGGAAGCAAAAAGAGGTATCTTTGTCGACTACTGTTGGTCAGAAGGACCAAGATCAGAGGCAAGGTCAAGTTTAGTGCAATATGAGTAAGAGCTTTAGCCAGAACTTTGCTCAGAGGCCTCCGTCTACAGGTTCAGGTCCTATCTATCAGAGGTGCAACAAGCGACATGGTGGTCAGAGTTGCCATTGGGATACGGGAGAGTGCTTCAGGTGTGGCAAAAAAGGTCATCATATAAGAGATTATCCTATTGCAGCATCACGGCAATTTGGCCCATAAGGTTCAGTTGCAGGGAGTACAGCTTCGGGCCCTAGACAGAATATGAATCAGTCATCCGGGGGATAGCAACCTAAGACTATAGGCAGGGTGTTCAACATGACGGGTAAGGATGCGTCGAATTCAAAGGATGTGCTGGCAGGTACAATACATGTTAACTCAATTGATGCGCATGTGTTATTTGACTCTGGTGCCATACACTCTTTCGTCTCTTTTTTTGTTTGCACGACCACTTCGGGTTAGACCCTAGTCTGTTGACTATGAGTTGTCTGTCGGTACTCCAGTTGAAGATTTTGTGATAGTTAATTCAGTATTGAGAAACTGTAAGATTCGTGTATGTGATAGGGACCTTATGGGGGACCTAATTCCTTTAGATATCCGTGATTTTAATGTAATTTTGGGAATGGATTAGTTGGCATCCTATCATGCCTTAGTTGACTGCTTTGAGAAATGAGTCCATTTTCACCATCTGATTTGTCTGAATTTGAGTTTAGGGGTTCAAAACCTAGTGGGTTTTCCATTATCTCAACTATTGCGGCTTGCCACATGCTTTGTAAGGGGTTGTAGGGGTTACATTGCACACGTCTATGATACAAGTCATGAAGGTCTTGAAATATCTGAAGTACCGGTAGTTTGTGACTTTTCTAAGGTGTTTCCCAAGGAGTTCCCAGGAAAACTTATCGATCGTGAGATGGAATTCACAATTGATTTAGTGCCCAGTGTAGCACCTATTTCTAAGGCTCCGTATCGAATGTTGCCTTAAAAATGAAGGAGCTAAAGGAATAGCTTCAAGAGCTACTGGATAAGGGGTTTATACGCCTTAGTGTGTCACCTTGGGGTGCCCTTGTTTTGTTCGTTAAGAAGAAGGATGGTACATTGGGACTTTGCATTTACTACCGTGAGTTGAATAAGATCACCATCCGTAATAAATATTCGTTGCCACGCATAGATGATTTGTTTGACCAACTTCAGGGGGCGAAGTTTTTCTCAAAAATAGATTTGCGCTCTGGATATCATCAACTGAAAGTCAAGGTGGAGGATGTGCCAAAGACTGCATGTAGGACTTATTATGGTCATTATGAGTTTCTGGTAATGCCGTTTGGGCTGACTAATGCCCCTACTGCTTTTATGGATTTGATGAACCGTGTGTTTAGACAGTATTTGGATCAATTCGTTATTATTTTTATTGACGATATTTTGATGTACTCTAGGTCGGAGGGAGAGCATCGTGAGTATTTGCGGATTATCTTGCAGACTTTGAAAGGTAATAAACTATATGCTAAGTTTACGAAATGTAAGTTTTGGCTTGAACATGTTACATTTTTGGGGCATGTGGTGTCTAAGGATGGAATAACCGTTGACCCTTCTAAGATTGCGACAGTAACTGACTGGCAGAGACCGAGCAGTGTTACTGAAGTGCGAAGCTTTTTAGGATTGGCCAGCTACTATTGTCAATTTGTTGAAGGTTTTTCAAAAATTGTTGTGCCCTTAATTCAGTTGACTAAGAAGAACACCCGGTTTGTTTGGAGTGAGAAGTGCGAAGCTAGCTTCCAAGAATTGAAGGAACAGTTAGTGTCTGCACCGGTATTGACTTTACCATCTGGTTCTGGGGTTTTGTGATTTATAGTGACGCCTCAAAGAAAGGCTTGGGGTGTGTTTTAATGCAACATGGTAAGGTGATTGCTTATGTTTGTAGACAACTTATACCTTATGAATAAAATTATCCCACCCATGATCTTGAGTTAGCAGCTGTGATTTTTGCTTTGAAGCTATAGAGGCATTACTTGTATGGTGAGACCTATGAGATTTACACTGATCGTAAAAGCCTTGAGTATATTTTCACCCAAAAAGAGCTGAACATGAGACATAGGCGTTGGTTGGAGCTTTTGAAAGATTATGATTGTTCGATTCATTATCACCCTGGTAAGGTGAATGTTGTGGCTGACGTGCTTAGTAGGAAGAGCACCGGAAACTTATCATCATTGATTACTTGTCAGCCTTAACTATTGGAAGATATGATGAACTTGGATCTTAAAATTAGGTTGCAGGATGGTGGAGAATACTTGACAGCGTTATAGGTACAACCTACTTTGATCAGTATGATCAAGGAAGCCCAAGATGGAGATCCAGGTATAGCTCACATCATTGAGAATATTAATAGTGGGAAGCAATCTGAGTTCAGTATTGACGAGCACTGTGTGGTTTGGTTCCGTAAAAGACTTTGTGTGCCATCTGATTTATCCTTGATGAAGGAGTTACTGTCGGAGGCTCATAGTTCTAGTTTCTCCATTCACTAGGGGGACACAAATGTATCATGACCTTAAAGAGCATTTCTGGTGGAGCGGCATGAATTCGGATATAACAGAATTTGTATCCCATTGTTTTGTTTGTCAGAAAGTGAAGATGAAGCATCAGAAGCCTAGCGGACTACTTCAGCCACTCGAGATTCTGCAGTGGAAGTGGGAGCATGTAATAACCGATTTTGTGGGAGGCTGACCGAAAACCGTTAAGGGTTGTGACACAATTTGGGTTATTGTTGATAGATTAACTAAGACTGTGTATTTCCTTTCGATCCGAGCAACAACACCCTTTAACTGAGTTAGTTCGATTATATATTGATGAGATTGTGAGGTTGCATTGTATACCATTATCTATAGTGTCAGATCAAGATCCGCATTTTACTTTAAAATTTTGGAGGAGCTTCCAAAATTCTATGGGCACCGACCTTCGTTTCAACACGGCCTATCATCTGCAGACAAATGGACAATCTAAGCGTACCATTCAGACGCTAGAGGATATGTTGAGAGCTTGCGCGCTAGACCTTGATGGTAGTTGGCATAGTCATTTGCCTTCGATTGAATTCGCATATAACAACAGCTATCAGGCAAGTATTAAAATGGCATCGTTTGAGGCATTGTATGGACGAAGGTGTAGGACGCCACTATGTTATGATGAGGTAGGAGAAATACGATTATTGGGACCAGAGTTGCTGCAGATAACCACTCAAAAAGTAGACTTGATTTGAGAACGTCTCAAAGTGGCTCAGGATAGACAATGCAGTTACACGTCCCACCGTTGTCGTGAACTCGAATTTGAAGTGGGCGATCATGTGTTTTTGAGGGTTTCACCTTGGAGGGGGTGATACATTTCGGTAGAAAGGGCAAGCTTAGCCCTAGGTTTATTGGGCCATTTGAGGTTTTGGAAAGGATCGGTCTAGTGGCTTACAAGGTGGCATTAGCACCAGAACTTTCGCACATTCATAACATTTTTCATGTTTCGATTCTAAGGAAGTATGTCTACAATCCGACGCACATTGTGTCATACAAACCTTTATCTGTTCGGGAGGACCTTTCCTACGAAGAATAGCCGGTTGAGATTCTTGACTGTCGTGATCAGGTATTAAGGACAAAAGTCATTCATTTAGTTAAGGTGTTATGGCAGAACCACGAAATAGAGGAAGCCACTTGGGAATTTGAGGAGGCTATGCGCGAGAAGCACCCTGTGCTTTTTGACACTTAAGGTATGTTTTAAATTCCGAGGACGGTATTCTTTTAAAGAGGGGAGAATGTAATATCCCAAAATTTTCTTTTTCTATGTGAAATTAATATTTTTGAATAAATAAGTTTGTGGTCTTTTGATTAAAACAAAGAAAAATGATTGGGATTGTTTCTGAAATTTTCGGCCGAATGAAAGTGGTTTCATTCGAATAAAAAATTATTTGATGTTAAAGTTTTTGGGCTCTGAAGGATTTGCTCGAAGGAAAATGGTTTTGATTCGAATGAAAATGGGTTTGCTTCTTCGATTGAAAATATTTTGCTTCGAACAAAAAGTATTTAAATCGTGTAAAAAGAGTTTCTGAAGTCTTTTAATTAGAATGAAAACTTGTTTTCGGTCAAATGAATATATATATATATATATATATATATATATATATATATATATATATATATATATATAAATCTGAAGTTTTCATTCGAATTAAAAGTTTTAATTTGAATGAAAACTCATTTTCGGTTCAATTGAATTTTTTTTTCCATTTTCACCTCTGTCGGATTTGGTTGAAAGAATTTTTTGTTTCGGTCGACTTAAAGTTTGGTTTTGTTCCATATAAATAGTGTTTTTTATTTCCCTTTCAAATCTCTTTGGTTCTCTACCTACTTCCCTTTGCACTAGAGAGAGAAAGAGAGAGACTGGAAGCTCTTGATTCCTGAGGAGGACCTTAAGTATTTGCATTCACAAGCTTGATTAAGGTAAGGGTTTAATTTCAAAATTCAAATCAGCGATTGACCAATCGCTCATGTAAGTCCCTAGTTTTTTTTTAAATCCGAATTTCTTCGAAGTGATTCTTCTTCTCCTTTTTGCTTTGAGCTTTGTTATGAATAACTTGTTCTCAATGCTATGACTTGTTAAATTCAATTTTCATTGAATTCGTTTGACCTTAGAATTTGCGATGTTGATATCGTTCGTTTTAGAGATTGTCATTATTATCATAAACTCCGTGTATTGTTTGACATGTCCGATCTGATACTTGATTGTGTGTTAAATCGGAATCTTTGTTTGATAACTCTATGAGCCATGTCACAGTGTATGTGACTTATGTCTGACTTACCCACGTGGATTGAAACGTGGGCTAGCTCAGGGGAGTTGAACTAGAGATTGCGATCTTCCTTCTTGAACTGGCATCATATGCCAAGGATGACGTATGTGACCACTTTTTGAATGGCTCCCTAATGTCTGTCTCTATATTAAGATATTTGACATTAGAAATATGGTTTGATTATCCGCTCCGTTGAGATCTTTTGTGCTTCTAAAATTTCTTTTCTCAGATAATTATTGCTTCTATATGATTGGTCCTTTGAGCGACCTTACTGGGCATTTGGCTCACTCCTTTATGGTTTTTCCTTTCAGGTGATCAGTAGATGGGACTTTGGGATTGAAGGGCTAGCTGAGTGATCAAGAGTTAGCTACCTTAGTTCCAGAGTTAGTACTGATATTTTGAGTATAATGTTTAAGACATATTGTTGGTTTTTAGGTTTTATTTTGGGAAACTCCGTGTTGGAGAACTTGATTTGTACAAAGGCATGGGCCAACGTGTTAAATATTGATGTATTTTTCGGAATTATTAGTGTATGCTCTGATTTACTATTTTGGAGTCTTCTGATAATTATAGGATTTTATCTGATCTCTTTGTGTATCCAGCATTAACGCTCCGAAAATAAATTTGGGGCATTACACTACCCCAGCCAACCACACCTGACTCGTCGTTTTCTTAGGACCCCTAAAAGTTGAAGTCTTTAGATAGTTAAAGAAACCCCAAGCCAACATTTCCATATGGGAAATGTTATTTTCTTCATACTCCCACTATCAAGACCTCATTGAACTACTCAGTAAAGCCTAGATACCAATCCAAACTCAGCCTGAAGACCTGCTCCAAGTGCTAAGGGCTATACATTACAGGAATGCCCCTGACCTTTTTCGAGTAAGATCTACCTAAATCAGGACCAAGCCTTAATGACCAGCTTCACACCACTATGCGAGCACTTGATAAGAAAATTTTATCAATCCTTATATATAATGCTTTTTCCCTAAATGTTTATCTTATTTGCATTGTCCAAGCCCTTGGGATTAACCCCTCAGCGTTCACTCCTTCTAATTAAGTCGTCTGAGCGTATGACAACACCCAAAGAAAAGTGATGGGTACAGTTAAGCTCTCGATGAACGTGGGTACTGCTAGATTTGATATTGAATTTCAAGTGTTGGATTTAACCTTCTGTTGAACTTGGATACACTATGTGGGTGCAATCCCCTCTACATTGTACCAAAAGGTCAAATTCGTGTTGAATGATGCCATCTTCACATTCATAGTTGCCTCAGATTGAGTAAGTAGAAAAGGACATTGTTCAGGTGCCGCATGATTCTTTGGATATTCTATTCAGTAGATTTAGGATGGATAACCCGGTTCAGTGTCTTGAGTCTAAGAAAGCTTATCCCAGTGGAAACTTCCTCACATTTGTTTCCAAAACTGTCAAGGAATTCCCAGCTTCCCAGATACGGAGAACAAAAAGGACCAGTTTGTCTTAGGATATAAGCCGACCAGAATGGAGAAGAAGAAAGCCATTCAGAAGCTTGCCCAAGCCAAGAAGGATAAGGAAAGCGAGAAGTGCATGAACCTGACCAAGGTCCCTACCATGAACGGACGTTTTATGAAAGAAGGAGAGGGCGGCAAGCCCTTCTATGGATTTTCACAGCCAGTTTGCATTGTGGAGACCGAGAAGCACATTAAAGGATGTGAGATATTCTATGACTGCGAGTGGGTCGACGATGAAAAATTTCCAGTATAGACCGAGTCGGTTACCGAAGAAGTTTTAGATTGGATAGATTTGATGGAGCCGAAAGCGATGACATCAGGCTTCACTAATATGTTTATCTCGATGCTTATTTGTGAAAGGGATGATCAGATCATAAACCCAACAAGCCTAATCACTCAGCACAGGGCAACACTCAGAATTGAATGATCGAGTAAGGACTATTGATTGTGGAAGAGATTACAGAAAGGGATCCTGCTATAAAAAAATTTCCTAAACCAAAAGACTTGGATACTTATATCACCTTAGCCAATTTAAATCTTCTCACCTATTATATTTTTTCAGACTACTTGATTGATAATATGATGATTGATTTCAATTATCCCTTGGTTGTTGATTTAGGTTATGATGCATTAATCAACCCGGTTAATGATGAGTCGCTCCTAATAGACTTAGAAGAGAAAAAATGATAAAAGAAACTAAAAACTAAAAATCTAGTCATGTCAAGCCAATGGCCGAAGAAACAGTCAAAGTTATTATAGGCTCCCCTGAAATTGTAAAAGAAATAAAAAAATAGGGGCTAGTCTTGATGAGAAGGAGAGAGAAGAAATCACTGCACTCCTTAGGTAATTTGTCGATGTATTTGCTTGTTCATATAGTGGCATGTCCGATATAGACCCATCGATCGTGGAACACCATCTATCTATTCTACCTGAAGCCAAACCTATCAAATAGAAGTTCCATAAGTTGAGACCAGCGTGGTCCCTCAAGATTAAGGAGGAGGTGATGAAATTACTATATATTGGATTCATCCAAGTAATTGAGTACCCTACTTGGCTAGCCAACATCGTACACGTTCCCAAACCTTCCGGTCAAGTCAGGATGTGTGTTGAATATCGATTCCTAAATCGAGCTTATCTTAAAGACGATTTCCTTTTGCCCATTATAGACCTGATCATTGACAATACAATTGAGCATGAGTTGGTATCCTTTGTAGATTCCTTCGAGGGGTACAACCAGATAAAAATGGCTCCCGAGGACCAGGAGAAGATAGCCTTCATAACCCCTTGGGTTACTCTTTGTTATACAATGATGCCTTTCAGTTTGAAGAATGTTGGAGCAACATACAATGAGTCGCTACCATCCTATTCCATGATATGATTTATAAGGAAGTGGAAATGTGTATGGATGACATGATTATCAAGTCTCGGAAGAGGGAAGATCATTGCAAGTGTTGACAAAATACTTTGAAAGGTTGAGGTAATAAAATGTGGGGTTAAACCAATAAAAGGTGTGTTCCGAGTTACAGCTAGGAAGTTCCTAGGTTTCATGGTGAGCAAGAGAAGGATAAAGGTGGACCCAACCAAAATCAAAGCCATAGTGGAGATGCCCGTACCCAAAATAGAGAAAGACATCCGAGGGTTTTTGGGTAAAATCAAATGTATCAGCCGATTTATATCCCAACCAACCATGATCTGTGAGCCTGTGTCCAAACTGTTGAAGAAGGATTCAAGCAAAGAGTGGAACCCCTTGTGCCAAGAAGCCTTAGACAAGATCAAGTAGTACCTTAGCAACCCCCCAGTTCTAAGCCCGCTGATACCCGGTAGTCTTTTGTTACTATACCTAACCATGACCGATACCGCATCTAGAGCCATGTTAGCCCAACATTTGAAGAATTCATTGGTTGAAGGGGCCATATACTATGTCACTAAGAGTTGACCCAAGGGGAAGTGAATTATTCAGCCTTGACATTTGTATCTTTGGGTTAGGTAACACAAAGATTGAAAACATTACCTTTTGGCATTACCCCATCCGATTGTTAGCTAGGATATATCCCATGAAGTACTTGTTTAAGAAGCCCGTCCTATCTAATCACACAGCCAAATGGCTTTTGCAATTATTAGAACTTGATTTCACCTATGTCACACAGAAATTGATTAAGGGAAAAGCCGTGGCTGACTTGTTAGCTGATTGCACAACATATGATACTAGAAGGTGGGAAGTGAAGTTCCTCGATAAAGGAGTATATGTTGTTGAATAAAAAATGAGGTGGCAGTTGTACTTCAATAGAGCAGCGAACAACAAGGGTTTTGGAGTAGGAATATTGTTAATCTCACCAGACGAAGTCCATTCACTTATAGCCATCAAGCTGACCTTTGACGGTACTAACAACACCACTGTATACGAAGCTTGTATCATCGATTTGGAGATGGCCCTAAACCTAAGAGTTCAAGAGATTGTAATTTATGGAGATTCATCATTGATTATGTGCCAGATCCAAGATATGTGCAAGATTAGAGATGAAAGTGTACAAGCATGTCATGCCTATTTGGATATGTAGACCATTTTTGAAGATGTGGAATTCCATAACCTACGCTGAGTCGAGAACAATTTTTTCGATGCCCTAACCACCCTTGCATTAATGGTTAAGATGCTCGAAGGACAAAATGTTGAACAATTTGTCATACAGAAGAAGGATCGACCAGCTTACTACTTCATGATAGTGCCCGTAGAAGAAGACAGAGTAGCCAAGCCTTGGTATACTAATATACAGAATCTTATTCGAGACGGAGAATATCTTGAAGGATGTTCTATGAAAAAGCGGGGAACTTTGAAAAGATGGGCGGCACAATTCATCATGTGTGACCAAAGATTGTATAAAATACATTATAATGGAAAACACCTGTTATGTAACCATGAGAGAGAGAGAGAGAGAGAGAGAGAGATTGTAATTAGATAATGGAGGATATACATGCAGGATAGTGTAGACAGAACATGAATGCACTAATACTAGCGAACAAAATCTTTTGACAAGGATATTACTAGAGTATTATGGAGCAAGACTTGTGTCGAGTATGTGAAGAGGTGTCACAAATGTCCGGTGTATGCCAACTTACAACATCTTCCTCCCAGAGAGTAATACAACATGAACTCTCCCTGGCCATTCTCAGTTTGGGGAGTAGATGTGATAGGAAGATTAGTCCAAAAGCCTCTGAAGGGCATGAATTCGAATTGGTAGCCATAGATTACTTCATGAAGTGGGTGGAAGCCGCTTCGTATGTTGTGCTCAATGCTAGGAAGGTGGCTATCTTTATCCGAAAGTGCCCTAGAAATTAATCTTAGACAACGAGCTATATTTTAAAGGAGAAGTCTCAGACCTAGTTGAGGTCTCCAACAAGAACATCAAGAGCATGCTAAGTAAAATGGTGGAATCGTGTAGGAGTTAGTCAGATAAGCTCCCTCACTAGTCTACGACGTGAGGGTCGTAATCCCGATAGAATTGGAAGTCAATTCCCTCAGGGTGTTATTAGAGAATCAAATAGCCAAGGAAGACTGGGTGAGACACAGATTTGAGGAGTTAGCACTAGCAGCTGAGAAAAAGGTTGAAAGCATTATATCACATCCAAGGTTACCAGAAGTAGATTACCCTAGCCTTTAACATGCAAATGAAGGGTTGAGGACTGAAAGAAGGAGTTTTGGTGTTAAAGGAGAACATTAGACCAATTTGGAAGCAACGAATTTTTTTTAGAACCAACGAGTCAGGTCCCTATATGATTAAGCAAATCATGACAAGGGGTGCAGCGTTGTTAGTTGATTTAGATGCAATTGAATTATCACAATTAGTTAATCTAGACCGACTAAAGAAGTATTATGCTTGAGCGAGATTTGCAATTGAACTAAAAATGACTTGATCCTCCTTAAGAGCATTTTCAATACACATAGATTGATGTAATACATAGACAAAGGTACATATGTAGCCCGTAAAGTTACCTCAGGTACGGTCAAATTTTAATAAAAGTCATTTGTTCCACTGGCTAAGATACTGACTATATTCCTGAGAAAAATAAAAATGGCCGTTAGAATGAAAATCCTGTAAAGGGTGGCCTAGGCAAAAGTTAGGACAAGAAAAAAATGAAAATAAAAAAGATGCTTGAAAAAAATGAAAAATGCTTGCTAGGATGAAAGCCCTGCAAAGGGTGGTCTAGGCAAAAGTTCGGGTGAAAATAAATTCTAGGTCATATCAGTAACCTATGAGATATCGATAAAAATCTATTTTGTCTTATTTGAAGCTGGAGTATCTTTCCCACTTATGATTGATTTCCAAGTTTCCATACTTTTTTTTTTATAATTCTACCACTGAGACACTACAATTACATCATCTAATTCTTCCACCTGAACAGCAAGTCTCTGATCCACTTTCTCTTTGTCATTATTCCCTTACAATCAAACCAACCCTTGGGATAAGGGTCCATGTTAGCTTCCCAGTACTGAGCAGCTTTGACAGTCGGAGTCCTTTTCAGTGGTTTCTCCTTAAACAACAAAAAGGGGTGTCGCTGAAGCTTATCCATATGCAAAGACCATATAGGATTTCTGTCAACATCAAACTTCTCTTCGAACGGTTGGGAACTGATCCAAGACCGCTCGATCTAAGTAATCCAAACTTTGCCTTCAACCTAAAGACCGAAAACTTTGCACTATGCTTTAAGAAGACTTGCCAGACTTAGACATCACCAGGCCTAATCTGATAGCATCACGAGCTTCCTCTTTAGCTTACTCCAAAGATATTATTTCACAAGCAATCGAGACCTGTTCAGCTCCGCCCTTAGTTCTCTCTCTAAAGCTAGTACCTTTTCTTGAACAATAAGGGAATGAGAGAAGCTATATCAGTAAGGAAAGGTCTAATCTTTGTGGAACTGTGGGTATAAGAAAGAGACCCCCAACCTTGAAAAACAGCCTCAGATATGGAAAGGCTAAAGGCTTGCACCTCTATTTACTCACCGTAAACTTTCAGGATTACTTGCTCTTAACCAAACTGCCTCAGAATTTGACAGACAAAGTAGAATGATATAAAATACAACAAGAGAAGAACACATTGATATCCAGTAGTTCTCATAGTATGTCCATGGGATCTCCACCATTTTTAGTACCAACAAATATCATTGGACTCTCGCACATAGAAGAAGCAGGTCCATTCGTCAATGCCTGAACGACCTTCAAAGAGTAGAGGCTAGGAACTGAAAACACTGGGGCTATATCCTACCTCAACAAGTTTGGCTGCATGTGATCATATCCAGCAACCACGTATACAACTGCAAGGGGCTGCCCCAAAAGATACACTCGGATCTTTATGCTCATCGATAATACTATGCAAATTTTTAGCTACCACTAAGGGGATTAGGGTTTTACCTTTGGCAGACACTTGAATCATTATGTCAACTAGCCTTACATCAACAACCCCAAGGCTAGAAAAAGTGAGATATTTGCCCACCAAGCATAATGCCAGGGTAGCTATCCACCATAGGCAGACCATTGATCATGACCAGTTGGTTTGGCTGGAAAAGTATACTATCATTAGAGAGAGAAGAATACATTCACCTTGGATGAAAGATCTGGCACGCTCCTTTTTTTTTATTTTTTATCTTCAGTAAGGTCTTAAAGGCTTTGGCATAATCATCTTGGATGACTAGAACAACAATCGGCAAACTACTCGGGATACCTAACATAGCCGAGAATTCTTTGAAACTAAGGTAGAGTTCATTCAAACCAAAATAGAAGAGATGATTGTCTACATCCCAAAACGTGCATGTAGCACGGAAAATGTCTTTGTGAACCACCACACTCCTCAAGCTCATCACAGACTTCATGTTGATTCTTCCGTCTACGTAAATCAATCCGATCTTGTTGAAGAAATTGGCAAAAGCATGGAATTGGAGCTTAAAGATTGTGGGATCGTCTTTTAAGGCCATGGGGAGTTCTGGGAAAAGAATGATGGATGAATGTCATTTTGAAGGGATGAGTCCTGAATGTAGGTAAGAAGCCCAAATTTGTATAGGGTCAAAAGTCAAAAAATTTTAAAAATAAAAAAATTTTGTTGACCAAACCGGAGGGTTTGCGACTAACCATTTGATTTGCATATTTGATGTTTCATCTTTCTAACCAACCGTCCAATTTTCCTAAGAAAATCTAATTTTCTTCTGACCAACCAGCCAATTTTACTTGAAAAATGTTTTGTACCTGACCAATTATCCGGGTTTGCCTTAAAATATAGTTGGGTTCTGGCTAATCGGCCGGTTCTCATCAAAAGATATTTTTGGCCACTAACTAACCGGCCTGTTAATCAGTTTCAGTGAAAATTTACCAGTTTTGCCTACTTTGAAGTTAAAATATGTGCCTATCAATCATCCAACTCAATGCCGAATTTTCCAACCAATTCAAGCCCATTCTTGTTTTTTTTTTTTCTAGTACATTTGTGTGAGCATATAAGTAGAATGCATATTAGAATAGGAACTGATTACGTAGTCTCTAACTGAAAACATGAAAAACAATTATTGTTTTTAGTCGTATCACTCGTTTGAAATGAGTGTCCCTTAAGGACTCTAACTTTTAGGCCTGCTCAAGACCTAAGCTAAGCAGCATCATTCTTCATAGCTTCCTCCGGGAACTCCTGGAATTAGGCTCATTCTCTCCACTAGACTCCAAAGCCTCCTCGGCTTCGTCCTCAACCTCATCACTTGTCTCCTCTTTAGCCTCCTCTTTGGCTTCCTCAGTATATGTTTCTTCCTCGTTACAGCCTGCATATTTTTCTTCCTCGATGGCCACTTCCTTACCCTTAGACGGGGTCGGTGTTGATTTAGTCTTTTTCTTCCATGTCTTAGTTCTCCCCTAGTTTTCACATGCTTTTCTTTCAGAACGATGAGTGTCGCCCTAGGAGTAGCACCATCAGTAGCTGGGTTTGGGTTCTCCACTGAGCTCGGTCGGCCGCCCGATCCACCTCCCAAAGGTGGCATCAAGGGTGTATGAGTAGGCATCTCCATAGCCTTCTCTAAGGTTCCATACACGAATAACAAATTCTAATAGCTGGACACCATGTCCATGAGGCTATGGATCATCTGATAAGCATTGAACAAGGGACATACAATGAGAAAAAACACAGAGTTAAGATCTAGAAGGGATAGAAAATAATGGAGACGATTAATTTCAAGTCTAAAGATTGTCGTATGGATCCTAGCCAACTCCTTGTGCCCATACACCTCAGAGTCCTTCTTCTGCCAGGGGACCAGCTCATGCTCCTTGGTTTTTCCCCTCAAGAAGATCAACACAGTACATGAAGGGAACGAGATACCCTCATAGCTATAGGAGAACCAGGAACGGAGAGCTACCTCAGCGGTGGCAATAGCTATAACAAAAATGGAGATAGTTGTCTCACGCCCCTAGGTATTCTCTAGTTTCCACAAGCACAAATTCCACTTTGATTTTCGACTAGCCCGGCACTAATTCTTCAGGTTCACAAGCGGCTGAATATTTATTCCAGAAGGGAAAAACTGCAAAATCCGATCCAATTTATCCTCCTTGCCTTTCCTTTTTCTTTTCTCGGACTGCTATCTCTTTTTCTATCTTTTTCAGCCATTTTAAAGTCAAAGGAGGTCACGAGTCTTCTCTCACGAATGCCTCATAGGTATGAGGGTCGTCCGACCATCGTAAGGAGGAAACTGAGATTCCTCTAAGCAAACTTTGCTTCAGGCTTTGGTCGAGCTTCTCCGCTTGGTACATCTCCTCCCGAGAGGCAGGCAGTTTCCAAATATCGACATCCTGATGGTGCTGAGAAAGCACCCTATCTCCTAGATAGAACTCCTGTTGCTAGGGTTCCACTAACAGTATCTGGCACCTGGTGTGGGCTTGCTGTTCAGCATAATCCTCCACTTTCCTCCACCACCAAGATAGGGAAGCCTAAAACCAAAGAGAGAAAAAGATGTGAGAATTTGATAAGCATGCTTCAAAGGAAAATTGCAAAACTTAGTGAATTGCTTATCAGGGGCTCTCTCAGCCCATTGAAGCGATCTCGGTGCACAAACTTTAAGACCCCAACCATTTTGTCCCTAAAATTCCACCTGTTCATCATCACTATAGTCTCGCTAGTGTACGCCTCCCCCAAGCAGAGAGCACGAGAACTAGGACCTCGAAGGCCCAAATATGTGAATATACGCCATTTTTGAGGAAAATGTCTAGAACATGCATGGAATAATTAAAAATTAACCAGAGAGAATA
Organism: Escallonia herrerae; assembly: GCA_033070095.1. Lineage (NCBI taxonomy): Eukaryota > Viridiplantae > Streptophyta > Magnoliopsida > Escalloniales > Escalloniaceae > Escallonia > Escallonia herrerae. Next base: position 39,097 of record JAVXUP010001738.1, read on the forward strand.
GACATACCTCCCAGATATCATGGTATCCCATGAAGCTGAAGGACTACCTCCGGACACTGCATCCACAGAGTGCAGAGTTTTCTTTCTTTGTTTCCTCTTATCTGGCGGTTGCGGTAGCTAGCCGTCTTCAACTCCTCTTTGACCAGAAAACCCACATCCAACTCACACATTCCCCATCTCTTGCTCTCGCTCACGCTCACACACACGCACTCCTTGTCTCTCTGGGATGTGCAGAGCTTATACACCACATGCCTCAGTCAGTCTCAGAACCTTTATGTATCTATCTATAGCATCTGCAATCCCCACCCCCACTGCCCTCCTGTGACCCCACTCCGAGTTCCCTCCCTTTCTTCTTCCTCTAATTGGTTAACTTATGCACGCACTTCGCCTATCACTTTTGAGTTCTACTTAAACTGCAAGAGTGGGAACTAACTTGCTATCCCGTTTAGTTATTATTATTGTTCGTTAAATACATTTGGTGATATTTTTCACGATTCGTGTTAGAATCAATTTTTTTTAATTAATGATTTGCACTTTACCGGTCCAAACCTCGAAAACTTTTTCCCTTGTCTCTCTCCACCGAGATGGTGTCCGATGAAGGATCCAGGACTATTGCACTTGAACTACAAGAGTGTGACGGAGGGATCAAAGGGTACATGGTATACTATATCGTCCCACTACCCTTTTGATTTTCTTCTAATTAGTTTAGTATGCACGCTCTTTCCTCAATAATTTGATGGTTTACTCTTTATCAATCCAAACGTTAAAACTTCATAGGCTATATCTATGTATTGTTCCTTGTCTGTCTAAACAGAGTGTCAAATAGTCTAGGACTATACACTACTTATTCCCCGGCTCTCGCTTGCACCACCTCCATAATACAATGAGAAAATTACAATTTGACCCACGTAGTATACCACGAGCGCGTTTTTACCCTCTCCATTTACGAATGATGCACTAAAATCTCTCGCAGCTAATAAAGTACCTCACATTTTTAGTAAAAAATAATTAACTTTATGGAATTTCTGCTAATTAACCTAAACTGTTCAAGGTAATCACTTCTTTGTCCTTCATTTTCATCTTTCTATACTATTGCACCTAGTCTCATCGTCCAACCGGCGGCAAAATACCATCCCACAAACCATCAACACCTTGACCCCATTTTTCAAGACCACCCCCAATATTGACCAGCTACCATTCTCTGCAACAGTAATTAACCGATTATCTCCACCATAGGAAGCTCCTCATATTGTTACCACAGCCACAGTTCCACCCACGTATCGAAGAACACCAACCGCCAACACTAACGACGCCATCATCGTCGAGCACCATGCATCACTGTCGGCCACCGTCACTCCCAATCATATCACCATCAACAACCGCCCGCGGCCACCACAAGCCTCTCCTTCCTTCGGAGCCTTGTGCTTTTTGACCCAAATTTGCCAGATATATGGTGGGTTTAGTCATATCTGAGTATTGTTAGATGGTGGTGATTGGTTCAGTCACGGTAGAAGCGAGTATCAGGGTTATGGTTAAAGGATAATGACTGTAATGGTAAGGTAGAACAGGCTTCGTGGTGGCGGCAATGAGCGCCAGAGAGAAGGGCATGGCTTATCGCGGGATGAGAGCGGGAAGAGATAGAAAATTGTGAGGGTATTTTTGTCTTTTTACAGAACCCATGAGAATTCTAGTGCGGTATTTCGTTAACTGTGAGTGAGAATAACAAATCATTTGTAAGTGAACGGATAAATCGCACCCGAGATATAACAGGGGATCAAAAACTTATTTTCCCAAATAATTTTGGCCGCATAAATCTTTCTTTGCAACGAGTTCAGAACTTTTTTCATGTCATAATTTTTTTTTAGAAAAATAGAAATATATACAGATTGAAGACTGTAAAACGGTCAATTTACACTTACCATGTAAATGGTATGACCATAAAAACTCACATATATGAATGACATCCCCATCCGACGAGCATCAGAAACTAAAACTAACCTAGAACACACAGAAACTAAAACTAACCTAAAAAATAACTTACATCAGTAAAATAAAGACACCTGAAAAGAGATAAATTAAACTATAAGAAATAATCTGCTCAAAGTTGTAAACACCTATTTACCCCCCCCCCCCCAGGTAGGGCTGTATATGAACCGAGTTCGAGCCGAACATGGGTGTGTTCGAACTCGGTTCATTTATTTTCAGGGATGTTCATGCTCGGCTCGTGTTCGTTTAGGAGCCAGACATAGGTGTTTGAACTCGGCTCGAGTTTGTGAACTCACAACTCGAGCTCGACTCGAGCTCGACTCGGCTCGTTTGTCTAAAGAAACAAACTGAATCATCGATCGAAAAAATGGCCGAAGAAATGACCAGAGAAGAAGATGAAGATGAAGATCAGATCTGATCAGGGTGATGCCAAATCTAATCCGGGGTGATGGGCGTACGTGCGTGAGAGTAAGAAATAGACGGTATGTATGTGGACGAGTCACGCACGCACACCTTTATAATATCACTGATCTTTCATTCACCATCGAGAAGATAGCGATTAGAGAGGCATCAACGATAGAGAGGTGTTGGCTTGTGTGGAGGAGCAGATGCCGTCGGTGGGCCTGTTGCCTGACTTGGCGGTGGCCTAGCCGGCGATGTGGGTGATGGTTTGGCCGGCGGTGTGCTTGTGTGATGAGAGAGAGAGAGAGAGAGAGAGGGAGAGAGAGCAGAAGGCGTTTGATTGTTCAAGTGTCTGAGAGAAGGCCGCGGCGTGCGGGGTGATCTGGCCAGCGGTGTGGGCTGCGATGGTCTGGCCGGCGGTGTAGCGGTGGTCAAGCCGGTGGTGTGCCTGCAATTGCATGATGACTACTTGAATACTAATGAGAGAGGGGCACGGGTTCTTGAGTGTCTTTAATGAGAGAAAGAAAATGAATTTAGTGATAGAGAGAGGAAGCATTGGTGATCCACATGCTTCCACGTCTCAACACAACACAGAGATATTTTGTGTAGGTTTTTAATATATTATATTTTTTTAATGAATAATGAAGCGATGTTCGTTTACAAGGCTTGGCTCGTATTCTTCTCGTTAAGTAAACGAGCCCTCTTGTTCACGAACATTAATAAATAAATATCATCATGTTCAAACTCGGCTCGTTTAATAAATGAGCCTTAAAATTGTGTTCGTGTTCGGTTCACCTATTACATGAACGAACACGAACGAGTTTTTGAGAGAACGAACAACGAGTTGTTCGTGAATAACTCGCTGATTTACAGCCCTACCCCTAGGTGTGTTTAGAGACCTACAGTTTAGACTTTTCAATGGACCTTTCCAGTTATCGTGTCATAAATTACGATAGCATAATAATATGGTCGCACACATATGTATGTGGAGTGAATTTTTCTCTACAAAGTGATGTGTTGTTGCGTAAAATGCTTTTGGTGACAAAAGTTAGATGTACAAAATTAGTTAGATTTGGGCAGAAGACCGAAGACTAGAGGCCATTAAAAATTGGTAAACATAGACAGTGTATTAAAGCAAAAAGGCTTTCCTTGCTCTTTCATTTAGCCTCATGGGGCACCTCTGCTTGGTTAGACGGAACAACTCATTTAACGGAAATTAGCTTTTGACCTTGTGTATTATATTTCAGGCGTGATTTAACTTCCTTTTCAATTAAAAAAATACCGTACAATTGAAGAAACTGCCATTTTTTTTTAGCTACCCATGAACAACAACCTCGTTGACTCACAGAATTTTCTTTTTTTTTTTAAATGACAAACTTTATTCCCCTTCCTCATCTTTCTCTTCATCCTTTTCGGCCGCTTAACAGCCTGCAATGCAGCTGCCACCACCAACACCGACCATCACTTCATCGCCACCAACAATATGCAATTCCACCACCATCTCTGTCGTCTGCCTTCAACCTCCAAGAAAAAAGTCACTAATTTATCCTTCCCCAACACTGCTTGCCTCCCCTCATCGTTTGTACCTTCAATGCGGGGTAGTTTAGCAGGTGTTAGTTCTGCTATGCTGATAATAATTTAGACAACAGGCAATTTTGAGTGCAAGCCTTTCATATGATGTCCCTACTGGTCCAACAAAAGCACTTCTTGATCCTTGAAAAGACTTCTACACGGTGCTAGAGGAACCTTATATGCTAGATAAATGGAGTTGAGCACTGTGCGCTTCCACCAGCATTAGAGAGGCGATTTCATCGCTCAAGGCTTCTTATACCACAGGCAAGATCCTAGTCCTTAATACAACCCAGAACCAATTGAGCATAGCTTGGTTAATTAAGCTCAAGCATGACATCGCCAACCTTATTGGTTATGCGCAAAGCATCCTTCCCAATGTCACCACAACCTCTGTTAGAACGTGGAAGAGGACAAACCTTGAAGATTAAGGCCAATGAGGGAAACCTGCAAATTATATCTTCAACCATCCTGAATTACAACCGACAGCCCATATACATTTGAAGATAGCACAAAGAACACATACATGTTTTAGCAGAGATTCAGTTTGATAGGAGAATGACGATTAGACTCCCTTCAGATGCATAACATCCAAAGCCAGCATTTTTAACACTAAATACATTTAACAAAATTTCGACCAGGATTCTTACAATACGCTGCAGTTAACTTAGACATCCAAGTAGAAGAATCCACGTCCATCTTGTTACACCATGTCTTCATGATAGAGATGGAGGCCCAGCCCAAAACGAGCACAAGCTCGACGGAATGCCATTGCTTCGGCCTTCTGCACAGGATCTCCATACCCCTCCTCAGTCGTCGACGCGGTTCCCGTAGACTCCCGATGAATCTAATCACATTATTATGGAACGGAAAAAGAAATTAGTTCCCCTTTTCCTCACCAATCCTTATGATTTTAATTCTCAAGAACAAAAACCTGTAGGTAAAGAAAAAATATAGGAATCTTCAGGTGAAGAAACCAAGTTTTACCTAAAAAATTCCACATTTAAATCTACAAAAGCAGAACCAGAAAGCTTAACTAATGATTACAAAGCCTCTGATACATAAGCCACATGACAAATTCACGACTGACACACTGAAACAGGTTCTTTATTAATCTCCCTAAGGAAAATCAATCATAAGCCTTCACCCAGTGAGAGGTGCCTATCTTGCCAAAGCAAGGAAACACTGGCGCGAGAAGTCTAAGGACAGCCTAATCTTTGTTGTCTTAGTGAAGATCTTTCTTCACCAATATGATGTGAAGCCACGAGTAGCTTCAGTTCAGCTTATTCTTACATGAAAGTATATATTGTACATCTTTGAATAAATACATATGATATAAGTATCACCTTGTACTGTATTTCATGCATTTTAAGTACATGTGGAACCTCTCCTTGCCTAATATCCATTTATTAGAAATCATGACGAACTACAAATGATGTGAACAACAAGGTGGGTAGTATTACTTACATACCCTATGATATTTCATTAATCATCGTACAGGCATAACATACTATTTCAAGAGATATTCTTCCATCACATATGAAAACATGGCATACTTGACTTCAGGAACGGTCCAAAACAAACCTTTACCGATACTCTGAACCACTAATCCGCCTAAGATTTAAGCTGGTTGACATTGCTATAGCAACCCTGCTAATTTGGCCATAAATTGATGTAAAAAAAAAAAAATTCCTGGTGATTCCCATTTCCCACTCGACCAATTTAAACTTCAATCAGTCTGGACAGCATCCAAATGACAAGAAGCACAGAGCAATTGACAAAAACTAAGAAGCATCAGCTTCACCAACTTATAACTAGAAAACTCAAAGGACATAATTCATAAAAATGTTGGTTTTGAGTAACAGATTACTAAGACAATATTTGGAGCAGAACGAAAGGAATCCCAACCAAGATACTTCATGTCCAATACATGCATACTGTAGAGTAGACAAAAAATTATTATGAAGCATAACGTGAGATGATACCTCTGCATCAGTTCCATACAGGGTTACACGGTAAACAACAGACACAGACTTGCCATCGGCCGAATAGGTGATGTTTCGAACCTCACCGGACCATTCTGCAATAATAGAGAAGATCAATGCTACACCTGTTAACATATGGATCAATTCAATAAGGACTAAAGAAATGACCTTTGACGAACCTGGAGCATGTAAATTCATAATTCGATTCACAATGTGCCTAGAGAGAATGAGTAAGAGCAAGTACCACAATCAGTCCCATGGCTAACCATATAGCTAAATTTTGGGAAACACTGCAAGCTTGGACTAAGTTGTTCCATATAGTAATACACATTAAGCAACAGGATAAGAAAGATAGTTAGAACCACAGAACACTTTAACCTTTTGACTATGATTTTGCTATTCACAGTATTTTCAACAGCAGTATCACCTTTGTGATTTTAACAGCAAAAACTTATTAAGAGGCAGCAGCTCCAGAGGATATCGAAGACAATTATAACCATTGAGAATAGGTTTTAATTCAGGTTAACGGGCTTTTTCATCTTACATAGCCAAAAGATAAATTTCAGGAACTGTTCAAATTTCATGTAATAAATCTTCAAATTGAAACATAACTACACAATATATCAACAAACTGTCACGGCAGACTCTAACAAAACAATCTTTCCATAAGGAACGCAAATCCAGGCATACCTCCCCTCCCATAAGTATCCTTAGGTTTATCTGATAAACAAGCAAATGCTTTGCTCCAGTGCTCTATCTGGGCCATATATGTACATAGGTAAATCCCATCATCATAAGTATAGAAGCATCCATAATAACCCTTCATAGCTATATAAATCTTCAGTACCCCATTAATTTTTCTGTAATGCCATCCATACTATTTTATGGGCCACTGAATCTTCGCTAAGCTGCATATACATCATATCTGCTTTTTCAATCACCATCATTAGCACCTTTGGCCAACAACGTCGATGCCCACATAGGGAAAACCAATTAGCCTGATCTAAACCTCAAAATAAATAATTATACCTTTGTGCTTTACTTTTCACTTCTCTATCTCAGTCATTCATCATTTTGTCTAACTTTGGAGAAGTCTTATTTCCTGCAAAGATTTTCAATAACAATGTACTTGATCGACAAAGGGTGCTTATTTTTGTTAGTCCTCTTCTACCCTCTAGTCTAAACCTTAGTTGCACAAAGTGGGGGTGGGGGCGGGGGCGGGGGGCGGGGGAGGGAGCGGGAGCGGTGGCGGGGAAGCGTAAGCACCAAGAAGAATTTGAGGCTGGGAGCGGCTTGAATAAATAAATGCGTAATCATTTGTTTAGTATAGTTTACATAACCAACAATAACAGACAAGGAGGCTTTAGGGACTTGAAGGAAGAGAGAAATAAGGAAATGAGTTCAAAAGGGCTTGATTTTTAGGTACTCTCCCACTTGTTCCATGCATCTCTATCCAGCTAACGGGATTGAGCTCCCATATTAGCTTGGGACGAGATCCCATGGAGCTCCTAACTTGGGATCGTAGAGGCGAGTTTCCGAGAGAGAAACGTCACCATATTAGGAGTTTCCTGCAACTAAGGTCTAAACGTCACCATATATGTAGTCTAAACTTTAGTCATCTTAGCCACGCGTTCGCTTAAGGATGTAACCCGCTAAGTGATGTTTCAGAATTTAGGCAGGAAGTGTCGTACAAAGGCAACTCTTGAGAGAAGAGACTACATATTTAAGGCATACTCCAGGGCAGGTCGAGAGAAATGGACGATTAGTACTTAGTTACCAGGACTTCAAGGCTTGGGCTTTAAAACCTTTACTCCAATTTCTTGAATTGAAGTCCATCCATCGGCTGTGATTTAAAGTTCCAAGATGTGACTTCTTAAAGGCTATTATAAAGACTTAAGATCCTTGAAAGATGGACCTTGTCGCATGATGTGCTGACAGTCCAAGAGATGCGCCATGTGTGTATGCCCAAAAGACGCAAATTGGAGGAATCAAACGCAGAATCTTGGAGGTCCAAAGGCCTCGATTCAAAGGAGATTCATGGGTGATTTTTTTATGATTTCTTTGCTGTGTTACTTTTGGAAATAACTAGCTGCTGGTTTTCTCCGATATTGATTTGGCACATGTTAAAATCCCTCAAGGATTTCAGCTGGCTCAATTGATGCAGATAATCCCTCTACTCAAGCCTTTATTAGCACGTGTCTGCATTTGGTTCCTCTATAACCAACATACTAGCTCTTTTTGAAGCAATTGAAAAGAAATAAGGAAATTTCACACCTTTGTGCGATTAGATGTCTGATGCATCTCTCTTGAGTGTGATGCTCAAGTACCCTAGGTGTGCTACCTAGGTTATTTATTACTTAGGTGCATTGCCTAGGTACTTTGTTTCTTTCCTTTGTTGATTTCATATTCAGCACCCTAACCCTAAACTTCACCGAAACAGCCCCTAAGCAGCACTTCATAAACCTTAGACCCCCACATGATCCGGCCACTAACTCTCTTTTTCCCACTGCTTCCTGCGTCAGTTGGTATCAAAGCAAAAATAGAAACAATACTCTAGGATTCCAATTGGCTTAATTCAAGCACTCAAATCCCTCTATTCCAGCCTTTAAATTGCTTATAGTGTGTCCAAGCTTCCTATATAAACTGATGTACTAGGTCTACTTTTAGCAATTGGAGATAATAAGAAATGTTAGTTGTGCAATTGATGTGTGTACTTGATCTATCTTTTGAATGAGATGTTCGAAAATCCTGAGAGTGATTCCTAGGCGTGTTCTCTTAGTTGCGATGCCTAAGAACCCTAGGTGTGATGCCTAGGTTACTTTGTTCCTTCGTTCATTCCAGTTCCGTACCCTAAGCGTAAGCTTCACCTAAACAGCATATTTCCTTGCCCTTTCAGTTCTCAAAAACCTTGATCCTTTCTCAGACCCTATATTCTAGATAGTCTTGAAAATATCTTCCTCCCCACCGCATTCTGTGTCAGTTGGTGTCAGAGCAAAACCAATCTTGCAAAAATTGGCAGCCAATTATTTTCAAAACTAGTAACAGATCAGACGAAATAAGCATTCGAAAATATCCCAAAGAGGTTCCACTCCATTTTGGAATTTCCATATGGGAATTTGGGCCTTTTCATCGTGCATTTGGATCATCCAAATGCCATCTTAAAACTGAACCAACATCAACTTGGATTCTTAGGGCTCATACCTGTTATAGCTTTCTTCGACTCCAACCTCTTTTGGATTGCAACACATTCCTCCACTTAGAGTTAACTCTACCTAGAATCTTAAAATTTAGTGAGACTCAAAAGGTATTGATCTTGCAGCCACGGCTTAAATCTTGCAACTGGCATAACCTTCTTTTCTTTACTTGAGGTAGAAAATGTGAGACGACACAACATTACACCACCCATCCTCAGTCCTTCAAATTTTCAGGAATTGCGTATCAGTTTTTGGTATCGCTAGCAGATCTGCAATGTCATTGTACCGTCCTGAAAGTTGAATAGCATACTCATCTATTTCGGTTTTTTCTTTTTTGGCTTTGCAGTAACCTACTGAGGGGGGATGACGCAGGAGCATTCTGAATGATCAAACTGAAGATCTTTGATCTCCACAATCTGGTCGCCACCGCATCTCATCTGTACTCATTGGCTTTTAGAGAATCTCAATCTGATAATGGTAGAGCATATAACTGTTTACTCCAACACAATGGTTCACATCAAGATCATTCAACCATGGTCGACTAAGAAGAATATGCCCAAAAGTCATGGCAAAACGTGGCACCAAATATAATCACCAAAACAAGACAATGATTAGTTATTGGGACACGAGTACCATCAATCTTAGCCACTTTGTAAGGACCAGGATGTACTTCAGTAGAAATTTGAGGCGGTCGATAGAGGTTGCTGAGAGATAATTCAAAACTACCACCATCACTGACAAGCTTCTTAGATTCAACTTTGCTGCAAACTGACTGCCGAGTAGCTGAAGTGCATCTTCAATCTTCACTTTGAACTTTAGGGGTTGCTAAGATACGCCTCAATGGAAAACAGGGAAGCATCCACCCCTTCCTGTTCTAATTTATCATCGTTGAAGGCTCCAAAATCAAGAGCAAAATCATTCTTCTTGCACTAACTTTTTTATTTCTTTCTGCGGGATCATTTGTTCAGGGACCAAATCTGACACAGATGCAAGAGAGTTAGGGGCCGGATCGTGTCGGGGTCTAAGGTATATGAAGGGATTAAGGTTTGAGAACTAAAAGGGCAAGGAATGTGCTGCTTTGGTGAAGCTTAGGCTTGTGATGGAGAATATAAAATCAACAAAGGAAATAACTAAGAAATCTAAGCATTGGTCCTAGGGTTCTTAGGCATGGCACCTACAAGAAATATCACTTGGCACCACATGTAGGGTTCTTGGGCATCACATTCAACAGAGATGCATCACACATTGCATTGCAGAAAGCTGCAAATTTCTTATTCCTTTCCAATGGCCTAAAAAGAGCTAAATACATTAGTTTAAGAGGAACCTAATGCAAACCATAAGCCCTTAAAGCCTAGAGTAAATGGATTTTCTCCATCAATCAAGCCAGCTAAAATCGATGAAAATTTTCCCAAATTTACCCTTTTTGTTATTCTATTTATCTCTCCACATTTAATCCTCCACCAACTTATTTTTCTCTCTCTTGCCCTACTTTCTTCCCTCACTCTCTCTTTCTTTCTCTTGGAGTAGAATGAGAAACTCACAAAATTCATATCCTATATAAGTGTGCAAGTTTAAGGTGATCAAATAAAAAGGGACAAAGGGAGTACATTATATGGACATTTTGGCACACTAAATCTACTTCCATCCCTTTCTGTCTAAACAATTGCAACAACTTTGATTTATTATGCTACAAATAGATTAAAGCTGAACTTAAGGAACATAGTTTAATCACAATTTGCGTTTGAGAATCAATCCCAAAGAGACCGTACCATTTTAATGGCACTAGCATGTTTGTGAGTTTTGATGTGAGAGAAAAGAAGAGAAAGGAAGAGAATAGAATAGAAGACAATTTTCCTTCCTCTTGTTTGTGAGTTTAAGAGAGAAACGAAAGCATCATTCCTTTCCCTTGTTTGTAAGTTCAGTAGAAAAGAAAAGAAAAGATACCCGATTACGTGTATACCCTTATACTACATTGTGATAATTCTGATAAAGACTATGAATGCATGATCTTAGGAAAGAACATGATTTTGACAGGAAATAACTTGGTCATCAATGACATCATACAAAGTTCATATCATACTTATGTAATAAGCCTTATATCACCGGTTAATGTCACAATAAAATAATAATAAAAAATTAACCATGAGTTGATTACAAACATTCCAGCATCAAAATTTAATTGATGTCACACCAAAAGCAAAATAATCAATCATGAGTCAACTCTAACATCTAAAACAATTATCTGTTAACATTTAAAACAATTATATGTTTGTAAGTAATATGATAAGTTCTTGCAAGAAACCCTTAAACCTAAACGTCACGAAATATTAAATATTTATAATGTCAGGTAATATGGGCAGTATTATTACTTATGAGGTTTCCTTTCTCTCTGTTTCTTTCAAATCTTGGGAGGAAATATTTAGAAACAAAAGAAGCCCAAACTTTTCTCCCTTTCTCTTCTTTTCTCTCCGAAAAGGGGAAAAAAAAAAAGAGCCACTTTCCTGTCTTTTCCTTTGTTCTCTCCTTAAGAAAAACTCGCAAACAGGCTATAGATAAATGCTACTTCAAAAGTATAGTGATGATTATCGCCTTATGGGGTCATAGCCATCTTTCTACCATAGGGTTGCTGCTAAAAACTTTTCCTTCAAGGAGACTAGATCAAGTTTAAGGAAGCTTGTTAACAGATATGTAAATGTAGAGAAGAAAGAGAGAGGGCAGTACCAGGGTACGTATTTGACATTAAAGCCCTTAGGATCGGCCCGAGTTCTGACGAGAGAGTCGGGGACTCTCTTGTTGAGTTCTTTGAGGATCTCGGAGAGGGGGCGGCAAATTCCCGATGTCGGAACGCCGTCATCTAGCGGCACCTCATCTTTCTCTGCCTTGGCAGCGAATGGACGGTGGTAGGAAGGATAGCTTCGTGATGCAATGGATCTCAGTACAGACGATGATGAATTCCTGCTGATGGACTTCATCTTCATCAGGGAAAACGCCATCGTGTTTGTTTTGCTCGTCCCAAAACCCCTCCCACCGCCCTTTTCGAAGGGCTTTAACTTTCCATCGCTTTTAACTCGTGGCTCCACGGTACGGTACTCGATAAATGTTACCCTATTTTCGTTTACGGTTTTTGTTTCTTTCTTTTCTTTTCTTTTCATGTTGACCTTAGGAATTGCGTAGCTTTGGTTCCTTTAGCGTTAATGACAGGAATGGTAATGGACGGGTGGGATGCAAATTTTATGAAATCCGTGTCCGTCCCGGTCATCATAATAGGTGACTCCGCCCATTCCGGCCCGCCATCGGGTCAAGGAATAAAAATATCATCTCCGATCCGACGGACTTTTCAAAAACCAAACCCTATCCCAATCCGCCTCGGTTGCCGTAAAAAAATCAGCATCGCTCTGTCCCGCTTCGGATTATCCATCTTATTTCAAAAGACAAGCAGTCCCAACCTAACACCACCAGCAGTGAACTCTCCGCCGCCAGCTTGTACTGCGTAGAGGACGGCGATGAAGTTTTGATTGTTGACGAATATTAGATTGTAGAATAAATGTGTCTTTTTCCATGAATGAATGACAGGATAGTAAAATTCTAATAAAGGAAGTGTGGATAAATAATATTATGGGTAGAAAAATGGTGAAAAGAAAAAATAGGTAGCAACTTTTCATACTGAAATCTAAGGTATCGTATGAAAACCATTAAGTTTCGAGTTTTTTCTCCAATTTTGTAAACTACAGAAAAAAAAAAACACATTTGACACACAGCTTTCAAATTTTTTTTTTCAGTTTTGAGAACCAGTTTTTAAAATAGGGTTATTTTTTAAAACTTTCATTTTGTATTTTCAATTTTGATTTTTTTTAGACCACCACTGCCACCACCACCACCGCCACCACTGGCCACCTCCACCGGTCACCGTCACGACCACCCCGCCGGCCACGGCCATCACAACTACTATCAAAGAAAAAATTCAAAATAAAAACTGAATAATCAAACATCCATTTATTTTTGTAAAAAATAAAAACTAAACTGATTTCAAACAGAACCTAAGAGTACCATTTGATTTAAGTTTTCGTCGCCAAAAAGCAAAACAAAGTGAATGAGAGACATAACCATAACTGGAAAAAGTTCATGTGAAAGAAAATATAGGGCTTCCTCTGGAATGCAATCTATACAACACAATTCTATAACACTTCTGTCAAAAATGATTCTATTATCTCATTTCCGGTTGCAAGTGACGATGAACATCCATTCCTCCTCTGATGACGTTGATATCGACTGGATCTCCAATCACCCTCTGCCGCCAAATGAGTCCACCACTATAAGAATTTAGGCCTTTAGTGACCGCTAGAACGGCGGTCGCTAAATTAGGCCTTTAACGACACTGTCATCAGCGGTTTCTAGGCGAACGCAAATTCTAGCAGGGCCAACAAAATTATTAGCACTAGATTTAGGGGCCGCTACTTAGCGACCGCATGACAGTCGCTAAATTTAAAGACCACTATATAGAGATTGCTAGTTTAGTGATCGCTTTTAGCAACTGTTTTGGCAGTCGCAAACTTTAGCAAGCGTACTTAGCGACATCACAATGGTCGCTAAATTTAGCATATCAATCTTTTTGACTTTGCCCTAATTTGGACTTCCGTCCTCTATAAACTCAATTCTCTCTCACTTCCCCCTTACCACACATATGTCCCCTCCCCATGTCTCCTCCTTCTCCTACCACCCCAACAATAGACGCCGCTGCCACTACCAAGGTCATGTAGCGGTGCCAAGTAACCTACATAGCCCACTACTCTGCCAAGCCCACTGTTCAACCAACCCCTTGCCGCCAACCCATGCCCAGTTTAGGCTTTGTTGGTTCGTACAAGGTAGCATGCAATTTGGTATTGGGTTTTTTTTCTTGTCTCTCTCCCCAATGTTTCTTAGTCCCTGTGGATCTGCAATTTATGCAATTTTAGATCTAAGAGTTTAGTTCAAATTGAAGTTAGATCTAAGATTCAGTTTAATTTTAGATCTAAGGGTTTATTCTATCTCTGGTCTTTGTTTGAAGTTAGATCCATCTTGGAAGAACCATCACCTTTCGACGATGACATAGCACGTGTGAGTGCTCTAGATAGATCTTAGCAATTTATGGTGGCTATTATCAATATGCACAATTTTCACCTTTTTGTTGTAATCTGAAAGTACTCTCCTGTACTTTGATCTATTTTTTTCTAACTTTTTCAGTAGTATTACATGAGTATTATTCAATTTAGATTGGTTGTTGCCGTTTATTTTCTGAAGTACTCCTCTTGCTTAGGTAAACGAGGTTTGATTTGCTTCAAATCACAATTTGCATTAAAATATTTCTTCATTCATCATATAATCATTACCTCTTTGCTGTAAATTAAACTTGCTTTTATTGCTTTTGGAAGCACATTGATAAAATAAAAAAAAAAAGTACCATAATTTCCTTCATTTTCTTATCTTTTGATCAATGTATCCGATAGATCAGTATTTTATACGAGTGCTCTACATAGATCTGGCATTTCAAAGCTTAAGTTGAGCAATTTGTGTCTGCTGCATTTTGTTTTCCTCGGAAGTACTTCTCTTTCATAGAGAAAACCACATATGACCTGTTTCTTTTTCAGAGCATCAGGGCATTGATAAGTCCATATGTTTTACCTTTACAAGAGATTGTTGCTTGTAATTCTACTCCATTGTCTTTTGCAGTCACTACTGACCAAGTTGAAGGAGTTGATGATTCAAATAGTGTGAAGAGAGATCATGCTGAGGCAGAGATGTTTATAAATCATTATTTGAAACTCAGGTTCTACATTCATCTTGTGTATCGTCCATTGTAATTCTAGAAGCACGATTAGTGACGTAGAATGCAATATCCATAATCTTTTTGCCTTTGCTTGTTATTGGTCTATCTTATACACGCCTACTATTTCTTGCTATAATATTGAAAAGTACGTTTACTGCTGATTAAAGCATACTTAAATAATTTGTTCATCATTGTCTGTCTTAGATCAACTTCACTATTACCGTACTATATTTTGAGTAATCTACATTAATCTTGCATTTTATAGCTCAAATGAGTGCAACTATTATTGAATTTAGATTGTAGCAGCCTGTTGTTTCTGAATTTTCATATCTTAGTTAGAGAAAAGGTGGTTGAAAATCGCTTCAAGCTTAGTCAGCATCTTCACTTTTTGTAATTTCAGTAATCCTTTGATACTCAAAGCACATCGAAGGCAATCCACATAGTATTTTCGAGTATTGCTTGTACCTATTATTGGCTGATAATTGCACAAGTTCAATTTGTTAATATATGTCTCACTTTAGTAACTCAAAGAAGGTTACAACTTAGCCCTTAGTATATAAAACATCTTATCCCACATTGGTTGTACAGAGAAGATCACTGCTTATCTCTAGTATATGTAGATTGTCTTGTATTGTGTTTAAGGTCAAGAGAGAAGAGTCCTTCTTTGAGTAAGAAAAAAATAGAGAGATACATGTGAGGGAGCGTTGTAAATCTGACTTGTGTAAAGTGGATTTAAGTTCTCTCATATCTCTTGTGTTCTCTTGTTCGGTTATTGTGTTCTTCACATATTTATCTAGATCAATTTCGTAACAAGTGATATCGAGAGCATTCCAATTTTATTTTTTGGGCAAAATTGAAATCGATTTGAGAGGATAAATATGTTGAACAACACGACCATGAAGTATGTCTGTGGACAATTTGATGGGAAGACAAATTTTGGCATATGTCAGAGCACAGTGAAGGATATCCTTGAACAGTAAGGATTGCTCAAGCCTTTGAGGGAAATAAGCCTGAGCCGATGGATCAGGATTTGATGGGGAATAAGCCTGAGTCGATGGATTAGGACGATTGAAAGGAATTACATGATAAGGTTGTATCTACGATGCGGTTGAATCTCGCCCCAAAGGTTAAGTATCAGGTTTTAACAGAGACTTTTCCAACAGCTCTGTGGTAGAAATTGGAGAAGATATATATGTCAAAATCTTTGTCAAATCGGTTATATCTGAAGAAAGATCTATACCAGTTACGGATGGATAAAGGTTCAGATCTGAGTGACCATATATATCAGAATTTAACCGATTGGTGTCCTAATTGTCGAATATAGATGTTAAACTCGAGGATAAAGACCGGGTAATTCTGTTGTTATCCTCTCTTCCCAAATCATATGAGACCTTGAAGACTACATTGTTTATTGAAAATGAGACATTGCTTGTTAATGATGTTATATCGGCTCTTATGGACTCGAGCAGAGTTAATGGCATGAGTTCAAGCAGTCAAGGCGAAGGTCTGGTGGTGAGGTCTGAAAATAAGAATGGTCATGGAAGAGGTAGAGGTCGGTCTAGAAGCAAAAATTCAAGACATGGAAAGGACAGGTCTAAGTATTGTGGAAAGCATGACAAGTCCAGTATTGAATACTGGTATTGTAAAGAGATTGGTCATATTGCAAGGAAGTGTCCAGAAAGGAAGGATAAGAAGAATAGAAAGAAACATGTGAACAATACTAATGTTGCTGAAGAAGATGACAAAAGCAGCAATGGTGATCTCTACTTGGTTTCCTCAGTTGAGTGGCAAGAAGGTAATCTCTTATAAGTTAGAGATAATAGTTTTTCTACAGAATGGTTTCTTGACTCTGCATGTTCGCTTCATATGTGCCCACATAAGGAATGGTTTGATTGCCTTACTCCATGTAACGGTGGTACTGTGTTAATTGGTATGACATTATTTGTAAAGTCATGGGGATATGTACCATTAAAATTAAAATATTTGATGGGATTGTGAGAATCTTGGGTGATGTAAGGTACATACCTGACTTAAAGAAGAATTTGATTTCCTTAGGCACACTTGATTCTATAGATTACATTATATCTATAAAAGGTGGAGTCATGAAAATTAGCAAAAGTGCTAGGATGGTAATGAAAGGTTAGAAAACTGAAAATATGTATAAACTGATAAAGAACATAGTTATAGGTGGAGTTTAGTATTAACTCATGCAGGTTCTAGCAATGATAACTCTGAGTTATGGCATGAACGGCTGGGATACTTGAGTGAGGGAAGTATGCTGGAACTTCACAAACGCAAGCTACTATAGGGAGTGAAATCATGTAAGTTGGACTTCTACAAATTTTGTGTATTTGGGAAGCAGAAACGAGTTAGTTTTAAAGCTGCTTCTCATACTAGCAAAGGGGTTCTAGACTATGTGCATATGGATGTTTGGGGACCAATCAAGCATGTCTCAAATGGGGGAGCTCATTACTTTGTTACATTTATAGATGATTTCTCAAGGAAAGTATGGGTGTACTCTATGAAGCATAAGTCTGAAGTTTTCGACGTGTTTAAGCAGTGGAAGGCTAGAGTTAAAAATCATACGGGTAAGAAACTTAAGTACTTCAGATCAAATAATGGCATGGAATACAAGGATGATGAGTTTCTACAATTCTGTAAGGATAAGGATATCATCAGACACTTTTCCGTGAAGAGGACTCCAGAGCATAATGGGGTTGCCGAAAGGATGAACAGAACCTTACTGGAGCAAGCTAGATGCATGGGAATGAATGCAAGTTTGCCTAAGAGTTTCTGGGCTGAAGTTGTTAACACAACTTGTTATTTGATCAACCGTTCTCCAATATTTGCCATTAATCATCAAGTTCTTAAGGAGGTATGGTCTGGTAAACAAGTTAATTTTTCTATAATGAGAATTTTTGGTTGTCCTACGTATGTTCACCTTCATAATGAAGAACGTTCCAAACTTGATCCTAAGTCAAAAAATTATATATTCCTTGGATATGAGGAATGAGTAAAAAGATATTGGTTATGGGATCCAGTGGCCAAGAAAAAAATGATAAGTAGAGATGCAGTATTCAATGAAGCACAGACGTTGAACCCGGATGCAACTTCTAGCGAGAGACAAGGTCACATAGTGGAGATAGAGTTGCATGAGCAGAGGACAAAATCATCTGATGAGTCTACGAATGAGCAGCCTTTAGAGAATCTAAAGGAGCATCCTAGCGATTCTTGGAATCTAGTCAGAGATAGAGGGCCATGTACTAAGGTGGAAGGCATGCCAAAGTTGTTCACAAAGGGAGAATGCACGTGACTTGAGCATGGTTGCTTTGACCGGCTTCGGAGGGTTGAAAAATTGACCGTTGAACATGTGATGTTTTGCACAAAACGAAACCCCTGGTGGGCCCTTGGGTGCGACCAAAGTAGGTTGTGAGCAAAAAATGCATTGGCTGTTTCAATAAGTTTGTTAATTAAATTCTTTTATTTCATGTAGCTTGTACTTATGCCTAAAGTTGATGAATTCGTATGTAAGAGGACGTAAGAATGAGAAGGAAAGGGGGCTTATGAGATGCGAGAGTGCCAAGACTTTTTGGCTTACTCCATCTTCTTCGTCTATACTCGTAGGAACGAGAAAGAATGGCTGGTTATTGGCGATGACGATGGTTACGAGTATCATGCAGACGGAACAACTTCATGAGGTCATACATCAAGTCAATGAAGAAAGCAGTGCACATATAACAATAAATAAATAAGTTTATGTAGTGCATTGTATTTCTAGGTCCTTATTAGTTAAGAGAGTGTTAGCCATCATTCTTTTAGTTGAATAAACTTGTGAGACTTATATTGTATTTAATTGTATGAGCTTTGTTGTGTATGAAATTTGGTTTTGCCATTGCAATAACAGCTTTTTGTTTGATCTAACAAGTTTTGATCCAACGAGTTCAGGTTGATAGTGCAATGATTATGATTACTGATTTTACCAAATCAAATGTAAAATTCGTCATAAAAAGAATAAAATACAAAAAGATTAGCAACCGCAAAAATTAAATGCTAACAAAAAATTAGCGACCGCTACAGTAGTCGCTAATCTGGTCAATGCTGTCTCTAATTAGCGACCACCACTACTGTGGTGGTCGCTAAACTGGTTAACATGATCTCTAATTTTAGCAACCGCAAAGTTTTTACGGTAGCTAAAATTTAGCGACTTGGCCTATAGCTACCGCTTTAGTGACTTTGTGGTCGCTAAACGGGATTAGTGACCGCAAAGTTCATTTAGCGATCGCGACCGGTGGTCATTAAAGTCTTTATTTCTTGTAATGCACCATCAATTGGCTCATCAATCTGGAACCCCACCACATGCCGCTCCCCGATTTACCTCCCCTATTGTGGCCAGTCCATAAACCTCACTGCCCGCAAATCACAAGTAAGTATGGTGGTGGTGGTGGTAAGTTTGGATGTATGGAAGTAGAGAAGGTATTTGGCTAGAGGATAGTGGCTATTGGTGGTGGAAATGGTGATGGAGGCAGTGAGGTGCCTTATGGGTGAAGAGAGAGGTGAAAGAGAAAGCCTGAGCGGTGCCCAGAGAGGTAAAAGAGAAAGGGAAAGTGCCTCACCGACCACCAAGACTTCCCTCCCCCTACTCCATCAGTAACCCCCTTCCTCGCCCAACCCTACTGCAGCGGCGTAGCCCTTCCCTTGCCCAACCCCCTTGCAGCGCTGCAGACCCCTCCCTCGCCCAATCCCGCTGTAGCGCCCTCTTTCGTCGAACCCCGATGAAGCCTTCTTCATCGCCTAACCTTGAAGTGCCCAACTCCATCGCATCAAGGTTGCCAAAATATGAAGCCCACCCAAACCTCAATGCAGGGGTGGATCCTAGGTGTTGAGTTGGTGCGGTGGTGTTGTGGTGATGTGAAGGTGTTGCACAACGAGGAGGGGGGAGGCAACGACAGTAATTGGGGGTATGTTTGTGAGAAATTTAGTGGTTTATGCCCTATATGACTATCAATCTGGTTCTAGGTCAAAGAGTATCTACCTTACACTGGCTTTCCTGTCCCCCAGCAACTCCAAAAAAGGCGGTGGGCTGCCTTCCCGGGCCATTTATATCTTTTTAATCGATATAGTCAGAAGCTACAGGCATCGCCTAAAGCTCATGCAAAATACCTAAACCTCCCAACAGCTCCCATTCCCATTGTCTATGTATGTGTTTTCAAACCCTAATTTTAAAATTAGGGTTTGAAACCCATTATATTTAAACCCTATCTTTCAAGGAAACTAATTTTACAAACCCTAATATTTCAAATTAGGGTTTGAAAATCTTGATTTGAAACATTTAATTTGAAAACCCTTATTTCAAATCAGGGTCTAATATCTTAATTTGAAAATTTTAAAAATTATTCGGTATATTTTTCTACACAGTAAAGGGCAGTATAGCCATTTTGATAATACGTAATGATGACATCATAAAAATATACTTTTTGGACACAACCCTAATAGATGGACATAATTGTTACCTTTTAATACTTGTGGTCACGCTGTGTTACTTTTTGAAACTTAGTATCCTTGACTGTAATTTTATCTTAATCTCAGGGAAGCTACTGTAATTAACCATTTCTAATGACAAACCATCCTATATAGACAAAGGTCGTATCTCGTTGATTTTTCTTAGTGGCAAGGCATGTCCGCAAACTCGTAAAACTCATATGAAGGATACTCTTGGGATGGCTCTATAGTTCCCAATCACTATATTGTATCATTTGCTTGGATAGATCTGAGCTGCGGAGGGAGCACACTATCAATATTTACGGCTCGATTGCTCAAAATACCATGGAGCATTGTACTCGACCATTCTATTAGTCCAAGCATTCTCTTTAAAAGTTATTTTTATGTGTTTCCTCTCTCACCCCAAATTTCCTAGAGTTGGCTTGGCTGGCTTAACAACTCATAGACGGTGGCGTTGTCTAATGGTGTACTCTTAGCTTGTCAATTTACAAGTTCATGACAGGTGGCATTAGAGGGTGTCAATCCTACTAAGTACAAGAGTAGTGCTTCTGAAGTTATGGACAAGGATAGTAACAAAGAAGAGCCCCAGTAATAAAGATCAAGGTAACGCTATCTTTGCTATGGAAGGTCATATGGTCAAGTGTGAGGTCAATTATCAAGGAAAGTCTTGATAGGATTTGCCATACCACGGAGAAAACTATAAGCAAGTTCGGGGCCAAGTGGGAAGAGCTTCGGCATCCCAAAGTAATTGAGTATTTTTATTTGGCTATGCCTCTATATAATTTTAGCAATACGTCTATATATGTATATATACATATATACACATACATATAGGGAGCTGATCAATTGTTAGTGCTGCGAACTTATCTAAAGTTACCAGTGCTATCTGGCGGTTCACCCATCGTGGATGGATGGGATCTATTCTTTTTTTAAATTTCCCTTTGCCAGTGAAGTCCCCCCTGCCTATGCTTCCCTTCGACTCTTTGCTACCCTTTGAGGCATTTTGATCAAAATATATGTCCAGTATCTAATGTAGTGGATAACGGATAGCTTTTAATAAAAGTCAGATCTGACATGTTCACCCACGATAGATGGACGGCTAGATAGCACTGGCAACTTAGTTTAAGTTGCCATTATGGGCAGTGGATCACACGTTCTATACATGTACTGTGTGTGTGTGTGTGTGTGTTTTAAATAAAAACAAAAAGTCTGCTAATGATTTATCGTGCAAAGACCAGATGGGCTTTCATGCAAACATGTTGGAGGCCTTGGCAAGTCCTTAGGCAAAATTAGATAGAATAAAGGCCGGCATAGAGAAGAAAATATCAGATTGGCCTATGTGCAACTGGAAATAATGCCACCAACTATGTTCATTTTACACTGTATGATAACGAGAGGGATGCTGAGGAGATTGACGAATTGGGCAATTGGAGCACCAATTTAATTGCCTAAACAAGGAGGAAGGCACAAAGGTACACATTGCTACTTTATATCTCACTGACCTAGAAACTGTAAGATGGCAATGAAGCATGCAGAGATGGAGAAGGTACATGCTCTAGTGCTACTTGTACGGCATCAAAGGAAGAACTTAAGAAGCAATTCTACCCCAAGAATGTCACCCACCATGGCCACAAGTAGACGAAAGAGTTGAAGCACGATTGATCCATCCAAGACTATGTGAAGGATTTTTCCAGTTAATGATCCAAATCATTTATATGATTGACAAGGCCTCTTTTTCAATTTCTTTGGATAGTCTTAAACCATGAGTAGCCTAAGAGCTTTATCGCCATGGGTGAAGGATGTGTTCACAACCTTAGCAGTAGTGCAGACATCGGTGCAATTTAATTTCAGTTACATGGTTGAATCTTCCGATTCCAAGGTTAAGAAAAATGACAAAACCAAAAGTGGGGGAAATGAGGGTCTAAAGCCCACAAGTAGGAAAAAAGGAAGTGGAAAGAATTTCTATGGGAACGAAGATGTAATGTTTGGTTTTTTTTTGAAGTGCCAAATTACAATTAAACAAAGGTATAAAAACTTCAAAACGTCCGAGATTCTCTCAATTAAGTATTTAGACCATCTAAAAATAAGTTCAGAGCATCTAAAAATAAGTCTCCAAAAAACAACATTGATAAATGCTATACTGGCTTAAAACAATTATGTTATCCTAAATTACTGTGACACCCCTAACCCTAGTGACGTCACCAGAACCGGGTTGTCAGTCATGACTGCATTATAAACCTTGTTGATACATAGCAATTCTAAAAACATCCTTGAATATACATAAGGTTTCACAAAAACTCATCCGTACAAAAATTTTCATCGTAAATCTCAACACGAGCACATCGAAAGTATTTACACAAAATGTCTAGTTCCCAAAATACGCATCTCATCGTCTTACTTTTCTGTTCACTGAATAAGCGCCTTCTCCTTCCCTTTCCTCGAAGTTTCCCTTACTTCGCCCTGACTGCCTGAAACATTTCCGGTAAGGAATGAGCACAAATCGCCCAATAAAGATAATACGAGGAACAACGCAGACAACGAAGTAACAGCCTTGGGAGAAATAATAATCAATCTCAACGATATCAAGAATCCAGAATTTCAAAGGAAGACACAACATCAATTCAATGAATCAAGCAACATGTTTTCTTTTCTTTTAGCCAGACTGAGCGGTTTTAAGGCCCAACAGAACCACATTATCACCACATTTAATGAACTGTACTGACGGAACCGACTGACCGACTACCATGCACGTGAACATCAAATCGCCAAATTAAACATCAATAAAATACAAGCCATTAAAATCACAATATTATAGTAAATTCAAATGCAATGCAGACACCGACCGGACTGACTGGACTCAACCGACACGACTGACTCGAACCGTGCACCCTACATCCTGTTTGCCGGTGATTATGTGTCACTGGCCCTCCTTTCACATAATGTTCCGTACTTCGGGATGATCATCTCAGTCTCAGACAAATAAAAGAGACAACAACAAGCACAAGAAGGGAACTCATGAAGAGTTGTTCGTCCCCAAACCACGCTATCGTCAAGCACATAATACAACAACTAGACGACCAAGGGAACTGAGTCCACCCCATGTCCTCGATTCAACAAACCATTCCACAAGAAATTTTGGTCATGTATGCAACCGAGGTTCAACAAGGTAACTTGAAATCATTACTAACGCACACAGAGTAGACTAGAAAACAAGCTAGTTGAAAACAACAACAATATTTCAACTACGAGAGGTACAGGCACAACAACCACCGGTACCTCATATTCACCATAACACGTTCATTTTACTTCACCCTAACAACGATGGGTATGCCACGAGGAGCAATTTCGTAGCTTGCAAAGAGCCATACTATCCTTACCTGGCTGGCTTTTAGCCGACGAGCCTAATAACTTCAAAGCACCGCAAGCAGGGTCACCTAATCAAATAAGACTTTACTCGTTAGCCACTAAGCATCATAATACAAAATTATTCTACTTTAATTTTATCGGTTATTTACCGTGTTCTACAGTGGTCAGTTACTCTAACCAGACTGCCGAGTCTTTACCCTAGCATAGCACCGTACTAGCGCTAATACCCTTCATTTAGAGATTTTAACCAGTTCCCCGCTTCTTGTGATTCTATAATGCTCAATTAAGGCATTTGCGAAGTTCGGAGTTCACGTGGTAAAATTACCAAGTGTTTTACCACTATCACTCCAATACCTAACTTTCAAACAACCTTTCAAGTGTTTTACCACCCTTTCCGGACTAAAAAGTCCTTCGAAAAACTTTACTGGGAGAATTACCAAAATACTCCTATCTCGGTGGCAAATTATTAGAATGCCCCCCCTGAGGATTCCTGGCACCAGACAAATCTCAAAAGCACTTAAAAATATTATTTTTATCCTCCCAAAGTCATTCTCAAGCTAAAAAGTATTTTATAAGATTTTTGCACGAAATCCTGAATCGATGTCCGGACCAAGCGCTTAAAAGTCTGTTCGGCCAAAAATTAGCGAACAACTTCGGAATGGCCCAAAATCTTGGGAAAAGAAACTTCTTAGCATCCTAGGATTCTCATAAAAGTTTCACACAAAATCCCGCTAGTTTGGTATTTTAAGTTACACTATAAAGTTTTATGGTTCCCCGTATCGGTTAACCCTTTTCCTGGCTTCAGAAAATCTGAATTTTTTTCCCGATGTAGATCTCCTAAAAATATACATAGGGTCTTTTTTCACACTTTGGCTAAATTTGGCTCTAGCTACTTATTAAAATTTATTGAAAAACTGCTTAATTACGTTTCCACCTTTAACGACCATTACACTTACTGTTCATGATCAACACACACTAATTCACGTTTTTCATACACACCAGTCTTCTTCAACCTCACGCCCGAACTCATGCAGCCATGAACACCCCTCCCTTCACCCACGGCTATACCCCTTCTTCCCCATTTCTCTACCTAAAACCCACATCCAACATCACCAACACATTACAACACCTAAAATTTATAACCTAGTTCATCTAAAACACACAAAATCACACACGAACACACACCCGAACCAGACACACTCAAGAACACCCACCTGCACACACTGAAATCTCACCCAATTCACTCGTACACCATGATTTTCCCCCATTACTCCACTGCCTCGAATCCATTTACCCACACAAATTCCTACCTTATGTGCACCACACCGAAACCCACATACCAAAACACACACACGCGCGCGCGCGCGCACACACACACACACACACACTTGTACACACAGTAGCTCTGTGGCTACTTCCCACGCCCCCTTACCCATCACCATCTCAAGCACTAGTTTTTGTTTGATTCGGTTGGTACACCCAACACGCACGACCATTCACAATCACCACAACACACCTCCGTTCTCATACAGAAGCTGTTATGCTGCGGCTTATTCCTTTGCTTCTTTCCCCTGCTTTCCCCCATGCTCGAACAGCTTAACAAGCTGTCCAAAAACCCACATGATTCACGCTATATTAACACACTAAATTTAGATGCGTTAAAAGGGAGAAAAAAAAAACCTTCAACAGTTGCCCCCAATCCTTTTTCCCTTCCCCCGAAGCTGCCCTTTCTCTCTGTTTTTCTGCTTTCCCTCTTTGCTGTTTCTTCTTCTTCTTCTTTTGTTGTGTTTTTTTTGTTTTTAGAAATACGACCGTTAATTTATTAATATAGTCCATGACTCAGCACGTAAAAGAGAATGAGGTGGTCATTGCTCATGACCTGATTTTTAAAAACTTGACACCTAAATAAAATTTTCCAAAATTGCACAATAGCCCTCCAATTTCAATATTCACAAAATGGCCACGCAAGTTTCAAAAATTATATTTTTGACCCCTCGACTTTGAAAAATTACAAGTTAATCCCAAAATCACCCTAACCCCTCATTCCACTTCCTGACACCTAATTAACGTCAATATGACACTACTTAATAAAATAATCTCCGTTAATTAATCAACTTAGCTTAAAATTATTATTTTTTAATACGTTCGGGGTATCACAATTACTCCTTCACGAAGTTTCAAACTAAAATCTAAATCAAATTATAACAAAGGCTACTTAACTGTATCTTTCAATCTATCCAACAATAAATAAAATATAAATGTAAAATCTTTCACTAGAAATTAAAGGCTTCGTACTTAGCCATGCCTTATAAACCTTTGCACAACTCCAAACACTGGTCGATAACCTGAATTTAGGGAGTGAGCACAAAGCCTGGTAAAGATAATCACACTCTCACTCACAGATACAGAGCAAACTGTACCTATAACGGTACTTAGAATTTATAAAATACAATAAAAAAAATCAGATTACTAGAGGATCAAATAGCTTGTGCCAATGGACAATAAAATGTCAAAATAATGAATTTCCATAGATGACCAGCTACATTTGCAGTGGGTTAAAAGGTTTCAATGTGTTCAAAATAATGCAAAATTAAATTCGAAACGACTCCACTAATTCAGTTAACAATTTTTTATATTTTAAAAAGATTTTAGTAGATTCAATAATACTTCAAATAAATCCGAAAACATCTTCAAATAAATTTGATATCAGAATCCATATATTCAATTAGTAGAAAGACAAAAACTAGGGGAGCCAATCAGAAATGTGTCAACATGCCATCACTAACACATGAGGGCATGGTTCAGAATTGAAGATCGTGATCTCTAACTCATCCCACAGAGTTAGCCCACTTTCCAATCCACATGAATAAGTCGGAAACAGATAAGTCACATATACAGTGACATGGCTCACCAGAATATAAGAACGTATATCCAATGACTCTAAGAAACACCAAGAGTTTGAAGCCGACAAAGTAATTCTCGTTCACATGATTCTATGCAGAATACTTTAATTTATTGGCAACTTCAACAATGAAATGTATGAATTATAACAAAAAACTCAAAACCTTAAAGAGGACTCATTGCTTTCATAATATCTCGAATCATCAAAATCAAATAATAAACTACTAAGATAGAGCAAGTAAAAGTAGGTTGATTTACAATGTAAAAATAATAACTTCTGCATTGACCAATAACTTTCAAACTCAATTTCGATCAAGAAATAGCATGATTTGGACAAAACAAAAAACTAGAAAGTCAAATAGGACTCTTTAAGGATCCCATAGTTTCTCATCAAAAATCAATAATAAATAAAAGAGATAGGTCAAATTGAGTGGGCTAATTTACAGTGTTAAAAATAGAAAAGTTTGGACTAACCAACAATTTTCAAACTCAATTTCGACCAAGAATTAGAAGAATTATGATAAAACTACTGAAAAGTTGAAAAAGACACGTCTAGGATTTCAGAATATCGAAGATCATCAAAAACCAAGGAGAAATAAATGAGATAGTGCAATCTAAATTGGCTGACCTGAATTGCGAGAAACATAAGCATAAAAATGTTCAGGTGTATTTTCAAATATTAAACTGTTGAATTTTGGGAAAAATCAAAATTTCACAACATTTGACAAGGAACAAAAAAGATATAGACTCTTGAAGCTAGTACAAAATTTCACAACAAAAAGATCATATATCAAAGTCAATAATCGAAAGTACAAATCTATATAATATATAATAAGTGAAGCGAGAAAGACAATAATAACTTTTTTGCGCGACACATCATCGCTTCTTTATATGACACGTTATCATATCCTTATTTTAAGATTAATTAACTTTTATATTAATAAGTCTTATTTAACTTAACAACTAATTCTAATCATTCCAAAACTATACCTAATCAATATACTAATCTATTAAGATTTCTTTTTGATAATTGTGTCCTTAAAATTTGAAAACTAGTTCTGATCATTGTAAGACTCAATCTAATCATTATACTAGCTTAA
This sequence comes from Escallonia herrerae, assembly GCA_033070095.1. Classification (NCBI taxonomy): domain Eukaryota; kingdom Viridiplantae; phylum Streptophyta; class Magnoliopsida; order Escalloniales; family Escalloniaceae; genus Escallonia; species Escallonia herrerae. The sequence goes on from JAVXUP010001738.1 coordinate 66,902, forward strand.
TATGACTTAATATTGACTATTGTATCTTCAAAACTACTATCTAATATGAATATAAAAACTCATATATATAAAAAATGAAAATACTACTTTTGATAAAGAAGAAAAATTAAATTTAAAACTAATTCTAATCATTCTAAAACTCTATCTTATCAATATAGTAATCTAGCTACTAAGATTTCATTTTGATAATTACATCCTTGAAAATGTTTTCTAATACGAAGTTAAAATTCATAGACCCAAAAAGTAACTTATGAGATGATTTAGAATAAAAACTTGATATAATAATTAATTTAAATTTTGATAGGATCATTATTTTTATATCTAAATAATTTTGCAGGAGTAATGAGGGTTTTTTTGAAAACTCTATGTAATTCAAAAACTGATTCTAATCATTTTAAAACTCAACCTAATCATTATACTAACTTATTAGGCTGAATATTGACTATTGTATCTTTGAAATCACTTTATAATATGAATATAAAAACTCTTATGTATAAAAAATGAAAACAATACTTTCGATTTAGATGAAAAACTAATGTAACAATTAATATTAAACAAACTTATGAGACTTAGAAAAAAATGATCTAACAATTGATTTGAATTTTGATAGGTACCTTGTTCTTAAATTTGATTAATTTTGCAAGAATTTTTAGGGCTACATAATTTAAAAATTAATTCTAAATGTTTTAGAACTCAACCAAATGATTACACTAACTTATATTACGGCTTACTTTTGACTATTATATTCTTAAAACCACTCTTTAATGTGAATGTAAGAATTTCAATATCAAAAAAATAAAAATAACATATTAGATTTCGAAGAGAAAAAGATGATGTTCTAATTGAGTTAAATATATTATCATTATTCACACACACACACACACACACACACACAATGTACATAAGATAGCATAAAATAGTCATCGCAAAAAATAAATAATGTGATATGTAGATTTAATAAGAAATGAATTATACGTCAATATTTTTAAATAAGATTTGATGATCACCAAAGTGGTTATATCCCATATTTAAGAGTCTAGAAAAGAAATAAAATATGAGATTGAAAAGAAAATTGATAAGATTCATGTACTCTTAGTATATCTAAGAAAATATATCCCTTAAAGTGAATTTGTTTTATGCAATTTTATAAAGCTTATTGTAATCGACTATAGACTAACAATTTATTTTTAATAGGACCATAACAACCAATAAAAAATCTTTCTATTTGATTAACTTTACAGGAACATCAAGACCAATTAATAGATATTAGACTAATTATAAGCTTTGAAAGTTAATTTTGACTATAATAAAGTCGATTATAACTATGAGTGGCTATTGCTATGTACTTTCAATAACAATTATACGAACTAATCTCCATCCTATATTTGTTAGCTTAATGTAAGAATATTTGCTAAATTTTACGAGCTCATCAACAGGAATAACCTGAAAAAACTCATAATATTTGCTAAATATTATATATTTAAAAATTAGGTACTATTTTAATTTCATATTTAAGTTTTATAACCTTATAGTATATGGCCTATAGACAAATTTACAAGATCCATAATTTTGTCATTCGTTAACATTTCAAAGCACGGTCAATCTAATAAATAACCTTGTCAAAATGAAAACAAAAATCTGAATATTTAAAAAAAAAAGAACCACTTCTGAGATTTATACTTGAAGAATAAATTATTAACTATTTTTAAAAATAGCATGTAATATTAAAACTTATAACATTTCAAAATAAATCTAAGAAAGTTTTTCCTATACACGGTACTTTCACATGAAAAAAAGGCAATAGCATAATTTTGTTTATCTTTTAGCTAAGAAACAAGGTAAAAAGCCTACACAAGCAAACGGTGTTGTAAATCGATATATGCTCTCACAAATCTAGCATTATTCATTTACAAAGGTTCTACACAATATAGTAGATAAAACATGAATTGAATTAAATAAACTTTGTTTGAAAGAAAAATTAAACCAATATTTTCTTTATGGTATCCTTATTTTACTATTAATTCAATTTTAAGCATTTTAAACTTATAAATCAGTAATATACCAACATATTAAGACTTTATTTTAATTATATTTGTTAAAAAACTCTATAAATTGAAAAGAAACTCTCTCTCTCTACACACACACACACACACAGATATGTATATGTATACATATTTTATACTAACCTATTAAGACTCAATAGTCATATTAAGTCCTAATATTATTCTCATAAAATTAATTAAATTTAATAATAAAAACCTTATCAAATTTAAATTAAATTTAGATCAACATTTTGTTTTACAATATCAAAAGTTATTTATATTTTTGGATCTATGGATACTTATTTTCATATTAGAGTAAGCTTTTTAGAAATATAATTGTCAAAATTGAGTTTGATATATTAGTATATTTATTAGGAAGAGTTTTAGAATTTTTAAATATAATTTTCAAATTATATATGACTTACTAATATAAAAATTAACTAATCTAGAGATAAGAACCCGATCCAAGATAATATAGACATTTAGCGGCACTTTTGTATTTGACATATAATGTTTGTAAATTTATTTCATATTGAATGCATATGTGATGATAAGCAATAATATATTGCACAAAGAAGTAATTGTAAAATTTTATTTTAAAATTACGTATAAAACAAAATAAAGTGAGAATGGTTAATTCAGATTTCAACTAGATTGTCCTTCATAAATTTAAAGATGAATTTAACTTGATAAATATGTTGGTTAAAAATTTTGGTCAATGATTTTCTTACTCTGAGGTTTTGTGCTATCCTGTTCAGTCGCATCGATTAGATGTAGAAACATCATGATATGCAAGTTTCATACAAGATTTATTTTCAAAATACTATAATTTTAAAGCCTTAAGCATGTGAGTATGAGTTAAATTCAACTAATTTTAAGTTGGAAAATTTTTGAATAAATCTTTTTCTATGGTGTTTTATATGGGCAGTTTATTTGTGAAAATGTAGATCTATAATTCCAGTCCAAAGATTCAAGGTTCATATATGATTTTTAAGCAGAGTGATAGAGACTTTAGTGAAAATGGAATTTTCACAATAATTGCAAATCCCTATGATATTTATCCTTTATAGAAATGGCAAACTAATCGGGAATTTCGGACGCAAGTATTCAATTAGTTCGGACTCCAATTTTTATTTTGCATTAAAAAGAAAAGATCGATAGGATTAATTGTAGATCCAACACACGTTAGTGGGGACGAATTATAGTAATTTGTGAGTAATTAAATCTTAAACATTCAAAATTCTTCATTAGCAATATACTAATATATTATGATTTTATGTTAATTATGACAATTGATGATTTTTTTGGGTAGGGCCACACGACTAACAAATCTAAAGATATGCAGATATTTTCTAGATGTGATCCCTATGGTACAATTAATTTAGGTTTATTATAATTTAATAAATATGATAACGATTTCAAAAAGTATGTAAAATATATAATTTTGATAGTCAAATTATAGGATAATATTTTGCTATAAAGAGGCCGCATGACCAACAAAATGGCTAAATTGCATATATGAGATTTTGAACAGAAATCACATATGTTTCAGAAGGAAAATGGTACAATTCCAAATAATTCTTAAGTAGTATATTTGAGAATATTCAAAACGTTTAAGATTCAAAAATGTATTCGTGTAGTTCTGCAAAACTAACTTTAAACAAGTTCGTTGCTACATAGGGCCCTCACGATCAATAAAAAACCTTTTTATTTATACTTAATTAAATTTTTAGGAAAATAAGACTAATTGGTAAATCTTAGACAAGTTATAAGCATTAAATCTTAATTCTGATTATAATGCATTGATTGTAACTATGAGTCGTGATTATTGTACGAATTCAATAACAAGTGGTTGATTAAATATCGCCATATAATATGAACCTAATATAATGATATTTGTTATCCTTTTCAAGCTCATTAGAGATATAGGTATAACCTGACATATTCTGGTATATAAAGGTTGTATTATGGTGTGATAAAACACGTATCATTCATGAAAAAGTATCATTAAATACGCTTAACAAATATAAGAACATAACTTGGCGACAAATAATAGTCATTGAAGATGTGTAAAAAAATTATTTCAACACTCCTAAATAAGGACACATCATCTTAATCAATTCAACGATCTCTTTACTACCAGCTTACAAGAAATAAAAGAATGTAAATATACAAAAATATTGGATAATGTGGTCATTCTGTAAAATTTATTTTGTGTTCATATCCTATTCTGGTCAGACCAGCAGGGCCCGATAGGGAACCCACTTTGCGCCACACATCACCCAGACGACGGTCAGTTATTCAACGCTCACAGGCCTGTCAAAGGGTCACATAATCAAGTCACGTGCTTTTTCCCTTTGAGAAGCAACCTTGGTATGCCTTCCCCCCGAGGGGGTCGGCCACCTACCTTGACGACCAATGTCCGTCGCCCATGGTCGCGCGCCGTAGTCGCAGTGACCTTCGTCGCCCGCGTCTGCGCTCTAACTTCGCAACTCTCGTCGCCCGTGCTCTAACTCCGCAGCTCTCATCACCCGTGCGCCCTCTCCGCGACTCCCGTCGCCCTCGCGCCGTCTCCGCGAATTTCGTCCCCTGCACACCTTCGCCGCGACCTTCATCGCCGCGCCCATGCGCCACTTCCATGACATGTGCCCCGACACCAAGTATTGTTCCGTGACAGTGGTTGCAGTGCCCATGTGCCACAATCATGTTACAGGCCTCTGGGCATCACACTTATTCACCACACCATGCGCCCCTACCATGGACGTGGAACATGCTTCGACCCATTCTCCGGAGTGTTCGGCATTCTGGGGGCTCCGCTCGTAGTGCTCCGGCACGAGGACCCCTCACTGCGGCATGGGCTTAGCACCATCACGAGCTTAGCGCCATCACCGGCTCAATCAAACTGCAGGACGAGCTTAGCACCATCGCCGGCTCAATCAAACTGTGGGACGGGCTTTGTGCCGTAGTCGGCTCAATCACCAGGGGCTCTGGCCCTCGTAGCAGGATGGGCTCGCAACCCTGGAGCCATCGTCGGCACAACCTTGAAGCCACCGACATCACACTTGTAGGGAGCTCCGACAGGAAGACTTCACCGCAGTGGACCCTAAGCACCAAGCGGCGACCATGGTCACTCATGTTGCTGTTGATCGTCGACACCACCAGGGCAATGACCCACGGGTCACTCCAGGACGGGAGTAGGTCCTTGGAGGGCATCGCGCCTAGTCCGCCTAGCAGTTGGCTACAAGGGCAACCCTCACCGCTGCCAGGTTCTCTACGCGTCTCTTGACGCACCTTGTGGGATTCAGTAAGGGCTTGGACTGGAGGCTGGGGCAACGGGCTACTCTGATCATGCTACTACAGAGTGATTAGTCTCCTCAGACGGGCAGAGAGATGCTGCGAGGGCAAGGCAGCACGAACTTAGGGACCGACAGTCCAACGGAGAATCAGTACTTTGGCCCCCCCTGGCGACGCGTCGTTCCCAGGGGTGACACATGTCAACTTATGACACATGCACATTTTTGCCTATAAATAGTGGACTTTGGAGCTTATTTAGGGATCTTTTTCTCTCATTTTGAACTTTTCACTTTCTCTCTCTAAAAAGACATTCTCTCTGGAATTCTAGTGAGAGAAACACACTTGGACTCCCGTCTCCAGACCCTCAACGCTGCATCCTTGTCACGGACTGTCGACTGTCGGCCCTGTTCATCGTCGCCCTGCCTGCGTGGAGCTGCCAGCCCTCGCGACCTGTCTGGGGAGCCTTGCTCTCAGCCCTTACGCCGTCCTTGCTGTCTCCTGCGTTGCCTACCTTAAAGCTGACTCAGACTGCATCCTTTGTGGCACCTCCACGTAGCATCGAACCCTTTTCTGCATCAACATTTTGGCAACTCCTCTGGGGAGGTGAGCATCGTGTTGCAATCTGCATATCTTCCAGACTCAGGCACCATGCATGTGCAGCGGAGGGCTACGAGGACTACCAATAATGCAGTTCATTCTTTGCCTGACACACCCAAGTAACCATGCCTCAGCAACGGATGGCTACCAGAACTACCAGTCACATCCTCTACCCAGCCATCCAAGAGGCCGTCATTTCCAGACTTGGAGAATTTTCAAGCTAACATTGTTCTACTGGCACCACCCTTGGTGCTATGTTTCACTTCATTGGGGGGCTTCATCCCTTGCCTACCCCAAGCAAGCCAAGCTCCCTACCCCTTCTGCATGCCTCTCATTGCAGCGACTTGATACGTGGTGCACGGGGTGGCTCAAGCCACGCTACTAAGTCTCAACTCCGTCAGCCAACATCCCCTCAGGCCGTGCGACCTCATGGGCATGCACGCAACACATCTTGCCAACCCTCCCATGCCTCTGTCACTCAATCGGTCGTCGATGCCAAACCACCGCCAAGCTCCACTCTCTGTCTTCAACACTTAGAAAAATTTCTTCAATTTTCACGGTCGGGTCATCACCAGCGGGGCTTAACACTTAGAAAAATTTCTTCATTTTTCTCGGTCGGGTCATCACCCCCCGGCTTCACCCTACTTGCTCGCAGTCCATCACTTTCACTCATTCTACACTTAGAATCTTTTCACTAAATTTTTCACCCTTTTGCTCTCCAGCACTTAGAAAATTTTCAACCAAAAAATTTTTCATCCCCCTCCGTCCCCCTCTTCTCCACTCAAGACTTCATCAAAAGAAATTTTTCATACCCCTCTCATGCTATTTATATAGATGTTGAAAAATCTATTTGGGCTTTGCAAAAACCTCCCTCTCACCCTCACTTGCTCGCAGTCGGGTCATCACTTTCTCATCCTCATTCTACACTTAGAATCTTTTCACTCTTTTTCACCCTTTGGTCAACCCCAGCACTTAAAATTTTCAACCAAAAAAATCTTTTCATTATCTCCCCTCCGTCCCCTCTCTCTTCCCTCCACTTTCAAGCCTTTCTTCCGTCGGCAGACAATTTTCATACCCCTCTCATGCTCTCTTCTCTAGACCCCGTGTGCCCCACAGCGCCATGGCAGCCATGCCGCTGACCCCTCTTCCCCTTTGCCTTTTCAACTTTCAAAGTCAAAATCAAAAGAAATAAGCCGACCCCCCTACCTACAAACCCCCCCTCCCGCGCCTGCCCAGCCTCGTTTCCCCTCTTTGGCACCCAGTTCCCAACGGTCAACCCGCCCCACCCGAACCGACCCGTACCCTGACCCGGATGCCAGACCCTAATCTCTTCTCCATCTTCTTCCATGCGCCGCGCCTGCCTCGCGCCGCCGCTGACCCTTCGGCCTCCCCATCTCGGCCTTCGCCTTCCGTCGGTAGACACTTCCCGGTGTCGCCACTCCTCCTGCCGACCCCCTCCCCCTCGGCTCTCTCCCTCTCCCTCTCCCCCGTGACCCCGTCGCCCCACAGCGCCATGGCAGGCCATGGCCGTCACCGACCCCTCTTCCCCTTCGCCTTTTTTTCTCTCTCTGCTTCGGCCCTTTTCCCCGCAACCCACCTGGCCGACCCAACTACCCCGTTGCTGGACGTCCCCTCCGCGATGCCCGTTGCCCGAACGTCATCTCCGCGACGCCCGTCTCCCAGGCCTCGTCTTCACGACCCCGTCGCCAGCGCAAATGCATCGTCTCCATGACGCTTATTACCCGTCGCCCGGATCACGTCTCCGCGACACTCGTCGTCCGTCGCCCGGGCGCCGTTTACATGCTCGCGCCTCAACGTCCTTTCATTGTGCCTTTGTCTCAACTCCCAAGCATTCCAAGCTTTTGTAGGTGGTGCACAAGGTGGCTTGAGCCACCTACTCTTCATCATCATCATCATCATGCTTTGACGACCTCAACAAGTCGCTGACCACAAAACATCAACATCTTGCTAAGTGTTTATGCGTGCGGTGCCCACACGGGTTACCCCTCCGCGCACACCACACGTAGGGGCTTATGTTCCTAACCTATTCTGGTCGCACTCAAGGGCCCACTAGGGGACCCACTTTGCGCGACCCTCCCCCTTCTTTTCTGTTTTAGTTTCACTGCTTTTTTTGGTTTGAAAAATACATTTTCACCATTTTCACAAAGCTAACAAAAGTACCCACCATTTTCACAAGGCAACACCGTATTCAGCCGCCACCGCCACAACGCCACACCTTCGGCCCGTTGCCCATCGCCCGGGGGCTGTCTCCGCGACCCTCATCTCTCGTCACCCAAGTGCCGTCTCTGCGACCCCCGTCGCCAGCGCAGTGCGCACCTTCCGCAACACTCATTGCCCATCGCCTGGGGGCTGTCTCCGCGACCCTCGTCGCTGGTCACCAGGGCCCCATCTCCGTGACCCCTGTCGCCAGCGCCGTGCGCACCTTTCGCAACACTTGTTGCCCATCGCCCCGGGGCTATCTCCACGACCCTCGTCGCTCGTCACCCCGGCACCGTCTCTGCGACCCCCGTCGCCAGCGCCGTGTGCACCTTCCACAACACTCGTTGCCCATCGCCTGGCGGCTGTCTCCGCGACCCTCGTCGCTCGTCACCTGGCCGCCGTCTCCGTGACCCCTGTCGCCAGCATCGTGCGCACCTTCCACAACACTCGTTGCCTATCGCCCGGGGGCTATCTCTGCAACCCTCATCGCTCGTCACCCGGGCGCCATCTCCGCAACCCCCGTCACCAGCGTCGTGCGCACCTTCCGCGCGGACCTCGTCGCCAGCGCCGTGCGTACCTTCCAGAACTCTCGTCACCCGCGTCACTCATTAGCGAGCCGGCTCTGTGACTCTCATCGCCCTCATACATTTGTTGCTCGCGTCCGTGCAACAGCTCAGCATCTCCCCTCACTCGCGTTCCTTCGCGACTCTTGTGGCCCGCGCTTCATCTCCACTACCTTCTTCGCCCACGTCCACGCCACAGCTCCGCGACTCTCATCGCCCGCACTCTAACTCTGCGACTCTCGTCGCCCGTGCGCCACCTCCCAGTCCTTGCTGTCTCCCGTGTTGCCTATCGCGATGCCCTCCAAGGACCTGCTCCCATCCTGGAGTGACCCGTGGGTCATTGCCCTGATGGTGTCGATGATCAACAGTAACATGAGTGACCATGGTCGCCACTTGGTGCTTAGGGTCCGCTGCGGTGAAGTCTTCGCGTCAGAGCTCCCTGCAAGTGTGATGTCGGGGGCTTCAAGGTTGTGCCGACGATGGCTCCAGGATTGCGAGCCCATCTTGCTGCGAGGGCCAGAGCCCCCGGTGATTGAGCCAGCTATGGCACGAAGCCCGTCCCACAGTTTGATTAAGCTGGCGATGGTGCTAAGCTCATCCCGCAGTTTGATTAAGCCGGCGATGGCGCTAAGCCCATGCCGCAGTGAGGGGTCCTCATGCCGGAGCACTACGAGCGAAGCCCTCGGAATGCCGCACACTCCGGAGAGTGGGTCGAAGCATGTTCCACGCCCATGGTGGGGGCGCATGGTGTGGTGAATAAGTGTGATGCCCGGAGGCCTGTAACATGATTGTGGCTTATGGGCGCTGCGATGACTGTCACGGAACAATACTTGGTGCCGGGGCATGGGCGCGGCGACGAAGGTCATGGCGAAGGTGTGCAGGCGAAGGATTCGCGGAGACGACGCGAGGGCGACGGGAAATGCGGAGAGGGCACACGGGCGATAAGAGTTGCGGAGTTAGAGCATGGGCGACGAGAGTTGTGAAGTTGGAGCGCAGACGCGGGCGACGAAGGTCGCTGCGACTACGGCGGGCGACCATGGGCGACGGACGTTGGTCGTCAAGGTAGGTGGCCGACCCCCTCGGGGGGGAAGGCATACCAAGGTTGCTTCTCAAAGGGAAAAAGCACGTGACTTGATTATGCGACGCTTTGACCGGCCTATGTGCGTTGAATAACTGATCGTCGTCTGGGTGATGTGTCGCCCAAAGTGAGTCCCCTAGCGGGCCCTGCTGGTCTGACCAGAATAGGGTATGAACATTTTGTAAAAAGCAATAACTTATTTGAAAGTGATAAGGTGTACGTATAAGTCCTGTAAAATTTCAAATGCAACTTATTTCTTTTATATTTTTACTTAATCGTTATAATAATCTCAAAACATGTATATATAACACATTAAAAACCCTCTGAAGTTCAAAAGGGATATGTGATAGCGTAACCATCTTAAATTACAACTACAATAATATTTGTTATTTAGCTCTATATGGCACGAGCATGACTATTCTACTATTCTAAGTGTTAAGTCGATATTCTTTTGAAATACTACTTGACAACTTAAAATAAAAAGCCTAAAGAATGCAAGTAAACATACAAATATCTCATAATAATTGAGCGCAGTCTAATCAAACAAAAAAATGCTGTTTAATAATCAAAAGTTAGGAGTAATGCAAGTGAATTCATTGTTTAATACTTTAGTTAATCGCTGATTAACTTAGGTACTAAAGTTATTATTTATATCCAAATAAGATATTTTTTATAAGGTTGTTCACAACCTACTTTGGTCGCACCCAATGGCCCACTAGAGGTCCCGTTTTGCACGACACGTCACATATTCAACGGTCAATTTTTCAATGCTCACAAGCCGGTCAAAGCGACATATACTCAAGTCACGTGAATTGCTCGTGAAGCAACCTTGGTGTGCCTTCTCCCTTAGGGGGATCGGCCACCTTAGGGGGGTCGGCCATTCTAGGGGTTCAGCCACCTACCTTTACAACCGACGACCATTGCTCACGGTGGCGTGTCGTAGTCTCACTGTCCCTCGCCGCCGGGCTCTGTTGCTGCGACGTATGTTGCTCGCTGCCGCACTCCTTTGCCGCGATGACCATCACTCGGGTCGCTCGCCACTGTGCTCCATCGCTGCGACGACCGTCGCTCGCAGCTACACTCCGGAGCTGCAACGACCGTCACTCGCGGTTGCGTGCAGTCCATGCAATGTTAGCCGTTGCCTACCAGCCTATTCCACGGTGCCCGTCACCCGTGCCTGCGCACCATCACCTCTCTCACCCCGTCGCACCGCTGATACAGCCATGCTCCCATTCTCTCTGTCACAATCATGTTACATGCCCCCCAGGGATACTCATTCACCACACCATGCGCCCCTGCCATGGACGTGGAACATGCTTCGACCCACTCTCTGGAGTGTGCAACATCCTGCGGGGATAGGCAACTCCTCCGAGACACTATCTCTGCCAGGGAGCTTTTCAACTCCCTTTCCGCCAGGCAAATGGCTCCTCCGGGATGTTACCTCGGCCAGTTGGGTAGACGAATCCTCCGGGATGCTACCTTGACGCGCTCCGAGTGCTCCGGCACAAGGACTCACCCGAGGGGATATGTGACTCGTCCGGGACACTATCTCTACCAGGGAGCTTTTTAACTCCCCTTCCGCTAGGTAGACGAATCCTCTGGGATGCTACCTCGACCAGTTAGCTAGACGGCTCTTCCGGGATGTTACCTTGACTCGCTCTAAGTGCTCCAGCACAAGGACTTAACCGCGGGGAGAGGCGACTCCTCCGGGACACTATCTTCTCCAGGGAGCTTTCCAACTCCCTTTCTGCTAGGTAGACGGCTCCTCCGAGATGCTACCTCGGCCGCCAGGTAGACGGCTCCTCCAAAATGCTACCTTGGCCTGCGGAATAGGCGACTCCTCTGGGACACTATCTCCGCCAGTGAGCTTTTCAACTCCCCTTCCACCAGGTAGATGGCTCCTCTGGGATGCTACCTAGGCCCATCAGGTAGGGATGGTAACTTGACACACTCTGAGTGCTCCAGCACAAGGACTCACCCATGGGATAGGCGACTCCTCTGGGACACTATATCCCCCAGGGTGTCTTCGTGACTGGCCTACGTGCTCCGACACTGGGGGCTTGCGTTGGCACCCCTATGGACTATGACCCCCGGGTCACTTCAGGACTGGAGTAGGTCTTCGGAGGGCATCGCGCCTAGTCCGTCTGGCAGTTGGGCATCGGGTCTTCCCCACCGCTGCCAGGCCTGTGGGACTCTGCAAGGGCTTGGATTGTTGACTAGATCAAGGGGTTCTCTGGCCAAACCGACGCTGTGGGAGCCAGTCTTTCCAGACAGACAGAGCGATGTTGTGTGGGCAGGCCGGGTGAATATGCAATTCAATAGTTCGTGGAGCACCGGTAGCTGTGGACCCCTCGTGTCATTCCAGGGGAACGCCACGTGTTACGTGATGACATCATCATCTCAACCTCTATAAATAGGGGTCTTGAGAATTCATTTAGATAGATTTCTTTCATTTGACAATTTCACTTTCTTTTCTAAAACCTATTCTCTCTGGAATTCTAGAGAGAAAAATAGTTGGACCTCTGACATTGGACCCCTAACGCTGACTATGACTGTCGTCGTATCTTCATCCTGCATAGCCGCCCTCGCAGCACTGCCACCCTCAGGCTCTGTCTGGAAAGTCCTTGGTCTGCCCTTGCTCCACCTTTGCTATGTCCCACATCAACACACTTTGCATTTGACTCGAACTGCATTCCTTGTGGCACCTCCACATAGGTACGAACCCACTTTCCTTGGCATCATTTTGGCTACTCCACTGGGGAGGTGAGGATCGCAATGCAGTTCATACCTTGCCTGACACACCCAAGCAACCAGCCTACCAGGACTACCAGCCAAAGTCTCAACCCACCCATCCAAGAGGAGCATCATCCCAAGGACCAAGAAGAAGACCAGCCACAACCAACTCCAGCCTCTCCCTGGGATAAATGCACCCAATGTAGCCGCCATCGTCAACGCCACAATCCAACACCTTACTCCTACCATCACCGAACTCCAGAACTCTCAGTCTTCTCTCATGGCTATCATCTTAGAGATGCATAAATCAATCCAAGTCTTGACTTCACAGTCATCGACTTCAAGGCCCTACAGCTCCCCACCCTGTGCCCATTGCTCACCCCATGTCATCCCAAGCTCTGTGGTTGGCCGCTCCTACTCACATTCAGCCTTCAAGGCCTGGGCTAACTGTGGACACTGCCCAGGCCCCAGTGTCATGACCATCGCTAGCTTGGTCCTCCGGGCCCTCGGCAGTAGAACTCGCGGCACTTCAGCCCGTGGCGCCTCAACCTCTAGCACCTCGCCTCACCCTTGCTTAGAGTACTTCAGAGACTCATGACTCAATTGAGATGGAACCTAAACCTAACACAATTATCCGACACCAAAACACAAACCATTCTCCCAGTTTGCTTCAATTAACCCACCTCGACGGGCGACCTCCTGCTGCTGGCACTACCCCTGTGCAAACCCCACCCCAAGAAGCTGCTCCCCACGACCAACCCTTCTCTACCGTTGTCATCCCTGCAATGCCTCAGGTCACCCTGTCTGGGGGCTCTGGTGCCAGGATCATCCCGATAGGGCACAAACTCACATGGTTCATATGTCACCAAGCATGACCTTGACGCTATCCTCTGCCGTCTCGAGCAGTCATCCTTCCTCACTCTCCCTCGAAGTTGTTAGGCCATTCTCCCTACTCTGGCAGCCTAGCTACCAAGCCCTACCCTATCAAGTACAAGCAACCCTTTGTCCTGTTCAACGGCAAAGAGGGCAACGCCCGTGAGCACCTCACCTGTTTTGCTAGCTCCATGGAGCACTATGGGCAGACGACACATTGAAGCTTCGAGAATTTCACAAGTCCCTGACAGGACTCGCTTACTCTTGGTACCACCAGATCCTGGACGGTAGTATCCACTCCTGGTCTGACATCGTCCAACTCTTCCTTGACAAGTTTCACTATGAAATAGAACGTGTGACCATCATTGACATTGCAGGAATCCGCCAGAACCCCGGGGAAGACCTCAACGCCTATGTTACATGATTCCAATCCAAGTGCTTGGAATGCATTGACTTTAGTAAGGATGAGACCCTTGTACCCTTTTGCATCAAGAACATGAAAGACACCTACAGGGTCTACCTTGAAAACCTCCAGCTTCGATCTTGGGGACACCTTAAGGAAGCTGCACGATGCACCTATGACTCGGTCGGCCTGTCGAGGACCCCAAAGTCCCACACTCAACTTGCCCTGACCGCAATAGTGGACGCAGCCAGTAATGAAGACAACACCCACAAGCATCGATCCCAGGGCAGGGGACGGGCGCCCTGACAAGAAAAGGCAGCTGACGCTTGCCCTAAAATACACATGTGACCTGAAGACCATCAGAGCTCTCCTCGAGACCTGGATCAATGACAATGCCATAACCGTGTTCGCTGCCAACACTAAACCCACCCCGAAAGACCTCGCCCATCCCAACTACTGCCCCTATCATCGAAAAGTTGGTCACGGCCTCAAGTGGTGCAGGGGCATCAAGTTCGCCTTCGTTGACAAGATTGCGTCCGGCGAGCTCAAACTATAAGTGCGTGACCTGTGCCCCACCCGCCCAAGCCCTAGCCTGCCCTAGTGCGTTTTCCGCACTCGTAATTTTTTCCCTTCATTTTGCAAGTTCCAATGTACTTACACCCCCATGTACCAAGGCATGTCGCCTACTTTTGTTATCAATGAAGTTGCATTTTTCAGACTTACATTTTTTTTCAAGCCTACTGATACCACCCTTCATGACATCTCCAAATCCTTTGGGGACTTCACCCCTTTTCTCGTCACGACTTGGTAGGTGGTGCGCGGGGTGGCTCGAGCCACGCTACTAAGTCTCGACACCAACCACTTATCCTTTTTCCAATATTTAGAAAAACATTTCAACAAAATTCTTCCCCCCTTTCCATCCTACGCTCCTTCCAACACTTGGGAAAAATTCCATACTTAGACAAATTTTCAACGAATTTTCATCCCCCTACCTCCCTCTTACCATGCTTGCCTACTCACGGTCGGGTCACCACCTTCTCCTCCTCATTCTATACTTAGAAAAAAATTTCACCCTCCAGTGGTCTCTCCAACAATCAGAAAATTTTTTCAACAAAAATTTTCATTTCCATTCTCTTCCTTTCACTTAAAAATCTTTCTCCCCTAAAACCTCACTCTTGTTATCAAGGCATTAAATGCCCCCACAAAACCTCATTCTTGTCCTCTCTCCATTTAATGATCCCCATTCATTCTTCACGTGTCACTTCCCTCATCCCTTCACTCTTTTTTCATTAACCCCAAGACAAGACATACTTTTTACATCCCCACCATCTTCTCACGCCACACTCTTTCCCCCCCCCCCCTAAAAAAAAGACAAAGACTTCTCCCCGTTTAATTCACATCATCATCATCTCCTTATATTTCTCTCACCATTCAACACTTATTTTTTTTTCCATAAACCCATCTCACACCCACCACCTTCGGCTCACCCTCCCATTTTTTTTCATTACACACGCCCCCCCAATTGGTCGACCCCCTCCCTCTCCCTCCCTCATTTAATTCCTCTCATCTTTCACCTCACTCTATCTCCCTATTCCCCTTTCTTAATAAAAAAACCCACTTCTTACTCCAATCACCAAGGCTAAGCCCACCATGGCCGACCCCCACCCCATACATGGCCGACCCCTCCCCTTTTCCCCCATACACGGCCGACACCCCCATCCCTCTCTCTCCCTCATTTACATATCCCAATTCTCACTCAAGACCACTGTCTCTCCATCCTCCCATTTTTTTCTTACCCTACATAAAAACCCACTTCTCTTACAAGGCTGAACCCCCCCACCACCTACCCCCTGGCAGGCCCCCCACCCCACCTACTCCCCCTCCTCTTCTCCTCCCTTCCCCCTTAAGTCCCCTCATCCCCACACGTTCTTCCTTTACCCACCAAAATCAATACTTAGCTTTTTTTATTCTTTCTTTCTCTCCTCTTTCCTCACTACTCATTTTCTTTACATTACTTCATAAATATCACATGCCATAGAGTCTCACCTTCTTTCTTTCACTCCACAACACTTAACACTTTTTTTTCTTTTATTCTATCCAACCAAAACCGCAAATCAACATATCAATTTCACTACAACTAAAAACTTCATGTGCATTGAGAAAACACTTCTTGACTCCCTTACCCATTTCGTTACTCTTTCTACACTTGGAAATTATTTTTGCAACTTTAACCAAACTCGCACCAACAGTACCTCTGTGCCTGTCGTCGTACCGGCATACCCAGGCTTTAGTAGGTGGTGCATGAGGTGGCTCGAGCCACCTACTCTTCATTCTCAACACGCAGTGACGACGTCAACACCTCTCTGGCCAAAGAGCATAAAAAATATTGATAAGTGTTTATGCGTGTGGCGCCTGCTCGGGTCGCCCCTCCGTGCACACCACACGGAGGGGGCTTATGTTTACAACCTACTTTGGTCGCACCCAATGGCCCACCAGGGGTCCCGTTTTGCCCGACACGTCACATATTTAACGGTCAATTTTTTAATGCTCACAAGCCAGTCAAAGTGACACATACTCAAGTCACGTGAATTGCTCATGAAGCAACCTTGGTGTGCCTTCTGCCTTAGGGGAGTTGGCCACCTACCTTCATGACCGATGACCATCGCTCGCAGTCGTGCGCCGTAGTCTCACCGTTGCTCGTCGCTGCACTCCATCCTCGCTACGACTGTCGATCGCTGCCACACTTCGTCGCCATGACAACCGTCACTAGCGATAGCTCGCCATTGCGATGACCGTCGTTTACGGTTGCTCACCACCGCGCTTCATCACCGTGATGACTACCGCACTTCGTCGCCGCGACGACCGTCGCTCGCAATCGCTTGCCATCGCGCTCTATCGCCGCAGCTACAGTCGCTCACTACCAAGCTCTGGCACTGCAACGACCGTCGCTTGTGACTGCGTGTCGTCCATGCAATGTTAGCCGTTGCCCACCCGCCTACTCCACGGTGCCCGTTACCCGCGTCCGCGCACCATCACCTCTCTTACCCCATCGCGCCACTGATACAGCCATGCTCGCATGCTCTCTGTGACATTCATGTTACATGCCCCCCAGGCGTCACACTCATTCACCAAACCATGGGCCATGGAAGATGCTTCGACCCACTCTCTGGAGTGTGCAGCATCCCGCGGGGATAGGCAACTCCTCTGAGACACTATCTCTGCCAGGGAGCTTGTTAACTCCCCTTTTCGTCAGGTAGATGGCTCCTCCGGGATGCTACCTCGGCCAGTCGGGTAGACGGTTCCTCTGGGATGGTACCTTGACGTGCTCCCAGTGCTCTAGCACAAGACTCACCCGCAGGGATAGGTGACTCCTTCGGGACACTATCTCTACCAGGGAGCTTTTTAACTCCCTTTCTGCCAGGTAGATGGCTCCTCTGGAATGCTACCTCGGCCAGTCTGGTAGACGGCTCCTCCAGGATCATACCTTAACGCGCTCTGAGTGCTCTAGAATAAGGACTCACCTGCCGAGATAGGTGACTCCTCCAGGGCACTATCTCTACCAGAAAGCTTTCTAACTCCCCTTCTGCCAGGTAGACGGCTCTTTCAGGATGCTACCTCGGTCGGCCAGGTAGACGGCTCCTCTGGGATGCTACCTTGGCCTGCGGAATAGGCGACTCCTCTGGGACACTATCTCCGCTAGGGAGCTTTTCAACTTCTTTTTTGCCAGGTAGACAGCTCCTCTGAGATGCTACCTTGACGTACTCAGAGTGCTCTGGCACAAGGACTCAACCGCGGGATAAGCGACTCCTCCGGCACTGGGGGCTTGCGTTGGCACCCCTATGGACTATGACCCCCGGGTCACTCCGAGATAAGAGCAAGTCTTCGGAGGGCATCGTGCCTAGTCCATCTGGCATTTGGGCATCTAGTCTTCCCCACCGCTGCCAGGCCTGTGGGACTCTGCAAGAGCTTGGATTGGTGGCTAGATCAAAGGGGTTCTCTGGCCACACAGACGCTGTGGGAGCCAGTCTTTCCAGACAGACAGAGTGATGTTGTGCGGGCAGGTTGGGTGAATATGTGATTTGACAGTCCGTCGAGCACCGACAGCTGTGGACCCCTCGGTGACGTGTCACTCTCGGGGGAACGCCACGTGTTGCGTGATGACATCATCATCTCAACCTCTATAAATAGCGGTCTTAAGAATTCATTTAAATAGATTTATTTTATTTGACAATGTTACTTTCTCTCTCTAAAACCTATTATATCTGGAATTCTAGAGAGAGAAACATAGTTGGACCTCTGACATCGGACCCCTGACGCTAACTGTGACTGTCGTCGTATATTCATTCTGCGCCGCCGCCCTCGCAGCATTGCCACCCTCAGGCTCTGTCTAGGAAGCCCTTGGTCTCTGCCCTTGCTCCAACTTTGCTATTTCCCACATCAGCACACTTAACATCTGACTCGAACTGCATTCCTTGTGACTCCTCCACGTAGTTACGAACCCACTTTCCTTGGCATCAAAGATTAATATCTTTATTGTCTCACGATATGTGGTAAGTATTGATACACCTTTTAAAACTTTTGGATAAACAATATTTTACAAACTGACACGATATTGGCTCGGATTACTAGGCTAGTTAATCGTAACGATCAAGAACGTAATTGAGATATTCGAGAATCAAATGAATTCCTTTAAACAATAAATCAAATGACAAATAGATCGATATTCAAGTTTCAAATGGGATAAATGCGTGAGAAAACCCTTACCTCTAATTACACAATTAATTACAAAGTATAGATCTCCTCAACTAATTTATATCAACAGCGCCCTAAAATAAGCATACCCAACAGTTCTAGTTAGGTTTCAAAATGTTACAAAATAGTTATAGGGTTTTTACAACAACCTTCAATTTCCAGATCAAAATAAACTCTCATCTCAAAGAAATGACCAGCATTCCAAGGGATCTCTTCCTAGAGATTATTTGGAGACTCCTCAAAAGTCTCTAGTGTTCCTAGGGCAAACTTTTATATAATATATAGAGTCTCGAAAACCTAAAAAGAATATATTTCTATTCCTAAAGCTATTAGAATTATAGAATACCCATTACGTCCAAAATTCTCTAACTTTTTGAACGGGTCAAGCTAGAATTCAGATTTAAATTGGGCCACCAAATCCCAAAAATACTACCCACTTTTCAAAAAGAAAGATCTAAATTATTTCTTAAGCTCCCAATTTAATTTAAAGTCTCAATGTCATTCTAATTAATATTTACACAAGTAGCCCGATAAAAAAATAATTTTCTGCGGTGTTATAGAAGACAAGGGGAGGAAACAGTTGGAACTAAGGTATAAAGTCCCATGAAAACTGTTTCTTGGTTTTTAGTCCGGCAAGGGATTGTCCTAAGGATAATGGTATTCAATGCCACCATTGAGGACGAGGAGAAGCATGAGGAAGCACACATAAGTTGTCTAAAACTGCTCTGCTCTTTGTACACTAAGCCTGAGGCTCACAACGTGGTAAGCCTTTCCCTCGTGTATATTGTGGGTCACGCAATAGCAAAACAACCCATATTATGCTGGACCCGTGGCATCTCACAATCTTGTCTATCCCAACGAGGCACAAAGGCTGGTGTTGGACGCGTCTAACACCAGCCCTTGGAATTAGTAGCTTGCTGTGTGAAGCTACAACTTGGAACAAGGTACGACAAGACGGTCTTTTATGTTTACAATGGATGACTTTGACATGGTGGTTGGCATAAAGTTCCTGACAGTTCAATCATTTCCCAATACAAAGTTGTAAGTTGGTTTGCAAGGTAACAAGAGTTTGAAGAAATAAGAGGAGAAATGATTAGGAGCTTTGAAGGTTGATGAAGGCACGAATTATGATGATGGTGATAAGTCTTTAGAAGCTATCAAGGGAATTCTTGAGGAGTCCAAGGATGCCAAGCCACATGAGTTGCCCAAGAAGCTACCAAAGATTAGGGAGGTGGACCATAAGTTCAAGTTAGTACCCTGGACCGTCGCCACATGCCAAGGCAACATAGCATAGGTCGCCGCCAGTGGTATAGGAGCTAAGGATCCAGCTTCAAAAAGTATTGGTTGCATGACATATATAGCCTTCTAAAGCTTTCTTTGGAGCACCGATAATGTTCTTGATGAAGAATGACGAGATGAGTCGCTCGTGCATTGACTTTCGGGACCTTAAAAGGCTACGATAAAGAATAGTTATCGTGTTCCTCGAGGTAAGGGTAATACCAACTGAGGATCATTCGAAGGATGAGTCAAAGACTACGTGTGTCACTCGGTAAAGTACATGCATTTCTCTGGTGATGCCCATCGGCCTTACCAATGCCACATCCACTGTTGCAGTGGCATGAACAAGATCAACATAGTTGAACTAGTTCATGGTGATGTACTTGGAGAACGTTGTCTTCTTTGCTAACACCATTGAGGAGCATTACTTTTTGTTATTACACAATAATAATATGAAGCAAGAGACTCTTGACTGAAGTAATTCTCCTTAACCACTATTGCCTGCAGAGTCAGATTAGACATATCTATGGTTTGGATCACTCTAGGAATAAATATTCTTCAATCAATATTTGCAAATGTAAACAGTAATTAGCTCTTTACTTTGTTGATATGTGTAAATATGATGTGTCGTATATGATGTAAAATGTATTACGCCTAGACGGCTTTTTGTCTATAAATTTTCTTTTATTAACCAAAAAGAATAAAAATTCAAAAGAATGACAAACTTGCAAGTAAAAAACTTATGATGTCTTCTTTGTCCGGCCCGTTGGACAAAGCGTATTTTGAGACTTAATACCAACCGTTACAAAAGTAGCAATTGGGCATGATGCTTAAAAAAAAATCTAGACTTTCAAAATTTGCAACATGGACGGTGTCGCCGGTTGGTCAAAAGATGATTAAACAGTGGTGGTAATTTTGGTTAATCAGTACGGTGGTGGTGGAAAAAAATGTAGTAAACTTAAGAGGGAGGAGGAAAATGGTAGAACCCAAAAGGGAGGAAGGGTATTTTGTACTGAAATATGTACTTTTTGTGCCATTATCTTGTGGCCCAAAATCTAGCTAAGCTGGAAGGATTCCGTCAAATGGGAGGTATTTTCATTACCCAAAAGGGGCTTGGTACATCATTTGAAAGTTCAGGGGTCGAACTCTTATATATATATATATATATATATATATATATATATATATATATATATATATATATGGACGGCCATCCCAAAATAGGAGAAGTTGCTAGCAAAATAGGAGAAGTTGCTAGCGCGATTTGGCCGTCCATCCCAAAAGATGGACGGCCCAGATCTTTTTTTTTGCGTTTTTTTAAGTACGTCAGCTACATTATGTAGCGGACAATTTTTTGCATTTTTTTGACAATAATACCCTCCGAGTCCGTCCGCTACATAATGTAGCGGACAAGTTTTCAGACTTTTTTTCTCTTTCTGTCATTAATGTTCTGACTTTTTTTTTCTTTTTCTCTCTCCTGTCCGCTACATAATGTAGCGGACAAGTTTTTAAACTTTTTTTCTCATATCTTTTTCTCTCTCTCTCTCCCCCTTCATTAATGCTCTGACTCTTCTCTCTCTCTCCTTTCTCTTCTTTTTGATCTCTCTGTCTTTTCTTCTCTTTCGTCCTCTCCCCTCATTTCCTCTCTCTCTCTCTCTCTCTCTCTTTCTGGGCAGACTCCAATGTTTTGGTCAAGATGAGGAATGGGTTTCTGCAAATAAATTTCCACCTGAAACAACATAGTCACTATTAGCATTGGCTTCATCAGGGTTGTCTAGTGTGAGGTATTTGGATATCAGGATCGGTGTTCTATTTTGTTTAGCTAATTTTCAGTAGCAAAGTATATGCAGTTGAAGTAGTAAAAAATCTGTGAACTTCATGTCGTCACTATGGATGTAGTTGAGACTAAAGGATAATTTGCTGATTTGTAACACACATTAGTGATCATCTACGACAAAGCTAAGATTGTTTTTGGTAGTTTTAACTGGAAGATGCCTAGCCTGTGCTGGTTGGGTTTACTAAAGAACTAGTCTGCGGGTGATCTGATTCATAATCCATCTTTATGAGGAAAAAAGAAAGAAGTTTGTGCTTTCATGAAGATACTTGGAGTTCTTCATGAAAGCACAAAAGTCTGAAAACTTGTCCGCTACATTATGTAGCGGACGGGAGAGAGAGAGAAAGAGAAAAAAAGTCAGAACAAGTCTGAAAACTTGTCCGCTACATTATGTAGCGGACGGGAGAGAGAGAAGAGTCAGAGCATTAATGAAGGGGGAGAGAGAGAGAAAAAGATATGAGAAAAAAAGTCTAAAAACTTGTCCGCTACATTATGTAGCGGACAGGAGAGAGAGAAAAAAAAGTCAGAACATTAATGACAGAAAGAGAAAAAAAGTCTGAAAACTTGTCCGCTACATTATGTAGCGGACGGGAGAGAGAGAAAAAAAAAGTCAGAACATTAATGACAGAAAGAGAAAAAAAGTCTGAAAACTTGTCCGCTACATTATGTAGCGGACGGACTCGGAGGGTATTATTGTCAAAAAAATACAAAAAATTGTCTGCTACATAATGTAGCGGACGTACTTAAAAAAACGCAAAAAAAAAGATCTGGGCCGTCCATCTTTTGGTATGGACGGCCAGATCGCGCTAGCAACTTCTCCTATTTTGCTAGCGCTATCAATGGATCAGCTCCCATATATATATATATATATATATATATATATATATATATATATATATATATATGGGAGCTGATCCATTGCTCGCGCTAGCAAATGGAGTTAAGTTGCAAGCGCGATCTGGCCGTCTATGCGCAATCTGTAGAGTTAAGTATCATATATACTTTGTATATATATATATATATATATACATGTATATACATACAAAATATCATATATATATATATGGGGCCGATCCACACCCACCGGTGGAGAAATAACAATTTCTCCACCGAACCGCGGGTAAGAGCAGCGGTTGGGAAAAAGTCGTACGGACACTGCATTAATGGCAAAAAAGGCATGAGAAAATGGTGAGAAAATGGCGAGAAAGGAGAAAAAGGACACCAACTGCATGAAGAAGCAGCGGTTGGCATTAATATGCCCCTGCCACGTGGCGTCCCCCACCCCTGCCACGTGGCCCAACCCCATGGCCCCTGCCACGTGGCGTCCCCCACCCATGCCACGTGGCTCAACCGCGGGTTGTATACGCGGTTGGGGCGATGGCCCCTGCCACGTGGCGTCCCCCCACCCATGCCACGTGGCCCAACCGCGGGTTGTATACGCGGTTGGGGTGATGGCCCCTGCCACGTGGCCCAACCGCTTATACAACCCGCGGTTGGGGCGATGGCCCTGCCACGTGGCGGCCCCTCCCCTTGCCACGTGGCCCAACCGCATAAACAACCCGCGGTTGGGGGCGATGGCCCTGCCACGTGGCGCCCCCGGTGATGCCCCACATGGTGTCCTTCCCCTCCTTATTGTGATGCCACGTGGCGTCCTTCCTTCCCCCCGTGATGCCCCACGTGGTGTCCTTCTACCAATTTTTTTTTTGCCACAGCCTTTGACCGCTCAATCACGGGTTTTTTTCTGTCTTTTTTCTTCTCTCTTCCTCACTTTTTTCTATCTTTTTTCTTCTCTCTTCCTCACTTTTCTCTCTTTATAATCCCCTCCCCCGAACCCTTCTTCTGCACTCTATCATCTTTACCAACTTCCTTCGTACTTCATATCTCACCTACATAATCTCCACAACAATACAAACCAAAAAATTTTAAGCTAGAAGATCGGTGGATAACCGCTAGAAGATTGGTAGATTTTTCTTTAAATACATCAAGTCACAACAAATAAGTATTTTGATTTTTTTTATAATTCAATGTTAGGTTTATACAAATCAGCGTATTACATTTATAGATTCCAAAATAGCGATTTTTTAGGGCGCCAAATATAGACAGTTTTTCACGAATTTAAAAAATAGCTAGAGCTAGATTTTGGCAAAATGCAAAAAAGAGACCCAGTTATTCTTAAAGGATCTGTCTCAGGTAAAAATTTCAGATTTTTCCAAAGACTGGAAAGGGGTTAACTGATACGGGGAACCTTGTAATTCTGCAGTGTAATTTAAAATATCAAGCTAGCGCGATTTCACGCGAAACTTTTATGAGAACCCTAGGGTGTTGGGAAGTTCCATTCCCCCGAAATTCGGGCCATTCTGAAGCCGTTACCTATTTTTTTGGCTGAACGGCCCTTTAAGCGCTCGATCCGGACACCGGTTCGGGATTTTTGGGCGAAACCTCCGTAAAATACTTTTTAGATCAAGAATGAACTCAGGAAGCTTAAAATAGCTTTTTAAAGCACTTTTGATATTTTCTCATGCCAGGGGGCATTTTGGTAATTTGCCACCCCGCGAGGGGTGTTTTGGTAATTTTACGTTTCGGGAGCGTAATTGGCGCTAGGGGTGAAAACTTAATTAGACAGTTTTTTTACGAATTTATAAAAAATAGCTGGAGCATGATTTTGCCAAAGTGCAAAACAAAGACCCTAGGTATTTTCAAAAGATCTGTATCAGGTAAAAATTTCAGATTTTTCCAAAGACTGTAAAGGGGCTAGCTGATATGGGGAACCGTGTAACTTCGCAGTCTAATTTAAAATACCAAAGCTAGCTCAATTTCGTGCAAAACTTTTATGAGAACCCTAGGATATTGGGAAGTTCCATTCCCCAGGAATTCGCGCCATTCCGAAGCCGTTACCTATTTTTTTGGCCGAACGGCCCTTTAAGCGCTCGATCCGGACACCGGTTCGCGATTTTTGCGCGAAAGATCCGTGAAATACTTTTTGATCAAGAATTAACTCAGGAAGCGTAAAATAGCATTTTAAGGCACCTTTGATATTTTTCCTGATGCCAGGGGCATTTTGGTAATTTGACACCCCGCGAGGGGTGTTTTGGTAATTTTCCCGCGCCAAGTTTTCCAAACGACTTTTTAGTCCAGAAATGTAAGTAAACCACCTGAAATGTTGTTTTGAAGCTGGTTCGGGGGCGATGGGGTGATAGTGAACCCCCAGGGGCATTTCGGTAATTTGCCGCTCATCGGGGGCTATTTTGCTAAGAAGGATCCATTAACTAAAGTAATCAAAAGGATGATCAAACGTGAAAAAACCTTAGGAAAAGAAATTTATCTTTCTCCAAAAATTTAGATCCCTTAAATGTTTTATTAAAAATGTGAACAAGGAGCTGCGGCATCAACACGCTCACAGCACCTAGACGTGGTCTTATGGCACAAGAACAAAAGCTTGTCCTCGCGATAGAAAATCAAAAGCGGAAGTGAAATGGGAAGGCTTAACAAACTCCTGCATTCATCACTAACTAATAAGAGCCAGCTGCTGAACGTTCATGGGATGACAGTCTGAAGTTGGCCCCATGTAAGCTCTCTGAGCGAGGATAGCATTGGCAGCTTGGGTTGGATGGAATGCGTCCCAAAACACATACTGAGACCTATTAATGCAAGGAGTTGCGTAGGGCAGGCAAGTTATTTGTCCTTGATTTCTCCCTATTCCGCAACATCCCCTGTCCACTGTACTGAACCCTGCATACCATACCAAACAACTCCAAAGCTAAGTTACATTAAAACCACAAGGTGTTCCTGACACATATGTAACTGAATCAATCAAAAAGTGAACATTAAAGAGGATTGTCTCACCATATCTAGCTGCGTTGTTTAGAATGTCACCAAATATACCATATGTATTCCCGTATACAAACATGGCACCAGGGTGCGACCCATCGTTCAGCATGTTCACAAGCGATTTAAGCCCTTCATTGAACGTCCCGAGCATCTGATTAACGCTATCCACGCATCTCCCCGGAGGGGCTTGACCTGTGGCCAACTGGTTAGGGATGCACCCTAGTGGTCCAACTCCTGCTAGCAAAAATTTCCGAAGTCCTACGCTGTATAGTGCCTGCAATGTTGGGAGTGGAGAATGTTTTCCGGCCCAAATATTGGTGTGTGGAGAAACCAGTCATTCTAGTGGGACAAAACAGCCTAAACGATTCAAATCCGTTGTATTTGGTAAGGTAACTCCGGAGATGATGTTAGTGTTGGTGGGAGATTACAATCAACTCATGGATGCCATTCGGACGTGTTTGTTGTTAAATTATGTAAGTACACGTCCAATGGCCGGGAAAAATGAAGTTTGATTATAGGAAAACTCTATTTCACTCTTTCAAATTTGCGTCCACAACTCAATTTTGTTCAAAAGGTAATATTTCGTCAGTGGTGCACTTGTTAGAGACAATTGAGTGTGGACGCAAATTTGAAAGAGTGAAAATAGATTTTCCCCTAAACTATACAAGAGAGCAGAGCTGAATACCACAATTTGTCGTGCATAATGATTGAGAAGAAGATTAGCGAACTGGGGAGGAGTGTAATTGATGCTGGAGTCATAGATGGATGGCATGAGATAGTTGTTGATGTAGTCATTACTCCCAAACACCATGACTACTATGGACTTGGATAGGTATTGAGTGAGGTTGCCAGGACTCATCATCCTTCTTAGCTGGCTTAATGTGGTCTCAAAGTTGACTACCTGCTGGCTAAGGCTGAAACGATCTCCCTGCATCATCAACATCACGTTGCATTTGTGTGCACCAATTATCGTCATGATTATGTATGGTAGCCAAGTTTAAGGACCTAACAGCAATAAAGGATAACTTGAACTTGTATCAACAAGAAAAGTAGTTCTGTCCTATTTTTATAAGCTCATTGTAGATATGCGCAGTGTATAGCTTAGCAGAACTTGTAATTGGCATCCAAATTAATTTATCGAAAACCAAAAATACTTTTATCCTCAATATGCCGCCTCACATGTGGCCGGGCTTTCACTGGAATACCCCTTCAAACAACTAACCATATTCAAGTGAAAAAGAAGGGCGTCATGCAGTGAATTTGCTAGTTTAAGTTAGTTGGTAAATGTACAAATATAAGTTAGTTAGTGAATCTGCTACATAAGTTATCTTTGGCTGACATCAATGTCCATTAAAAGGTATGTACGAGTTTACAACTTCTGATGCACAAAGTACTATAACTAAATGCAATGTTGTAGTGTCTTTAGCCACAAAGATGATTCTCCCATGCCATAACCACAGTAAAACAATATTTAGACGTGATCGTTCTACATGGTGGGGGCTATAACAGTCATTCTAATTAGAAGTGGTCACAAAACTAGGTTAGTTTTTCACAACAAGAAGCTGATGGAAGTTGTTGGTTCTCATTAATTATTCCTTATCATGTGCCCAAGGATCCTTTTGACGGAATTTGTGCTATTTAGTGGAATCTTTTGAATCACGAAGTTACTTTTACATATACTACTTGTATACAGGCGAAATAACATTTGTGCAAATGTCTTAGACAAGCAGGCAGTGCATCAGCGGGTCTATTTGTGTTATGGACACAACCACCGTTGGACTGTCTGTACAAGGACACATGTGGGAGGGCCATTTCGTGCTGTGTGGCTCCCTCTTAAATATATGAAATATACAATACATGTATGCATGCAAGGCAACATGAAAGGTAGGCTTAGGTTAATTGCGTACGTAGTGTAGTCCTGTATTGTCGAGGATGCCAGCAGCTGCTGAAGCATAATTGACCCCCCCAAGTATTCTTACTCCATTTGTGGCGGGATCTTCAAAGGGTGGAGGGGAAGGAAGACCCAACCAGCCTCCTGCAGAAATATCCCAAAAGAAGAAAAGAATGTGAAGTTAAGGAAAGAAATTCTTCGCTAGATTTGATGTATTTACATAGTACAATGGTACATAGATCAAAACACATAGAAATGAAGTTACCTAAAATATCAACAAATGTTTGTCCATTACAGAATCTACCGGTAGGGCCTCCGCTAAAATCACATCCATATGGATAGTAATTTGACTTTGCAATGGAGTTGAGAAAGTTGTTATTTCCATCATCCACCAAGGAATCTCCCAGCACAAACATTGCTGGAGCTTGCGGCGATCCCGCTACTAACACGTTGTGAAAGCATTGAGAGAGTGATAACACTACCACCACCACCACCACCGGGAAACACCACAACCGTCGGCCCGACATGGCCATAGATCTTAACTTTTTTATCTCTCTTTGGAGCTAAGAGTAGCTTTGGTTGGAACATGGAAATCGCTATATGGTTATTTAAAGGTGGCAGATTTCGACGA
This sequence comes from Escallonia herrerae, assembly GCA_033070095.1. Lineage (NCBI taxonomy): Eukaryota > Viridiplantae > Streptophyta > Magnoliopsida > Escalloniales > Escalloniaceae > Escallonia > Escallonia herrerae. The sequence continues at coordinate 94,919 of JAVXUP010001738.1, forward strand.
TTATCCGTATGAAACGGCCAAGCCATGGACTATATATGGAAAGCACTTGAAATACTGCTTTCCATGCAGCTTTTCCCCCTTGTTTTGTGGTGTTCTTTTTAACAGTCAAAATTTGGGCCCTGTTTTGGCTGTGTACGAATGCTTATCTAATATGCAAAAAGCATAACGAAACTCATGTGAAGGGTTCTGTTATTATCTTTAGGTCATGGTTGTAAACTTTTCTAAGGGTCACTGGACGAGATACTTCATTCGAGGATATCATTTTGGCAGAGAAGTGCATTGAACAAAATCCATTTTTAGGAAGCAAATAGTAGAAAAAATTTTGAAGTACGAAAAGATATTGAAAAGGAGATCTGAGGGGCCAAAATTCTTAGTTGAATGAATCAGCGTTGGTGACCCCAAGTTGATACTCGGAGTTGAACCTCACCTTGTACTGCATGTATTCTTGCTGAGCAATTTGTTCTCATTTCTTCATTACTATCATTTAGGACTGGACACGGATAAAGGGGAGACCTCCTACAGGAAGGAGAAAGTGTAGACGATAGGGGACTGTTGTAGATACATAAATATTCTTTTAGCTCTTACTCGGGTCGTAAGAATCCTTCAACCCCATGTATAATAACAATTAATAGTCGATAAATGTTTCTAGTGACTTTTTTTATAACACTTTTAGCAATAATTATTAGCAAAACTTTTTTAACATCATTAAATAGAAGCCACCAAAAATATTTAGAGACAATTGATTGTCGCTATATAGAGAGTATGAGGAAGATTCTTCCGACTCGAATAGAAGCCAAATTTTTTCCTACCTTTAGACCCTGATATGCATACATCAATTCTCTGACTTGTGTAGCCGTGTGGCGTAACCTGTAAACAGCTTGAAGTTGTGTTACTAGTTATGAAAGTCGGATTATTGTGTATCTTTACGTCAGTAGCACTCTGTTGGACCGGTACAGCCACAGCCAGTGATTGGTGACTTGAACCCGGTTGGGGACAGCCGGAGAGTCGGCCCCATAGCTAAATTAATGTAAGGTTTCAACATTGTTCCGCATCACTCAGTCTACTCAGATTGATCGAGTGATGATAGCTGTTCGTGTATCAACTTGATAACGCTTATATTTTTTGTACTTTAACTTCAACTAACCTTACGTTCTCGAGAAAAGAGGAATCACAGCTTGAAGTGGAGTAATACGCTTGCAATCCATCAAAGATCTTATCTGCAAACAAACTTTGTCCGGTCTTTGTTACCCATCGCTAAGCTCTCTCTCCAATGGCACCAGAGAGGAACATAAGAATGGTGATGGAGGTGAAGGGATTCCCCATGACCATCATCTTTGTGATATGGATTCCAACCGACCTCAACCAAATGGAGCCAAGCATTGGTACCAAAATTATGATCCCGGCTACTAAACAACCGACAAATCAGTACATATGGACTCATGCTCCCTGGAATTAAAGACCCATTAGGAAACTCGTACGGATCCACAAAACAGAGAACTACTTTCCCGTGAACCCAGATTCTGGGAAGCACAAATGGCCAGATTTTGTCCACGCCAACAGTGATTGACCCACAGTGGCCACTATGAGTTGGTCAACTGGAAAAGGCTTATGGCCAACAGTGGAAGGAGTAAAAGGCATATACGAGTTACTTATGATGTTAAAGTTAACTCCAAAGCTAGACAAAGGCTTGCTCATCCGCTTATGGTCAACTACAACCAACGCGATTGGGGATCAGGCACAACGAATTTTGCTATTTTCTGATGCATGCACTCTCACAAGCTTTTTCCTTGATAGGAAGCACATTAGTATCGATATATCTGAAAACTCTGCTGGTATAGATATCGGAGGAGGTTATGGCAAGTAACCAGACGCCTTTGCTAAGATTTGGTGTCAAGTCGTATATCATTCCATGAATTTGGTATAGGAACTATTTTTGTGTACCGAGTCCAGTCCTGGCCAATCAATACTTGAATCTGGCTTTCACTTTAGCATCGGGCGCGAGGCTTGCTTTAGTACTCATTCCTATCACGTACCCGTTGGTAATGGTGGAAAATAAAATCTATAACTGTATCGGTGGTAAAGTTGGCTATTGCAATTGTGGATCCAAGCTTATATCCCTGAGTTTGCAGCTTCACAACATCTCGACCACAGTAGTTGCCTGAATTCGGGCCCATTGTCCGTTGTAAACTTCTGCAGACCACGAAGCCTTTGCTTCTTCCAGCCTTCGAGCAACTGAAAACAATAACGTGAAATAGCCCAATCTTAGCTCTTCCTAATACAATATATGGTTCTAAAATCGAGATTCATGCTTGCAAATATGGCATTTGGGCTGTCTTGAGGCCCTTAGCCTCCCAAGAACCAAGCCCAATCTACCAATGAAAATGAGATGCTAGCAGTTACACATGCAATTATTATTGTGCTGCTACCTTTGTGGACTCGCTTTATCGTTAAAAAAACTAATCACTACAGTCTCTCTTACAACAAAATGGTCTTCGCCAAACTCCTGGGCTGTGACGGCAAAACTCACCTCTCTATATGGTCTTAGTGGAACTCCTGGGCTGTGACTTCTAAATATATTACAGAAAAGGGGGGGGGGGGGGGAATGGGGCAGTTGATGCAATGAGGCAGTCGATGCACTGTAAAGATTATATGCTGCTAATAACACTACTACCACCAATTGCCACATCTCAGTGGTCAAACCTACTTGGTTGCTTGAAGCTAGCACTGACTCAATTGTGCAGTAGGTGCAACATCAGTTACTATTAGATCCCTAGGCTAAATCTGAGTACAGTCTCGAACAAGGCATTCTGAAGCACAGAGGAAAACAATCATATATGTGGAACCACTTTGCGACTACACTTCTTCAAGATGTTACACTCCTCTGGAGTTGGTCGCCAGTCTAACAATGCTATCAATTACAAGAAGGTGACTTCCCACTTTTATTGGCCCACTATGGAGCAGGATATATTCAATAAATGAGTGAAACACTATGATACTTGCCAAAGGAACAAGTCATAGCAACTATCATATCCAAGCCTTCTACAACCACTAGCCATTCCAAAGCAGTTATGGTCGAGTATTTCCATGGTTATCGTAGAAGCCTACCAAAATCTCATAGGAATGATGCATCTTCGACATTGTTGACAGATTAAGTAAGTTCTCTCTTGCTCAAGTATCCCTTGACCAAGTGTTAATGTTACATGGCATGCCTGTAGTATTTTATGTGATAGAGAGAGTATCTTTATGAGCCAATTTCGGGTCAAACACTTGCCACTTTTGGAGACAACCTTAGGCCACATCATCTCCTACCACCCAGAGAGTGATGGGCCAGCAAAAAGGGTCAATGAATGGTTGGGAACTACCTCAGCTGTATTTGTAGTGACAAACCAAAGTCTTGACCCAAATGGCTCTCTTTAGCTAAAAATTAGAACAACACAGTTCCATACCCCTTATCAAGACCACCCATTTCCATAACTACATGGATACTGCCAAAAACCCTAACAAACAGTTCAGAACTACTAATATCTATTGGTAACAACATTAAATCCAGGATAGAGACCGTAGAACTAGTTTAGCATAAAATAGCAATGGCATAATCTGATATGCAACTTTATGTCAACTACATAGAACACAAACAGATTCAAGTAGAAGATTTGTCGCTCACATGCCTTGACAAACTCCTTTTGTTAAATAGCAACACGGTCTATATAATTTTAAGCTATTGCCATCCACCCACGAGCATAAAGAGTTTATCTTAGAACAAATTAGGCTTTGATGATCTTGGGTAAATCGCTGCATGATGGTGGACAAATTAATTATGGCCTGTAAGCAGTGCGTAGCTACGAAAGATATCATATCGTGATGTGCTAATAAATTTGGGTTTGGCCAAGGGATTCATGTGCCATATTTTAACTAAAGGTTTTAGGGATTCATGTGCCTTATTTTAACTAAAGGTTTTAGAAATTGAAAGACAGAAAGATAATTTCAAAAGGCTGTTTTTGTAATCTTCTCTCAAATTGACAAGGCTGTGTCCCCACCACACAACATTTGGTGGTCAGTGGTGGCAAGTTTAACATACTCAGAGATTAATTTTTCAAAGTGTCCCATCAACTTACAATACAAAATGCTGATAGAAGAGTTCTTGTAAAGAGATCAGCTGGTGAGTCTTACTTCTTTGCGTTGGTAAAAGCACCATTAAGTTACCTTTGCCATTCCTGCAATTCGTTCACGTACACTTCGCAGATGAAAGGTGCAAGTGGCGGCGAGTATACTGCAAACCTCAAGCAGAAGGAAGAGGAATGAAGCTGACATGAGCTCGAGTACACGATCTACAGGGAGGAAAACAACAACTGAGACCCCGATTGTTGCAGCTCCCAAGACACAGCCGTATGAATCCTCGTTCAACTCGAGAAGAAATAGCGGAGTGGAAAAGAAAGAGAAAAAGATGATCTTATCGACTGAATGGTCGAGGAAGGTTATATAAACCTGTCTGTTTGGAGCATTAAAGTCTAGGCTTCTCATTTACTAGAAGTATAGGATCAAGAAACAGTGGAAGAGGAGACAATAATAAACTTAAAAAGGAATAAAGCTAAAAGGGCTATACGTCTTCTAATCCTGGAATCAACTTGAAGAGATTGACGAGGGAATAAAAAATGACCCAGAACCCCTCAAGTACAAAAAGACAGAACCTGAAGAACATCTGAAGAAGGAAAATCAATAATGGAAGTGCAAAGGTGGTTAGCAAGCTAAGCGGAAGAAGAAATCAAAAGTGGTGATGACGAAGATGATGAGTTTGAAAGTGACAATGAAGACAAAGTAGTAAATCAAAGTGAAGCAGCCTCTGATAGTAAAGGTCAAGGCAAAACAATTGAAAGGGGAAAAAAAGAGAGGATGGGAAACTAGATACCAAAGCGAGGAGGATCACTGCATAATCTTAGCTTTAGAGGGTCATCAACTAACCTCGCGAAGACTTCAACTCATAAAAGGAAAAAGGCAGTAGAACTTGGTATAGACACCACTATGTCACAGTAAAATACACATTGAAATTAATGAAGGGTCGTACAAAGCCCATGTTTCCATCATACCACACCTAGGTAAACTCAAGTGGTATAAAATCTAAAATTGGGCTGGATTTGGATTCTTACTGTCTGTTTCTCACATCATTGCTACTAGTTTAGCAGATTTGCTCATAAACAAAGTAAATCAACCTCCCCAAGTTGATATCATAACTAAACTGATTGAAGCATTCAATCAAGAACCACTTCCACACGGTAACTCTCAACTTCTAAAATTGACCTGACATCTAGGATGAACACAGGAGAAGGAGCTGAAACGGGTGATCAACCCCTTCAAGCGCACTAACCTGACTGGCCACTTTGGAAAAGATCCTTTACAGAAAAAACCCGTGCAAAAAAAAAGGAAGGCAAAAGAGTTCGACAAAATATCACGGTCTACTGTTGCAACATCTTTCTGCACAAACATCTTACTGACAAAGGTACCAATTTGGCTTTCATTTATTTCTTGGTGTTTTTAACTTGTAAATATACACATTAGTTAGAAAATGTGCATCCCAGTCAACTCGCATTGAAATTCCAGAAAGTACAAAGGCAATTGACGATGAGATAGTGGCGTTGCTCAAGAAAGCCAAAAGGCACTGGTCTAGGCCCTCCAGAAATCTATTGGCTTTAAACTCAATCGCCAAGATCTGTTAACATGGTGACTTAATAAGAATTAGCAACAATGGACACTAAACAGATTAGTCAGAAACAACCAATCAATTACACAATCTTGTAACCTACCTAGGTAGCACGGACAGGGACACTGCATCCGACACCGTCAACGGACACCGTAATTTAAAAAAAAAAACAGATTTTAGACACCTCAGGCACTGCTAAATTTTTTAATATATTTTTATTTTATTTCTGTATATATTTATATTTATATAATATATACACACATTTATATATATGTATTCAATACGTACATAATAAGAATAAACATCAATTTGAGTAGCTGAATTTCGTTCAAAACGGATGAGAAAAAAAGAGATTAGCATCAATGTCTTAAAAGTAACAAGAATAGAGTCTCAACACTAACAAGGGAGAAGAACATTGGACAAAAGGATCAAGGAGATGTCATATATAGCTAGATGGGTCTGTAAATGAGGTCGGATATGCTGACGTATCTTCCTATGAACTGGTTAACATTGGCAACAAAACGAAGGAAAAGAGAGAGAATGAGAAAGAAGAAGGGTACATTTTTTCGAGTCAATCTGATCAGCTCGGCTTGAAAGTTCATTTCTAAAAAAGTCCCAGAAAGATCATATTTTAGCCCTGTACGTGCGGACAGTTCTTCAATAGGCATTCGACACTTCTTCAAGAATTGTCCGATGCGGTGTCCGGTAATTAAAAAAATAAATCAATAAATTTGAACACCGCTGAGAGGTGTCGGATACATGTCTGGAGGTGTCGGTGAAGTGTCAAGGTGTCGGTAGGTATTGGACACCACACCTCGACCTATATGAGATGTCAGTGCTTTCTAGTATGTAACCCGCCATCATCATAAGTACCCACACTTGACCCCGTTACTCAAGACCATTTGCACCCTACTTCAAGGCCTAGCCTAGAAAAAAACATGCTATGCTTCAACGGTGGCAAGACCATACTCAGATTCCATCCGGTCACATCACATACTCGCAGTTAAGCCCATGAGCCATGTGTGAACGGTCGCAAGCCTGTTGGACACTTACCAAAGGTACTGCCAGGCCTTACTTTTAGCCTAAACATGCCATTTACCGGTCAACAAAGTTCTAAAGTCATCACCTAAGCTACTAAGAACCACAACTATTCATTTCCATAAATGTCGCCAATATTATTCTCAAAACAAGTCTCCTACTCGCAAAACGAACCAAAAATAACACTAGTACATTATAGTCTAACTTGTACCCCCATGGAGTCATAAGCTCCTTACAATCTCCATGCTAGGATCCGTTCTACCACATAACCGCTAAGAACAAAAGTATAGGGGCCCACAGAAGACTCCACTATTTATCATCTGTCTCATGATGCCACGACCTCACAATCCTTATCAAGAGCCATAGTAATCTGGCTTAGTTACCAGAAAATCTGAAGAGGAATGAGCATAATAGCCCAGCAAGTATGTACATATCACATCCAAGATAGAGTTTAATTTTATAATAGAACATCGAATGCAGTCGGATTCAAAATTTATAACCATTTGCTAAAGACGATAACATTGTAAACTGAATATATGCATGAGTTGCTATAACTAGATTCAAAAACGCAAAAACATGTCAATCTATGAACCTATATGCTGCGCTCCAAACCATCGAGAAAGAAAGCATGACATCCAGATTTATACAGCCAAAATTACACAAGAATGGATATAAGATATTACTACCGCGTGATATAAGACAAAACAGAGAAGACACAGACCATTCATCCTCTAAATGTCAAGAAGTCAAACAAACTAATACTAAAGACATAGCAGAAGGGGGTTCAGTTCAAGAATATGTTCCATCTAAAAGATACAAACTGCCATCTAGCAAAAGCTAAAATACGACGGATCCAAATTTCGTCGCATCAAAATGAAACAGAATTGTAGGCGAGTCTCATGCACAAACCTCAAACAGTACCCTGATAGCCCTTCGATTTAATAGCTTCCACAACTGCTTTCACCTGCTCGCCCATCAACTCTGCCCGCTCGGCAAAAACCTCAGCTTCATGCAGCCACAGATTCCTCCACTTCCCCTCCAGCTCCGTCCTTTTCTCATCCCCAAGCAACTCCAACCCACCCCTTATGTACTCCTCCACCAAACCCGCATCCCCTACACCCCTACCGCCACTTCCACAAGGCACAAGCGATGAAACACCATGTCCAACCTTCACCTTGCCCACCGCCTTATCTGCATCTACCTCCTTTTGGGGCGATTTTAGCCCATTATTAACCTTAGAACTTTGACTTTGTGCAGCCTTCCTAGCTGTCCCACTGGCCGTTGAGTTACCAACATTAACTCCTCCCCCATTACGCTCCTTACCCCAGATGTCTTTTGAGATTTCATATGCCTTCTGTTCGTGGGCTTTCGAAAAAGTTCGACCTTTCTTTTTCTTTTCTTTCCTAGCATTATTTACATACTTATTTTTAAGCCTCCTAACCTTATCAGCCAACTGGGTCTTACTACAATCGAAGTGCAACGATTTCTTGATAAAATCATAAAAAACATTCATATCCACAACTGGGTCCGCACCTTTCTTGGCCGTGTACTCGATCATGCCTTTCAGCATCGCAATCTCGTCGTCCTCACTCCACAGCCTTTGAAACAGCTTCTTCGGATCCTCTGGCATAGCCGCGGAACCCGACCCGACTGCTTCCACTTTCTTTTTTGTGCTATGTGTGCCCTTTGGCTCGCTCTCTGCCGGCCGTTTAGACCCGGCTAACGGGGTCGGCGAGGTGGGCTTGGAGAGCACCTCCATGGGCTTCGTCGCAATGGGCTTAATGTTAGGGTCGGGTTCGCGGGGATTTTCAGGTGGGGAGTCGGAATCCGACCCGGAATCGGAGCCGGATTCTTCATCGGAGGAGGAAGGTGCCGGCGGGGTTTTTTGAGGGGTGTCTGGTTTCTTGGTACTGGTAGTGGTGGGCTTCTTGGCTTGTGGTGAGGCATTGTTGTCTTCGGATTCGGAGCCGGAGCCGGAGCCTTCTTCTTCGGATGAAGATCGTTCAGGCCGGAGCTTCGGCTTGCGATTTGGGGCCATTATAGAGAGAGAAAGGGGGGGGTTCAAGATTCGGGAGTTAGGGTTTGCTAGAGGGATGAGTGAAAGGAGGCGGGGCGGGGGTGTTGGGGGCTGACATCGAAGTGATGGAAGTTGATTACAAAAATTCAACCAGTGTATCTGAACTCCCGACTATAAACTCTTTTCATCTCCTTTATTATTTTCAATTTCGTTTCAATGTCTCAGTTATGCGTCGAGTGAATTTATATACTGGTGTGACAAGCCGACAGAATAGTGAAGAAAAATAATAATAAATAAATAATTGACCTATTAATTTGATGGAAAAAATTGAAATACTTACCGCCAACGGTGATGCATGGTCGGCGATGGAGGTCGTAAGGTATTGGCGTTGATCCAATCAAAATAAAAATCAATATTGCTAAAATTTCGGCAAACTGCATTGCTGGTACATAATGGTGCAGAAGTTCTCTCTTGAACAACGAGACATCCGCCTTCCCCTCACATTAGATATGTAGTTCTTTGGAGGGTTTCTTTTTTGAATTACTTTAAGACATTAAAATCCTTTTATATACTTATAAAGGATACCACCTTTTTTTATAAATAAGTAAAAAAAAAAATCCTTTTAGCAACCTTAAAGTGCTAAGTCAATATATTAGGGACAAAATTATACAATTTGACTACACATGTACATGCATCTGCGGCCCCATCTTCCCCGCAGATCCTACTGTCAATGATGATCAAATCACAAACTTTTTGATTAATGAAACACTGCTACAGAAAAATTAGGCTCGGATACGTATTGTCCCTGTACTTTTGTGCATAGAGCCACATTCGAACAGGGCAATTATCACCTTCATCATCCTACCCTGCAAGGGTAAGGAAAATCTTCAAGAAGAGATGGAAAAAAATTATAGGAACTGATGGAACAGGGTGATCAAAGAAGTATATGGTTACATCACTTTGCACTGCTAATAATTCCACGTGAATCCATTGAGGTCATTACGTACCATCTAAGGAAAGTAATACTTGAAAGGTCTTTAGTCATCGTGAATACTTGGGCATTGGGACGAGACCCTAGATGTGTGGTTAGAAAATATTGTTGATTCTTTCCCGGGAGGTTCATTAGAAGCAATATAGACCTCCTTCGAAGTGATTTTCAGCTCATACCATTTGGTTCAGGTCATATAGGGTTGTCCTGGGATGACTTTAGGCCTAACCAATATTCGCTTGGTGGTGGCTCAACTGGTACATTGCTCCAACTGGGAGCTACCTAATGGTATGCCAATTGATGAACTGGAAATGAGCAAAAATCTTGGTACGTCGATGCTGAGAGCTAATCATTTGGTTGTTGTGTCAATAGCTCGACTATGAGCATATTTGTAAGAGTAAACAAGTTCAACAACTGCTCCTAGTTAGATATTGTGAAGTGCATACAATAAGAGTACTTGTATGCATGCAAGTATGACCTTGGATACAAATGTATTTATTGCTTTATCTTCCAAAATAAGTTAGAGTAAGGGGCTTAGAAGGATTCCATCAATTTGAAGCAAGAAAAACTCAAAATCGTTGCAGCTTTGGAAATGGCTGTATAACATAATTTAGACGAGAACATGTGCTAAATTTTGTGTAAATTCAGAGTTTTCATGTTGTGGCGAACCGCCTCGAAATTTTTTTTCCAAAAAAAGATTTTATGCAATCGTCATATTATTTAATTAAAAAAATAAGAAAAACTTAGAAATAATTTCAAAGTGTCCAAGAAGAACAGCTAATCTATCGAAATTAAGAGAGGGGTTTGGGAACTAAACAAGTTACACAACGAGAAGATGTTACACACCCGTCGCACTCTCTCTATTTCGTGTTTAATGAATTTTGACGTTAAGAAGATAAAGCATGCGATGAGACTTATCCTAAGTTAATTTTTTTTTACTTGAACTCGACATTAAGGCTGAATTGCCTATGTATTTGAGCAGACTAATTAGAATCAAAACAGCTGTAGTTCGACTCTGGTCTTACGGGTAATAATCTACATTTCGAACCTAAATTTTAGACAAAGATATGATAAAAAGACTATTTTTATGTTTTTGAAATGAAATGCGATCACAGAGAGTGTAGACAATCTATATGAACTTTTAATCTAGTAAAGATTACTTTGCGCTGTAGTTTGTCTTAACGACTCGGGGATATTCTCCGTAGAATCCACGACGCAAAGAGTAAAGGAATCTTTTAAGAGTGGTTTGAATGGCTAGACTTCTCGAGAGAAATAGTATGTCACTTCATTAAGAGATGGCGTACAAGCTCTAAAGAGAAGAAGCTTTTTGACTGAAGACCTCCTAAAAATGAAGGCCAAGACCTATTTTTTCATAGTGCTCAGGGTCGCAGAATATGATAAGATTGACAATGCCAATTTGCAAGTGTGTAGATAAGTCAGAATAAGTAATAAAATCGTAGATTGACAAAAGTCAACTAACCGCCCAAGCTATTTTCAGTAATTATCTCCAAAAATCGGCCCTAATTAAAAATTGGCATTAATCGAAAACCAGCCAGTTCACCCCATTAATTAAAAATAATTTTCCTGAATTTTGAGGCATTATATGTCCCTATTTTCAGTTATTATCTCTGAAATCAAATTTGGGATCAGATTCGGGATAAGTCATTTCCTAACCAAAAATAAAATTGATTTGATCTCTATATTAAGGATAAATCATGGATTATTTCCCTATGTTATCTAGACAAACTACATCAATTAGAATAATATAGACCATGGACCAGACTTCACACAAATGGACTGGACTAATGTAGTTGGAGTAGATTGATGAACTGGACTTGTACTAGACATGCAACTGGACTAGACTAATGCAGTTGAACTAGACTGGTGGACTGGACTTAGAATAGAAATGCGACTGAACTGGACAATTAAACTACACTAGACTGAATTAATCAATTAAATACATTGGCTAAGGATGGTATGAAAACTGGATTAGGTTTCTTTTGTAAAAATATCATTTTAATCAACAAATCTTGAAATTCCTCACAATCATTGTAGGATTGATCACCATTATAGGGAAAAACACATTAAACATTCTTATGACACTTTGGGCCAAAAATGCTTTCAAAAATCAAAATTGGCTAAGTTTTTGTTATGTGTTTGCAATCAAGTTGCTACTGGTAGCTCTCTGGATGCTGAGGTTACAACCAGACTATTCATCAATTGCAACCGGACACTAGGTGTTCATGTGTCTAACGGTTAGTAACCTGTTGCAACCGATGAGCGGTCGAATTGCAGTTGATATTTTGAAAAAAATTTCATACACACTTTCTCTTGTCTTAACGACTACTTCTAAAAAACATACACAGCTTCAACAACTTTTATTCACTGATTTTTTGCCAGGATTTTTTTAAGGTCATTGATTATAATCAATGAAACCGTACACAAAGCATTTAATACTTTCAGCTCAAACCATTGTGCCATAAACTGATATCTTTCTTTCTCTCCATATTTTATTCCATACATGAAACTGGGAGAGAAAATTTTGTATTGTGCGAAATTAGAAGCTAGAATTTTAATATTTTGCATTTGTTTGAAAGTTGTGAGAATCAATAGAGTATTAGGTGGACTTGTGCCGAACATCGCAAGCGAGGCAGTGCATATCATAGTTGAAGTTTCCATGGATGTATTGCTTTGTAATTAAAGGCACCATTAAATAATTGATTTTAGGGTCTCGAGGCTCTGGTGAGGCACCGGGTGTGGAGGTAGGCAAGAACGGCTGAACCAAGAGAACAAATTGATTGTGTGTGTCAATTCTATGGTTAAATAATCTATAGGCTTATATCTTATTTTGATTATAACAACACAATGGTTATGCTATAATATGTGCTTTGAGTGGATTCTTCGTAGGTACGCAGACATCTCTCTCTCTCTCTCTCTCTCTCTCTCTCTCTCTCTCTCTCTCACACACACACACACACACACACATTTGTGAAGCTAGATATATAGATTAAAGTCAAAGCAACTTAACACTGTGATGGAGATACTAATTGACAAAGCCTATCGAGTCTAATGTCGAAGAGTAACAAAGAGCGCATACCCCTTGAGAGTTGTATTTTGACGGATCAAGAACCAATAACTCTATGGGGTTGGGGTCATTCGGGTTGCTCTCGTTGGAAGGAAAACCAAGCTATCCTTGCAGCTGAACTTTCAGTGCACTAATATTCAGGGCGAGTATGAAGCCTTAATCACCAGTGTAGAAGTGTTATAAGAATTCAGGACGACATCAGTTCACGTATACTGAGATTAGCGCATATCCCTTAAGAGTTGTATTTTGACGGATCAAGAACCAATGACTCTATGGGGTTGGGGTCATTCGGGTTGCTCTCGTTGGAAGGAAAACCAAGCTATCCTTGCAGCTGAACTTCCAGTGCACTAATATTCAGGCCGAGTACGAAGCCTTAATCACCAGTGTAGAAGTGTTATAAGAATTCAGGACGACATCAGTTCACGTATACAGAGATTCAGAGCTGATCATTCATTAGGTAGCAGACCGGTCCAAATTAAAGTCAAAATTGGGGGTTGCGCTCATATCACACCACTGCCGCTAGCATGGCTGATGAATTCCACGACTTCACCTTGCAACATATTCCGGGAAGATACTGACGTGACTAACTATTTGGCCCAAGTGGCGCCAGACCTGATGTTCCCATCCAACCTTAACGAGGAAATCATTGTGATTAAAGCAAGGGAATTAGTGCAGTATAATGTAGGGGAATCAGCGAGGAAATTGGGGAGCTCGAAAAATTGCAACCTATTAGCCTAAGCAAGGCCGATGCATTTAAAGGCATCAAGCACACCACGTCATGCTTGGATGAGCAATTGGCCTCTGAACAAGTCTCCAGTTTGGGCCAATCCGTCCTACTGCAAGTTGAAAAAGTTGGTCACTGTTAAATCATTCTGTCAAATTAAAGACAACAAAGGATACAACTTGGCAAGTTTCAAGCATGGCAAAGACATATGGCTCCTTCACGTAGGGCCTAAGTTTTGCTGTGCCACATTCAACAGGAGACGAGTGTAATGAATGTTTCAAGGGATGGATAAGACCAAGCCAAGAAGTTGAAACGAGGTAATTTCTAGTCCCAGGACATCCCTAGGTCAAATTACTTAGGTGAGCTTAGCGTGAGCGCCAGATTGGATCGTCCTAAAAGCTTGGCATGAACAAAGCATCAAAGCAAACGTGCCTAAAACACACGACTATTCCCGATTGGATCGTCCCGGGGCCAAATGATTACAACTCGGTTAAAATAGCCGTACATATTGACTTGATCAATCCTATTCGGCACCAAACATAAACTATTTCATAGTTTTGCTATCACACATTTGGTCACCTTAAATAAACAAGTACATGATAGGTTAGCTATCTGTCTCATCTAGGCAGTCCCCGATTAGCCCAAAAAAATTTATAGGTACTCCCAAATTCTCATAGATCATTGAAAGAAGTCAGATTTGACACTTCTCACGCAATGCCAGACCGTTTAAATAATTAAGAATTGTGTTTCACACATGGTCGCGTCAAGACTTGACATGCTCGCACACACCAATTCTCGCATCTTTCACACCCAAGGCATACCTGAGAGTTTCAAGAGCGAACAACTTCATATATGTGGGTTGCACAAAATGCTTGCAATTCTACCTATAGGATACCATGACCATTCTAGGAGACTCATACGATTATGACAACCTTTCACGTACTTGCATCAATCCAAAAGTCACACATTTTCCGGGCATGCAGTCAATTTGTTTAGTTTAGATACTCCCCATTGACATTAACTTAACAAACCGGGTCATTAGCATAAGACCGACGGTTATCACTAGGCTGAGAGTTAGTTGACAAAGCCAATACCACTGACCAAAATCAAGTTCATTTTCCAGCATCCCTTTAACTTGATTTTGGTAAAAACATATTACTCTAGTGCCTTCAGTGGCTAGCATCTTCATTATAATTTCTTTTGATTTGTAGAGCTTGTGAAATGTCATCACTTTGACACATCCAAGCCCTTCCTTTTTTAGCAGTTTGATGAAATCGGTGCTCATTTTCTTGTGCATGGCAACTATTACTTTCTTTTCATTTATAACCATCTGGTCCATCATTTCCATTCTCCGTAGAAGCGTTCCAACCTGTATCATCATAATTAAAAGCTCTTCAACATAATATGGTTAATCTTATTACTCATCAATCTTTCTCCAACGCTTTTTCAACGTTCCGATTAGTGGCTTCTCGACTATCACGTCCCACAAATTACACGCTCCAAAGTATGTGCTAGTCTTTACACTCCAACTGTTATAGTTTGGACGATATCAACTTTTCAAACATAACTACACCCAAAGAAAAACATCTTTTCACAGGCCCTTTACGGGCTCTGATATCGCTTTGTTGGAAGAGGGTTATATACATGGAGTAAAAGGAGGAGGAAAGTAAAGTGGAGAGAACACATTTGTATTATTATACTTCACATATGTGGCTTGCACAAAGTGCTTACAATTTCACCTATTTATAGGACACCATGAATCATTCTAGGAGACTCTCAGTATTCTGATAATCTTTCATGTGCATTCATCAACCCTAAAAGTCACATACACCAAAGAACATAGAAGCACACAAAATGAATACTAGCTAAAAAAATCCTTTTGTAAATCACTGTCTCCATAGTTATAAATATGGCTAGAGCCATGCCTTCTGTTTCACAGCTCTAATTCATTTACTAGGTTTAAATCATGGAAAACCACAACTACTTTTCGTAGCCCCAGAAGTCCATCTCCCCACGCAGAGGGAGCTGATTCATCTGATGCATGGAGGGTGCATTTGCATCCTCAAACCTCACCCCTTTGGGTGAGTCTTCATGACCAAGGGGGGAAGTAACAAGCCGATCAATCATGCCCCATTCGTTCAAACCCTCATTTCTTCCACCGACCATACTTCGAGATGGCTCGCACGTTCCGACCTCTAACCCTTGCTCGCATGGTTGGTACGGAAGGCTATCACTTTCATTTTCACACTCTCTAGGGTTTGAGACGAGTTGTTTGACCATTACGGATGAATTTGAAGGCAGGGTTGAGAAGTCGTAGCCCAATGGCTTGTGTATAGGAATGAAGTTTTGGGCCTGTAAATGTTGATACTGAGACACTGGTACTGGGATGTGTGAATAGTTAAGGCCTGATTCAGCCTTGTATAGGTCAAACGTTTGTTGGCCACCGTGGGTGTGTTGTTGATGCAGTAGATACTGATTTTCTCCCCTGTGCAACAAGATACGAGGTTGATTGGTGTTTGATGCGGTGTTGAGTTGGTCTGAGGTCATACCGACGCCTCCTTCGTTTCCAATCTTGAACAGATTTTTCTTCTTAAATACCCTACAAATCACCCAGCCATCTTCCTACATATATAACATAAAGCACAAAAGCATCAAGGAAATAGTCTACGGATTTTGACCATGCATTTCATCACACAAAGAGACCAAAATGGAGAGCTATGCAACACAAATGTAGTTGCATAAAATAATGATCTCCATCATGAAACATAAACGTAGTGGAAGGCCATCCAAATACATGGCTGCCATTTATAATCGAAATACTATATTGAAAAAGAAAATCAAAGTTGCAAGGTCATTTTTCTTTGATCTTTTATGTGAATTGTGTCAATTGTAATGTCATTTTTCTTTTATCTTTTATGTGAATTGTGTCAATTGTAATGTCGTACACTTGTATGTCATAGAATATGGGTTCCATTAATGCGATTTTATATGATTCTACGAGAAAAACCAATCCCTTATTCTTCATTAAAGATTACATATAAATTTCTTTTGGAAATAAAATATGCAATACACCCTAATGCCGAAGCATGTATGACTTCGGTCAATGATGGATACAAAAAAAGTTTTGGTAGCTATCCGGATTGTAGGAAGATTGTTACAACTCTCCATATGGCGACATTTAACGTTCTTAAATATTGTTAGTGATTTTTATTTAGCGACGTTAAAAAAATGCTGTTAAGATTTGTTTTTGAAGATGTAACCAGGAAAGTCACAAAAAATATGAAGCGACTATGAATTATCGCAATACCAGAATTTATAGTTATCTTTGTACAAACGGGGTTGCAGCCAAAATTCCTCTCCGCTACATAAACTCGTACTATCATTGCGAAACAAAGCATTTTGACAAAAACCGAAATTGCTTTGGAAATAAACTAGTAATTTTAATGAGCTATTACAAATTAGTTGGGCCAACCAATAAATCAAAGCAGTCTTTCTAATTTTAATGCAGTTGTACCCAAAAAGAACAGCATGCATTGCCGAGATATGAAGAAAAATATTGAGTTAACTACTAG
Source organism: Escallonia herrerae (assembly GCA_033070095.1). Classification (NCBI taxonomy): domain Eukaryota; kingdom Viridiplantae; phylum Streptophyta; class Magnoliopsida; order Escalloniales; family Escalloniaceae; genus Escallonia; species Escallonia herrerae. Next base: position 112,038 of record JAVXUP010001738.1, read on the forward strand.
TCAAATCTAACGAGAGTGACTTGTAGCTTTCACTGAAGCAGAGATCCATCCAGTTAATATGAATTCTCGGTTTTGGTTGACTTCTGACACATGAAATCCAAAGGTGATTTTTTGGTGCATACTCAACTCCCATGTAGCATTGATTTGCGGTCCACGCAAGAATAGGAAATTGATGACTAAGAGTCAAAGATACATATTGGGGGGCAGAGAGAGAGAGAGAGAGAGAGAGAGAGAGAGAGAGAGTTCTTACACTCTGGTTTCCTTGAGGGTCATCAGCATCTTCAAGGCGGTACTCATGCATGATCCAGTCGGACTTTTGGCCGTGGGGGGCTCTGCCGCGATAGAAAACAAGGGTTTTCCTCATGCCAATTTTCTTGAAGCTGTTTCTGATGCATTTGTCCCTCCCTGTTGCCTTCCAAAACCCTGCACTCGTCGCCCTATTCGTCCTCGACCCCGTCGGGTACTTTCTGTCCTTGTGGCTGAAGAAGTACCATTCGTTCTGTGGTGTTGATCCGATCTTGCATCGCTCTGAACATTTAAGCACAACAAAGTGTCAACAAGATTTAGTGCATGTACGTATGGACACAAAAACGTGTTCCTTCCTTTCTCACTTGTGCCTTAATAGTGTATAAGAATCACCATTTCAGCCATTACATTCCTTCCGGGTTTCATATGCATATCGCGTGCACGTGTCAGTTCCAGCATGCAAATTGGGTGTTTGTGTGTGTTTATTATCCGAAAACATTGTGCATTTACATGTTTGATGACACCTAAGTTTAAATTACTATTCCACTCACTTTGCGCTTAAGCCAATCCATTTTAATTTTTTCATTAAAGCAACTTTTGGGCCTAAAATAAGAAAGGAGAGATGCATCTGTCATCAATCGATCCTAGTATGCGAAGATATCTCGACATGCTTTTCAAACTTTTATGTTTTCAATTTCCAGCTTTTGGTTTAGCTTTCTCTTAAAGGACCGACTTCATCCTCACTCGGCAGAAATGTAAACGTTGCTAAACACACAACACAGAAGAATTAGAAAGCTGCTCGCTAGTGTGGTATATACTGCAACTTTGTTGTAACGATCATTTGATAAAAAAGAACACTTACAACAAACAGCATTCTTAACAGTTTCATTCATCGACTTTGTACTTGCGGTTAGAAAACATAACTGTAGGAGTTTTTGTTATTCAATATATTCGGAGAATCATATATTTTTTTGAAGAATCATATATGTCGTATTTTTTTGTCTCTAATCAAGCTGTGAAATTAAGAAGTTAGCAGACAAACAAATTTAGTCTCGAAAGAGATCCCCCTCCTAATCCCATCCGTCACACAAAATCTTATAGCAATGATACCTTATCTGTAGCGCAGTATCAATGCGATGTTATATACGCTTCCTTGATATGGGATATTGCAATTTGATCTAGCTTAATAATATGCGAAGACATAAAAAATAGGGACTAAGTACTACAAAAATATGGAAATTCAGCTTCAATTCAGTGGTTTTTCTTATTGGACTGTGATTAATAGTGAGGATTACATAACTACTCCAAGGAATTTATGTTAATACTAGCTTTTCAGTACACATAATAACTTGACATGCCCCAAAAGATTAGAAACAAAAGTTTATGGTAAAAGAAATTCAGTAAATCATTTACTAAGAATTAGTGTGAAATATGATATTACAAAGCAATTAAAGACATAAAGGCAAGCTCAATCACAAGCTACAACGAAGTGGTGATGATAAAATTACCTTGGAGGTCCCATGGCTCTATCTTATTCAAATCAACTTCTCTTATAACCTCCATGTCAAACTTGTGGAATGAAATCTTCTTCTTCAAGTAGTAGTGGAGAAGCTCTTCATCCGTTGGGTGGAACCGGAAACCTGGTGGAACACCTCCACTTGATGAAGCCATTAGCACCTTCAAGAAAGCCTTAAGATTCCGCCAAACACACCCTTTTTCTCCCTCGCTTTCTCTCTCTACAGAGAAGATGATCAGACTTTTTCTACCCGGGGTTGCACGCAAAAGCTTAAATATCTCATGGGGTTTCAAACTGTCAACGGGTGTGATGAGGTTAGGAAGTTGACTGCCGGTGACGACGCCGGCGGTAAAGCTTAAAGCTAACGTAGAAAGTAAGCCAAAAGAATGAGACTACAACGAAGAATTTGCCCTAGTCCTAACCTATATCTACGCGCATCAGTGGAGAGTGGGCACACTGCCCCCATGTTCAGGATTTAGGAGTTTGACTAGCATGAAAAGGGCGCAGGACCCACAACATGATGATGTTTTATATAGTTGGATCAACTGCACCACTTACATCTTGGAATTGCGACAAATTTACGAATCTTGCACAATATAAGGGTCATTCCATGGGGCATTACATCTTGAGAGGCACCAAAAAAGTGATATAACTCGGTTTTTGGCGAAAATATCATATTTTCTTGGAGAATTGGTCGCAAGCATTTCATTACAAGAAAATATGTATTTTGCGACGAATTTTTAGCGACGAAAAGTATTCCGTCTCTAAAAAGGTCTTTAAGGGACGAAAATCCCGTCGTTAAAGTCCATCGTTTAATACTATTACCGACGAAAGATACCGTCGGTAAAAGTATTTGCAGACGGACTTTTAGCGACGGAATTACCGTCGCTAAATACTTTTTAGAAAATTAGTATTTTTTGAGGATTTTTTAAAATTATTTAAGAGACGGAATAAAACAGTCACTAAAAATTCCGTCGGTAAAAATCTTTATAATAAGACCTTCACCGACGGATTTTTAGCGACGATGTTATTCCGTCGCTAAAGGTCCGATTTATAACTAGATCTGGTTTCTTTCTCTCTTCCCGTTTGTCTTTCTAAAATTCTTCTCTCACTCACCCACCGCCGTTCTCACCTCCGGTGACCCCTCTCGACGGCGACCTACCTCTGGCGACACCCCCGTCCCCCACCTGACGCCGCGCCACGAAGCCTTCCACTGCTACCGTGCCAGAAAGTCCACCACTGCCGCCACGCCACGAAGCCCACCACTGCCGCCGCACCACCAACGCCGCCGTCATCGTACCCACCTCGAGATCTGTATGTCCATTGCCCTAAATTAATCTTGTTGTTTATTTTTCAAAGTTGATTATCAACCATTTGGGCATAATCACACTTCTGCTTGTATAAGCTCTTCTAAATTTCAATGTACGAGCATAAAACATTCAAATTTGTCTTCTCTGCCATGTATAATATGAATTTGTTGTTAATTTGGACGTTTGGCCATTATTTTTTCTTCTGAATTTGTTGATTATGAAGCATTTGGCCATAATCTGAATTTGTTGTTAATTTGTCTTCTCTTCCATGTATAATCTGAATTTGTTGAATAGTCTGAACCTCCTAATTGAACACTAAATTGAATGCCCCTATTCAACCGTACCCTATATTGAACTAATTGAACCCTAAATTGAAGTAATTAAACCATAATTAAATCCTAAATTGAATGCCCTAATCAAATCGAACCATAAAATAAACTAATTGAATCCTAAATTGAATGCCCTGATCCAACCGAACCCTAAATTGAAATAATTAAACCCCCTAATTAAACCCTAGATTGAATACCCCAAATCAACAGAACCCTAAATTGAATCAATAGAACCCCCTAATTGAACCCTAAATTGAATGCCCTAATCGAATCGAACCCTAAATTAAACTAATTGAATCCTAAATTGAATGCCTTAATCCAACCAAACCCTAAATTGAACTAGTTGAACCCTAAATTGAATGCCCCAAATCAAATGAACCGTAAATTGAATCAATAGAACCCCCTAATTGAACTTTAAATTGAAGTAATTGAACCCTAATTAAACCCTAAATTTAATGCCCTAATCGAACCGAACCCTAGATTAAACTAATTGAACCCTAAATTAAAATAATTCAAGTGCATCGGATATGTGCAATTTGAACAATTTTTTTCCATTTGAACATTGATCATTTGTTAGATAATTTTCGGTTGTTAATTGTGCATTTGAGAATTGTGATTATTGATCGATGATTTTAGGTTGTTAATTGATGATTTTAGGTTATTAGCGGTGCATTTGAAGTAATTGAGATTAATAATTGATGATTTTAGATTGTTAATTGATGACTATAAATTGTTAATCGTGCATTGAGCATTTGAGATATTGAGATTGTTGATGGAGGATGGGACCCAATTGGATTAAATGTGTGATTTTTATTAATTTTTATTGCATTGAGCATTTGAGAATTGAAAATTGAGATTGTTGACGAGGGATGGGACCCAATTGGATTGAGATACCTATTAGTTAGCGCAGACATAGACACCACATCTTATCGACGGTGTCCGACGTTTAAAAAATAAATCAACGTATGCCGATGTGTCCAGAGGTGCATGTCGGTGGGTGTCGGACACGTGTCCGGAGGATTAGGACACGTGTCTATAGGTGTCGTACGTGTCAGACACGTGTCCACAGGTGTCAGACACGTATCGGACACCATACGACACCCTATATGAGATGTCAGAATTGAGATTGTTGACTGTGCATTCAATTTAGGTTAATTAGGTTAACACGACATTTTTAGCATGCACCCCCTAGAATCTCATCGTGGTTCCAGCACTGGCTATAATTAGCCCTAATTAGTCCTAATTAACAATATTTTAATAAATCAATTAACCCTAATTAGCTCTAACAAGCCTACTTAGTTTTAAATAAAACCAATGAAAATAAAATTAGTTATAATTACTCCAAATGAACCCAATTACACGCATATTGATTATAGTTAGCCTAATTAGTCATAATTAGTCCTAACATAACCCAATTAAGCCTAATTAGCCCTAATTAGGACTAATCAACACTGCTGGAACAATTAAACCCTAATTAGGACTAAATAATCTTAATTAGTGCTAATCACCCTAATTAACTATAATTATCCGCAACAACTCCTTATTAATAATAATTAGCCCTAACATAACCTAATTAGCTCTAATTAGGATTAATCAGCACTACTCGGCACAATTAAACCCTAATTAGGACTAAATAACCCTAATTAGTCTTAATCAACCCTAATTAGCTATAATTATCCGAAACAACTCCTCATTAACAATAATTAGCCTTAACATAACCTATTTAAGCCGAATTAGCCCTAATCAGGACTACTCGGCACAATTAAACCCTAATTAGGACTGAATAATCCTAATTAGTCCTAATTAACTCTAATTAGCTATAATTATCTGAAACAACTCCTCATTAACAATAATTAGCCCTAACCTAACCCAATTAAGCCTAATTAGCCATAATTAGGACTAATCAGCACTACTCGGCATAATTAAACCCTAATTAGGACTAAATAACCCTAATTAGTCATAATCAACCCTAATTAGTTATAATTATCCGAAACTACTCCTCATTAATAATAATTAGCCTTAACATAACCCAATTAAGCCTAATTAGTGCTAATTAGGACTAATCAGCACTACTCGGCACAATTAAACTGTAATTAGGACTAAATAATCATAATTAGTCCTAATCAACCCCAATTAGCTATAATTAGCCCAAGATACTCCTCAGTAACACTAATTAACCGTAACATATCTTAATAAATCCTAATTAGATTAATTAAACCCATAACGCTAAACCTTAAACCTTGATACTCGTAATTAACCCTAATAACCCAGTTAGCCCTAATTAGCCTTTGTACATCCCATAATTACTCCATATTGTCCAGAGATGGTTCAATTACTCGTTGTTTACAAACCCTGCCTTCTTTATATTAGTTGTTGTTTTGAGAAGTCCATTGGCAACGAGATGGTTCAACTCGTTGCCAACAAATTCTATTTAAAGTGGAATTGGTAACATATGCAACGATCTTTTTGCAATTTTGATATTTCGGAAAGATTCTTGCATATGTTATCAATTTCTGAATGCATGCATGCATAAAAACCCTTAGTTCCCGTTCAAAGGTACTCATTACAAAGTAATGCTTTGTAATGAGCCTTTGGATGTCCAGTTTGGACAATTTGGAAAAGCTATGTGTTTATAAAACAGTGTTTCAACTCATGCTCTGTGTTCTATGTCGTGGATATTTGGTACACGTTCTCATGTGTTTCTCCGGGTGCATACAAATCTGGTGTTCTAACATCCGTCAAACCTTGGAAGGCAAGGTTAGATGAATGTTAGAACACCTAATTGATGTTGTGTACTTGGAGAAATAAGGGGAAGTGCTGCCGAATTTTTTGCAGACATAGGACTAAGCATGAGTTATTCACTGTTTTATAAACATGTGCTTTTCTGAATGGGATAGGACCACTACCTATTAGAGAATGGAAGAGAAATATATAGACATGTTGTCACATTCATGCATTCATATTTACATCGCCCCTGCCTAATGACTGGTCCTAATTGAAGGTGGTATACAGTACGATAATTCAGTCGATCATGTCGGTCGATCGAAGTTGGATGAAAAGGAAGAATGCTGAATATTTTGAGTGTCGCGTTGACGAATTTCTCGACTTCGCTTATGCGCATCCTGCACATGTTGACCTTGATAAGATAAGGTGTCCGTGCGGTAGATGTGAGTTGTTGCATTGGAGAAAAAGAATTGAAGTAAAATGGCATCTTCGTCGGTACGGTTTTATGGGTGGATACACAAGGTGGACGCAGCACGATGAAAAGATAGTATTGTCCTCCAACCCGGCTAGTCAAACTGAAGTTAGGGAGGAGGCACGGTATGATTACCGAGATATGATTATGGATGCTGGGTATGCTAATGTTGACTGGGGTAACGACGGTGGTAACGACGGTCCCTAATCGCCGAACGAGGGGGCTCATCAGTTTTATGAGTTGTTGAGAGCTGCGGAAGAGCCGCTGTGGGATGGAGCTCCGAAACACACACGGCTGTCTGCGGTTAGTAGGTTATTACAGTTAAAATTAGACCACGGGCTGAGTGAGAAAGGTTTTAACGAGTTTGTTACCTTAATCAAAGAAATTCTGCCCGAAAATGAAAAGCTACCGCCGTCGTACTATGACGCGAAGAAGATGATGAGGAAACTTGGGTTGAGCTATGAGCGGATAGATGCGTGCAATAACGATTGTGTATTGTTCTGAAAGAGAATAAGGATTTGTCACGATGTCCAGTATGTGATCATTCGAGGTACAAACCGGACAAAGGGAAGAAGAAAAACATTGCATGGAAGATATTGCGATATTTTCTGGCACCACGGCTTCAGAGAATGTACTACATCTACCGCTGAACATATGAGGGCTCACCGTGAGACTCGTAGCAACGATGCAGATGTGCTGACACACCCAGCTGATGGAGAGGCGTGGAAGGAGTTTGACCGCAGGCATCCAGTCTTTGCTCAGGAAGTTCAGAATGTTAGACTTGGTCTGGCAACCGATGGGTTCAACCCTTTCGGTCAATCTACCACGCCTTACTCCTGTTGGCCTGTTATTATTGTCCTGTACAACCTTCCACCAGGCATGTGCATGAAGAAGCCGTACATGTTCTTGTCGTTGCTTATTCTGGAGCCGAAGAGTCCCGGCAAGGACATAGATGTGTATTTAAGGCCGTTGATTGATGAGTTAAAACAGTTATGGAATCATGGAGTCGAAACATATGATGCATCCCTTAAAACCAATTTTCAGATGAAGGCTGCTTTGATGTGGACTATACATGATTTTCCCGCATTGGGAATGACGTGTGGCTGGAGCACACATGGGAAGCTAGCATGCCCTGCTTGTATGGGCGTGAACCCCGGTCATACGTTAAAGCACGGCGGAAAGCCCTCGTGGTTCGGATGTCACCATAAGCTTTTGCCACCGGGCCATCAGTTTCGTAGGCAGAAGGATAAATTTGACGGGACAATCGAGCGTGAGGTTGTCACACTGGACTACCCATCTGGTGAAGAAGTGCTCTCACACCTGGAGGCACTTGATACTGACATACCACACGGCAAGGGTGTGCCAGATCAGGAGATTCTAGGGTACGGGAAAGAGCACAACTGGAGAAAATTTTATATCTTTTGGGAGTTAGCCTACTGGAGGACGCTCGTTATCCGAAACAACATGGATGTGATGCATATTGAGAAGAACGTTTTTGATAATGTGTTCAACACAGTGATGAATGTCAAGGGCAAATCAAAAGATCACCTTAAAGCGAGAAGGGATCTACAACAGTTGGGTGTACGCCGTGAATTGCATCCTCGGACAGTCAGCGGGAGGACGATACTTCCGAAAGCACCTTACTGTCTAGACAAGAAACAAGTGGAAAAGGTCTGTCAGTGGGTTAAGAATTTGAAGCTTCCGGATGGGTTTGCGTCCAACATATCTCGTTGTTGCAATGTATCGGAATGCAAGTTCCAAGGGATGAAGAGTCACGACTGCCACGTATTCATGGAGAGATTCATTCCTATTGCCTTCCAGGGACTGTTGCCACGGGTTGTTTGCGAGACTTTGACTGAATTATCTCATTTCTTTCGAGATATATGTTCTTCTACGATCCGGGTGAGTAACATGGAAGTGCTTGAGAAGAACATTGTGGTGACGATTTGCAAGCTGGAGAAAATCTTCCCACCTTCGTTCTTTGATTCAATGGAGCATCTGCCTGTTCACTTGGCATATGAAGCTAAGATGGGTGGACCCGTGCAATATCGGTGGATGTATCCCTTCGAGAGGTAATCTTTAAATTGTTACAGTTGTTCGTTTACATTAATGCGACACATGTTATCATTGATATTCCACCTAACTCGATTCGCTAAACTTCTAGGTTCATGTTCCATTTAAAGAAAAAAGTCCGCAATAAGGCTCGGGTTGAAGGCTCAATTGCGGAGGCTTACGTAATGGAAGAACTTGTAAACTTTTGTAGTCAATATTTCGGGCCTGATGTTGATACAAGGTTAAATCAACTAGGCCAAAATGACCCCGGATCAAGCACAAATTTGGAAGGGCAATTGTCAATATTCAAGCAGTCAGGTAGTCCGTTCGGCCGAACGTATACTCGATGGCTAACAGATGAAGAGTACAGTGCTGCAACAATATATGCCCTTCTAAATTGCGATGAAGTTTCTGCATTCGTTGAGTAAGTTAATGTCTTAATTCACTTACATTGCTGTACATAATTGAAAGTGTGTGATAAGCGAGTCAACTATATTGGTTTGCAGTGAGTTCGATGCGGAATCTTTAATCACTGATCCCGCTGGACTTGAATCTCATCGGAAATCACAATTTGTACAGTGGTTCAAAAGGCGTGTAAGTCTTTAACAAAATTATATTATGTGTTATATACAGTTCTGTGGCCAATTAGTATACTGATTTATCCTTAATTTTTACCGTCATCTACAATAGGTTCAGTCAATGGATAGACCAGTGGCCTCCTGCTTGAAATTACTAGCTGAAGGCCCTAACAAACAAGCATCCTGTCATGGAGGCTATATCATCAACGGGTTTAGGTTTAACGTAAAAGATGATGACCGAACAAAACAAACCCAAAACAGTGGAGTCTTGGTCAACGGCGACTGTTATGCTGAGAATTGCATGGACTTTTACGGAGAGCTAGATGAGATTGTTGAGCTAACATATCTGGGTTCCCAAAATCGCCTGGTAATGTTCAAGTGTACGTGGTTCGATGTCACATGCAGTAGAGGAATCCGTGTTAGCTCTCAAGGGATTGTAGATGTCAATGTCAAGTCAAGACTTGCATCAGACGAGCCCTTTGTGTTTGCTAGTCAAGCTGCACAAGTCTTTTACGCGGAGGACGTCGCCAATCCCAAATCTCATTGGTATACAGTTATCAAGTCCAAGAAATTGCCCGTGACATATGACAGTGAGGTAGACACCTTTCAAGCCGACCAACCACCTGTCTTGTTACCTGTTGAGGTCAACAACGAGGAGGACGATCTTCCTCTTCCAACAACACTTCATGTAGGAGAAGAAGTCGTAGATGATGACGCGGAAGACGTAGAAAGTGTTGGAGATGATGTGACTGAGTCTACTGATGAAGAGGATGAATTAGAAGATGAAGAGGACGACGAGTCCCACGAAGAAGAGGACGACGAGTCTAGTGAGGAAGATGATGATGATTCTCAAACTGAAAATGATTGACTTGTAATGTTGTAACATCACGGAAAAAAATGTAGTAACATTTTAGAACTTGGTTCATATTGATGTGTTTTTGCACCTCCGTTCATATATATAGTGCCGATGATGATTTCTGCCAAATTATTGTTTTTAATGTGTTAATGTCTTTGCAATTTATCTATACGAAGTCAGATATGGATAGGATACGAGCTATTCGTGGCCGGGCTGGACGCCGAGCTGCTTCCTCCCCGGTGGCTCCCACCTCGTCATTGCTCACTGATGACGAGGCACAGAGTGATTGCATACAGTAGATGGGGCCCCAGCCGTCGCCCAAGCTCGACGTAGATTCATCCCACACGCGCGTTGATTCTCCTTCTTCCGTGGGTTCTACCTCAGGTATAGTTGATAACGGTATTTAGTACATTTTTGCTATTTATATTTAAGGTATATTTGAACTGTATTAATGTCTGTGTTTTGTAGGATCTCGACGAGGCCGTGGCCCGACACGCGGGGTACGCATCGACCCCAGCGTAAACAGAGAGTTACGCTCAGCCAGGAGGGCCTGTAAGTAAAAAAAAAATCACATCATGCCTTATTTTAAAATTTGGGGTGTTAATTTATATTTGAACTGTATTAATTTATTTATTTACTTCTTTGGCAGGATCCTGGAGAATCAGGCGAGGACGAAGATCGGCGTTCTTGTGAAGGGCCGATTCTTCGAGCCACGCCTGTACTGGAAGGACTGGGATGCCGTTGCGAGGGAGTCCCTATGGGAGGAGTGGCTGGTACGTTGAAGTATTTTTTTCTGCGATAGTATTTGTTTAATTAGAGTTTGTTTTCAAAATTAATTTGTGTTATTGAATGCCTTGCAGGAGGGGTTCACGTTTGACTCGCCTGATCAGCAGGCACTGGGGCGGCAGGCCTTCTTTTCTTACATCGCCAAGAATTACCGCCGATGGCTCCACGACACAAGGGACCAGGCGAAGAAGATGCTGCCCGATGGTGCCCCAATGACGGAGATGAAGACATATCATTGGATATCTCCGACTGTATGGAAGGAGATGATAGATCGGTGGGCTACAGATCCAGGCTGGGACGCCAAGAGTAAGAGCGGGGCTGAGAACAGACAGAACAAAGATCCGACGCACACGGGAGGGTCGGTGCCACACGACATCGTCCGACACATGAATGCGGTCCAGCACCCGGATCTGGAGGAGGATGAGGTCATAGCTCTGACGTATAATCAGACGCACGTGCGGAAGAAGGACAAGGACGAGGCGCACCGGGCAGACTACTATGTTTCAGATATTGCCCGGCGGATCGATGTAAGTCGATGTGTTTAATTAAGTTGTTAATTTTTTCTTTCTATCCTCAATGTCTGTTGCGTTAATTAATGCCCTAACATATATTTAATCACTGTTTTTGCAGGCCTCGTATGAACAGCTTAGGGAGTTCGAACAGCCATCAGCGTCCACTAGTACGGATGGAGTACTGGGGCGTTGAAGCGATGGCTGGATACACCGGAGGTCGTCAATCGGCCGAAAGGCCGCATACGCGGCCTGCCTAGCACGACTGCTCGTGCCGTGATAGGAACGTCCTCACCCCCCGCTGCCCCTCCACAGACACCGGCTCCTCAGCATCCATTGGACGACGAGGAGATCCAGCGCATTGCTACTGTGGTGTTAAGGATGATCAGGGAGCAGGATCAGCAGGGTACAGCTGCTGGACATGTCGAACCGGCCCCGGATCAGCAGGATCCAGATCCGGAACTCGACAACCCCTGATGAGCCCCTTCTCGTGCCCGGTCCCAGCTTGTCTCCCCCCCGACGGGTTTGTACATCATGGGTATTTTTTATAATAAACATTTTTTTTTATAATTGATTGTATATATTTGTTTGTGTATTGATTATTGTGCGTTGTTGATAATTGAAAATTTTATTACAGGTCTGGGTAATAGAAAAATAAAAAAATATTTTAAAAAAATTAATTTTTAGCTACAGATTAATTCCTTCGCTAAAATTGTTTCTTCTATCAACTTTTTAGCGACGGAATATTCCGTCGCCAAAACTGTTATTTAGCGACGGAACATGCCGTCGCTAAAATATTTATTTCGTTGCTAAATTCACAAAACAGAAAATAAATCAAAATACATAAAATATATTTAGCGACAGATATTCCGTTGCTAATTACTAAATAAATCCGTCACAAAAAGTGCAATATTAGATGACGGATTTGAAAATTCCGTCGCCAAACTTTTAGTAATGGGGTTTTATACGAGGGACTTTTAGCGACGGTATATCCGTCACTAAAACTTTTAGCGACGGATTTTCCCGTCGCTAAAACCCTTTTTTCTTATAGTGTTTATTATCAGTGGAATGGAAGTGATTGTAGGAGTTTATTTTTAACTACATGATATATGGTAGCGAGTATAGAATCCACAAGCCTCATATACTAAGGTAATGCAACTTATTACATTTTTTTTCTTGAGCCATGGTGTTAATTAATTATTTGTTACTCAACACTACAAGAAAAACAATCTTTACCGATGGACTTGCCCCTCAGAAAATATTTTGTCACTAAAAGTATTTTCTAAACTTTTGTTTCAGTCAAAATTTTTAAATATTTAGCAAAGGATTTCAACGCAATGAAATCCGTCGCTAAAGTAATATTTGTAAAAATCGTTGCTAAAAGTCATTAAATTATTTGAAAATAAAACTTTTAGCCACATATCTTTAGTGGAGATTGGTCTGTCGCTAAAAGCATATATGGTATTTAAAAATATTTAGCACTGCTGAAGGTCCATCAGTAAAGATAATTGTAAATTTTGAAAACAAGACTTTTAGCAAAGGTCAAAGTCCCTCGCTAAAAGTCTTGTTTCAAAAATCCTAACTTTCTTCTCTTTTTCTTCCCAACGGTTATCTGTTTTCTCTCTATTCCTGTTGGCAATAGCCCCCTTCCGATGACAAATCCCGTCCCTCCTCCACGCAGCCTCACCTCTAGCGTCCCCTTCCCCCACACCACCATCACGACGCCTCCCTCCCCCCACGCTGCCAGTCCCTTCACCATGCCATTGCTTGTCACTACCGCATCATGACTGCCGCCTCAATTGCCGCCCACCGCCCCCCAATCTGCAAGAGTACATTTTTTCTAATTAATAATAATAATAATAATAATGTACATGTTAAAAATTACATATTAAAATATTTATGATAATTACATGGTAGAATATAATAATAATGTACACTTTTTCTGATTTTTATATTTATTATTATAATTACATTTTAGAATTTTTATTATTACACGTTAGAATTTTACATATTAGAATTTTTATATGTCAGAAATAATTACATGTTTCAATTATTTATGTTAGAATTTTTATAATTAATATTGAGTTTAATTTGGTTGTAGGTAATGTATGAAAACGCAGTTAGGATGTTAGCTTGATGGTTTGTTTGAGACCAAAATCACCTTCTTCTGGATTGAGAAAAACAATGATGATTGACTGTTGAACCTTAAAAATAATAATTAAAAGTATTAATAGCAGTGACAACAATAACGACCAACTGTTCAAAATACTTTGTAATGAGACTTTGGATGTCCATTTCAAAAAATTTTAAAAAGTTAAATGTTTATAAAACAATGTATTGAATCATGCTCCGTGTTTTATTTCTTAGATATTTGGTACACTTTCTCTAGTATTTCCCCGAGATGCATAAAGATTTGATGTCCTACATCCATTTAATATTGTAAGAGCAAGATTAAATGGATGTTAGGATTCCTAATCCATGTTGTGTAATTGGAAAAATACGCGGGGGTTGCCAAATATTTCGTAGACATAGGACAAAGCATGAATAGGTAATTGTTTTATAGACATGTGCTTTCTGAATGGGATAGGACCACTCTTATTAGAGAATGGAAAGGACACAGACATGTTGTCACGTACATGCATTCATTTACATATCAATCCTACCTAATTATTGATTTTAATTTAAGATGGTGTAAAGTAATCCCAGTTGTCATGTCGGTCGATTAAGTTGGATAAAAAGGAAAAATTATGATGAATTCAAGGATTGTGTCGATGAATTTCTCAACTTGATTTATGCGCATCTTGCATATGTTGACTTTGAGAAGATAGGGTGTCCGTGCAATAAATGTGAGTTGTTGCATTGTAGAAAAAATGGTGGTAAAATGGCATCTTCTCCGATACGATTTCATGCTTGGATGCACAAGGTGGAATTAGCACGAAAAAATAGTAGTATTCTCATTCAACACAGCTAGTCAAGATAAAGTTAGGGTGGAGGCACAATATGATTATTGAGATATAATTATAGATGCTGGGCATGTGGTGATATTGACTAGGGTGACTACCGCGTGATGATGACAATGCCTAATAGCCCAACGAGCGTGCTCATTAGTTTTATGAGTTGTTAAAAAACGTTGAAGAGCCATTGTGGAATGGAATTTGGAAGCACACATGGTTGTCTGCATTTAGTAGGTTACTACAGTTAAAAATTAGACCGCGGGCTGAGTAAGAAAGGATTTAACGAGGTTGTAATTTTTATTAAGAAAATTTTGTAGGAGACTGAGAAGTTGCCACTATCGTATTATGATACCAAGAAGATGATGATGAAACTTGGATTGGGTTAGGAGAGGACATATGTGTGCAATAAAGACTGTGTGTTGTTAAACTTGACAAAGCGTCCATCATGTGATTATCCGAGGTATAAACCAGACAACACAAAAAGAAAAATATTGCATGGAAGGTATTACAATATTTTTGGTTATGCCAACACTTCAGAGAATGTACTACTCTTTCAATATAACTAGAACATATGAGGGTTCACTGTAAGACGCGTAGCAATGATGGCGATGTGATCACCCCTTATTGATAGGGAGGCGTAGAACGAGTTTGACCGTAGACATCCAACCTTTGCTCAGGAAGTTCAGGATGTTAGATTTGGTTTGGCAACCAAGAGTTTAATCCTTTCAAAAAGTCTAGCTAGTATGCCTTACTGTACACGGCCTGTTGTTATTGTCCTGTACAACCTCTCCATATGGAATGTGCATGAAGAATCCATACATATTTTTGTCGTTGCTTATTTCGGGGTCAAAGAGTACTAGTAAGGGTATAAATGTGTATATAAGGCCGTTGATTAATGAGCTCAAACAACTATGGGATCGTGGAGTTGAAACTTAAGATGCATATCTTAAACAGAACTTTCAGATGACGGCTACTTTGATGTGGACTATACACGATTTTCACGCATCGGGATGCCTTGCTTGTATCGGTGTGAACCCCGATTATACGTTAAAGCACGGAAGAAAAGCCTCGTGGTTTGGATGTCACGGTAAGTTGTTGTTACAA
Organism: Escallonia herrerae; assembly: GCA_033070095.1. Taxonomy (NCBI): domain Eukaryota; kingdom Viridiplantae; phylum Streptophyta; class Magnoliopsida; order Escalloniales; family Escalloniaceae; genus Escallonia; species Escallonia herrerae. The sequence continues at coordinate 127,474 of JAVXUP010001738.1, forward strand.
CCAAATCATCAGTTCCTTAGGCAGAAAGCTAAATTTTACGAAACAATAGAGTGTGAGGTTTCACAATGGACTATCCATCTGGTGATAAAGTAGTTTCATACCAACAGGCACTTGATACTAACATGGTAAGGGTGTGCCGGATCACAAAAGTTTGGGATATCGGAAAGATCACAATTGGAGGAAATAATGTATTTTCTAGGTAGGCTTCTGAAAGACACTCATTATCCAAAAAACATGGATGTGATGCACATTGAGAAGAATGTTTACGATAATGTGTCAACACACCGATGAATGTGAAGAAAAAAATTGAAAGATCACCTTAAAGTAAGAACGGATCTATAGCAGTTGGGTATACGGTGTGCATTGCGTCCTGTTCAAGTCAGCATGAGGACAATACTTCCAAAAGCACTGCGTATGATCAAACAAATAGAGAAAATCTATTATTGGGTTAAGAATTTGAAGCTTCTAGTTAGGTATGCGTTGTTCAACATTTCTTGTTGCTGCAATGTACCAGAGTGTAAGTTTCAATGGATGAAGAGTCACGAATGCCACATATTTATGGTAAGATTCATTTCTATTGCTGATTGGGGATTGTTGCTAAAGGTTGTATGTAAGACTTTGACGGAATTATCTTATTTTTTTCGAGATATATGTTCTTTAACACTCCGAGTAAGTAACATGGAGGTGCTTGAGAAGAATGTTGTGGTGACAATTTACAAGCTCGAGAAAATCTTCCCACTGTCCTTCTTTGATTCAATGAAGCATTTGCCTATTCACTTGGTGTATGAAGCTAAGATGGCGAACCTGTGTAATATCGGTGAATGTATCCATTTAAGAGGTAATCTGTTAACTCTCTGTTTTTCGTTTACACATAATGCAAACCATCTTATCATTAATATTTCACTTAACTATATTCCATAAAATTCTAGGTTCATGTTTCATCTGAAGTAAAAAGTCTTTAATAAAGCTCGTGTTGAGGGTTCAATTGCTGAGGCTTATATAATAGAAGAGCTTGTCAACTTTTGTAGCCAATATTTTAGGACTAATGTTGACACATGGTTAAATCAGTCAAGCCGAAATGAGTCCGAAGTCAGCATAAATTTAGTAGGGCATTTATCAATATTCAAACAGTCAGGTAGTCCATTCGGGCGAACCTACACTCAGTCACTAATGGATGAAGAGTATAGTGCTGCAACAACCTATGCCCTTCTAAATTATAAAAAAGTTTAATCTTTCATTGAGTAAGATAATGTCTTGAAATAATTATTGTAAACACTTGAAAATGTGTGAGACTTGGGTTAACTATATTGGTTTACAGCGAGTTCGATGTGGAATCTCAAATCACTGATCCTGCTGAACTTGAATCTCATCTAAATAACAATTTCTTGAATGGATCGAAAGACGTGTAACTCTCAAACCAAACTATACCTGTTATAGGTATGTGATTTATTAGTATGCTAATATAACTTTAATTTTTATTGTCTTCTATAGTAGGTTCAATCGGTTGACAAATCAATAGGCTCCCTCTTGAAATTACTAACTTAAGGCCCTAGTAAACAAGCATCTTGCTATATCGTCAACAGGTTTAGGTTTAACCCAAAAATGATGACCGAACTAAACAAACCAAACATAGTGGAGTCTTGGTCAATGGCGAATGTTATTATAAGAATTGCATGAATTTTTATGGAGAGCTGGATGAGATTGTTAAGCTAACATATCTCAGTAACCAAAAATTTCTTAGTAATGTTCAAATGTACATGTTACAATATTACATGTAGTAGAAACTGCGTGTTAGCTCACAGGGGATTCTAGATGTCAATATTAAGTCAAGACTTGCATAAGATGAACCGTTTATATTTAGTAGTCAAGCTTTACAAGTGTTTTATGCGGAAGATGTCACAAATCCTAAATCTCATTGGTTTACTGTTATCAAGTCCAAATAATTTCCAATTGCATATGGTAGTAAGGTAGACACTGATCAAGCCCACCAAGCACCTGTCTTAGTACCTGTTAAAATGAACAATGAGGAGAACGATCTTCCTCTTCAACCAATACTCCATCTAGGAGAAGAATTTATTGATGATGAGAAGAAAGATGTAAAAAGTGTTGAAAATGATGAGGATAGTCTACTGATGAAGATGAGTAATTACAAGATGAAGAGGACGGTGAATATCAAGAAGAAGAGGATGATGAGTTTGAAGATAAAAACGGCAATGATTCTCAAAATTAAGATGATTGACTTGTAATGTTGTAACGCTTACGACTTGTAATAAGTAATTTGAATATTTAATTTTACGATATAACGAAATCATCTTCCCAGTATGACCTGTACTTGATTACTCCGTAATAATATGTTAACTTACTCGTTCATCTGGTTTATAGTAGAGAATCTATATACTAACATAATAGTCACTGTAAGCTTTTGTTATTAGTTATGGATATATTATGGGCTATTCTTGGTCATGGTGGACGTTAAGCGGTGTCCTTGCCGGTGGCTGGGGCCACAACATTGCTAATGACGAGGCACATAGCATGAGCATCCAGCAAGCCCGACCCTAAATTAAGCATCTTACTAGCATAACTTTAGATTTGGTTTTAAGGATTGAATTATATGAGGGACTGAATGCGGTGTGGCACCTAATTATCATGTCTTAAATAGTCTCTACTTGTTTTATTATGAGTTTGATGATTTTTATTTTCGAGTAAGAACAAAGTCTAATATACCTAATTATGAGTTTAAACTCAAAATCTAGGGTTGAACAACCTGCGTACTTGATTGGGTTAGTCAGGGACCAAATATTTAGTTCTGACCCTAGAGGAAGCAATCTACACTTTGGTCTGTTGTATTTTACAAAATAGTTATGCAACTAGATTCTATTAAGTTGAGGCCTAGAAAACTAGTTTTATATTTAAAGGACCATCATTTGATTGCCATGAGGTAACTAAAAAGGTAGAAATGAGTTATCTTTAGCCATAAATTTAATGCTACCTGGTATAAGATCCTGATTCCTTGACTTTGGCTAATCCTTCACAAATTGGTCTTCAATTGGTGAGAAGATTTTGAGTGCTTGATGCCTTGATTTCCGTCTATCGATATGTGTGATTGATTGGAGATGGTTTAGATGATTAGGGTTTACAATGAAGAGTTAGGGTTTATGGGTGAGAGGCAACATTGCCAGAGTATCAAAGTGGTTGTGATGGAATTCCTCCTCTAGAATGAGGCCTAAGACCTTAAATCATAGCCTTTAATCCTTGGAATCTAAGGAAACTAACTTTGGTTACAAAGGGCATCTAAAACTCTAAAAAAATTAATCTCGAGGGTCCTAGGACCTCCATAGGAACCTAAAGGAAAGTGTATAAGGCGGTTTATCAGCATCTTGTTTTTGGGAATGCTCTTGTTTTTGGGAATGCATGAACTGGCCGCTAAACTTTCTATAGCGAGTGTCTGATAAGACTAATAAGCTAACTTTGGTGCTTGGTCTCTCTCATCTGAAGTCTGAGTTTGGCCTACCTTGACCAGTAAAAAAGGCTATGGAAGTCTACTTTCACATGAAATTATATTCATGCAAAAAAGTTGAATTCACATGCATCGAAATTCAACGCCTACCAAGCATAAAAGTTGTATTAAAGCATCAATCACGATCCAAACCAGTTATTAGGACGATTAAGTGAGTAAACACATAAAATATATTATCATGATTAAGTGATTAAACATGCAAATTAATCCCAAGATGGATGTGACTATGGTTACATGACTACTACACATTAACACACAAAATCCACTTAATTACACAATTCCACCATATAAATTCATGCCTCCATGCATTTGATTGTGGTGTTTATTGATTACAGGCACGATTGCTAAGATACCATAAAATCTCTCACACGCAACTACAACCGCATTTGGTTGTGGTGTTTGTTGATTACGGCAATTGCAGATTTGATCTTGGTCGATTGAGTTAGTTAATTATGGTGATTTTGATGTTCATGCATGAGGATTGAGCTTACCCATAGTGGTAAGGCTTTCCCGTAATGGAGTTTGGTGGCAAGGCTTGGGCGTGTGGAAATGCCATAGTGGTGATTTCGGTAGAAGTGGTGGTAGTGGGCCCAATCATTATCGGTATATTGGTGGAGGTGGCATGCATGGTGGACGGTGATAGATAACGATGGGCGGTTAATTAGGAAATGTGCACGCAGCATTAGGGTGTTGATCGCGAACACATCATGCACCTAATATAACTTGGTGGTTATTAGAGTTTTTTTATTGGTGGGTTGTGTTTGGAGATGCACGGGGATGGTGCGTTGCTGAGATGTAAGAGGGTGGTAAGTCATGGTGGCTGTGAAAAGGGTTGACAGGTGGTGGTGAGTTGTAGAGGGCTGGTGGTGGCGGCAACGAGAGGGCGGGTGGTGGCGGCAACGAGAGGGCGGTGTAAAATAAATAGATTTACTATTACAAGTTTAATACTTATTTGAAAAATGAACTGCCACGTCAGTACAAGTATAAAAATATTGCAATTTGTTTGTACAAATTTGAAGGAAAAATTTATTTGTACAAATAACGCATCTTTAGATGACAATATTGTCATTATAAAACATGGAATTGCCACTTAAAGTGTTAACAAAAATGCCAATAGGTATATTCAGCGACAACATACTATCTGTCGCTATATAAGATATTGTTTCTATCTTCCTACAACTAGAGTAGCAACAAATAATTATTCTTTTCTTGCCTCTTTCCTCTTTCCTTTCTTTCATTTACTTATCAATAATGCACATCTTCTTCTTGGCTATGTTTCCAAAGAAACCGTATTTGCATAAAGATTCTAAACTGAATTTCTAATCCTTCGGAGAGTCGTATTTTAGTGTCAACTATCACAGTTCCTATTGTTTAGAAAAGATATCTTTTTTGTTTTTAACCTCACACTTTCTCAGGTTATTAAGCTCAATAAGTATCAACATTGAATAGGGTTATGACTGTCATATTCGTCATTATTAATTACTTTTAAACATGAGCTATTCAGACACATATTAGAAGGACCCTTCCTTCACACTTGCGCTCCAGTAATATCGTAGCAGAGAAACTTGTGTTGTTGTTACTATCCAGCATAATATTGAATTTTGAAAATGACCAAAAAATGTAAAAAAGAGATAGGTTACTTTTTTCTTTGTTTCACTGGACTTAACTTTAGCCAATACCTATACTTAGACCTAGTAAACATTGTACTGGCACTCAAACATCCTCTTGAATGGACATGGCAAGCTCCCTACAACGTGACTTGCCTTTGTACAAGTCACTTGATAGTGAACGCGTGGGACTACTCTTCCATGCCTGTGGTTCAACTGTACTATTAAAAGCAGTAAACGATCCCGAGGAAACAACAAACAAAGTGAGTGTGAGATAGAAGATTGATTGTTCCGGAAGCAAGTCTTGGAAAACAGCTACTAAACCTTCTTGGTAATCACACTTTTAATTGATATATACTTTTGAGACGTGAATATTGCTAGTAATCAAATGATGCCAATAACCTCGAATCATTGTTAAAACTTCGTCCTCTGAAAAGGACCTCATGCTAGAGTGGTTTTTCTTTGAGAAAAGTAAAGAAAAATAAAGTGAAAATTGTCAAGTTCATTATACCAAAAGAGAAACAAAAAACTTAGAAATTAAATTAATTGAATATTTCTTTAGATGTCGAGAATTGGTGATGCTACGTGTCACTTTTTTCTATCTTTAAGAGTAATGGATAAATGATGTTCATCATATACCAAAACATAAAAACAGAAAACAAATCACTTTTATTTCTATGATGGACAAAAAAAAAAGTTCCAGTATATATTGGGTGTTTGAGAGTGATTAAACTTGTTTAAAGCAGCTTCAAATGGTTTAAAACAGATTTGCTGAGTGTTTGAAAAAAAAACAAAAAAAATGTTAAATACACCCCCTCAAAAATAAGAATTGTGTTTAAAACAAAAAAATATCAATTTTGATGCTTCTCGCTTTTAAACACTTTTGGAAAAACGTGTTTGACGAATAAAAGTACTCCCTCCGTTCATTAATAATCCTCAACTTTGACTTGGCACGAATATTAAGTATATAAGTCGTATGTTGTTATTTCCTATTCTATACATAGAGAGAGAGAGGGAGAAGAGAGAGAAAATGTGTTGGTAAAAAATTAAATATAAAGAGAGAAAGGGGAAGAAAGTAGGTCAAGAGAGAGAAAATGTGTTAATGAAAGATTAACTATGCAGAGAGAAATAAAATAAAAAAATGTAGAAATGATAAATATGGAGAAACATCTTTAAAATTTATCTTGATTTGGAAGGTGATCAATGTTTTTGAAACAGCCAAAAAGAAAAACTAATCAATTATTTAGGAACGGAGAGAGTACTAAATTACCCTAACATTATTTACAAAAGGACATCAAATCCCCATTTTAAGACATTCATTCGAAGAATCACTAATTTCTAATGCATGCGTCCTAAAGGGAGGGAAAGAGAGAGCTGTTTGCACAGGGTTTTATTTTTGTTCATTACATTTTCTCAAACTTAACTATTATTGAGTTCTACAGTAATTAGGGTGCAACTTGGGCAGGGGTAACGGGCCCCCTGGCCAGATAATGCCCAGCCTACTCTTAAAAACTCGTGCGATCCCTAGTTGAGGCCATCTAATATCTGTCCACGCCCAACGAAAATTTTAGTGGGCACGGGCTGGCCACAGATTGGCCACAAGTTGTCCATGGTTACATTTTGGTTTACTTAATTTTTAAGCATATCAATTACCATGGAAGTCTACTAATTAGATGATGAAAAGTACAATAAATTCTCAAAACAGAGTTAAATATAAGCATTTAAACAACATTTTAGGATAAAATAAAAGAAAAGACGAGATTCGAAACAATCTCAAGAAGTCTACTCCTACAATAAGAAACAAAGCAAAATAAAAAATTGTCTTCAAAGGTCTCCAAACCCATAGGCTTTGAGGATTTTAGAGACAAAAGAAAAAAAACACACATATTTTTGTATACATAATATATTTATACATAATTTATATCATATAAAAGTTGGACGGACTGATTTTGCCACGGGCTAGACAAGCGTTTAAAACCTTTGCCCATGTCTATTTTGACGGGGCCAAAATTATGAGCTTACGTTCACCATGGTCTCTATAAAAGTAAGTCTGTGCCCATATTTTTATGGGTTGACATGGGCTGTCCAGCCTATGTTACACCCCTAGCATTAGTGAAGGTACAGTTAAAAAGAAGAAAAATGAGTTCATCTTCTCTTCTTTTGTGCTGCACAAACACCTGCTGGCTACACCTTCATCCCTCTCTTCTGTGCTCTGTCACTGCTGTCGGTTTCCTCCTATGTGTGGTGGCATGGTAATGTAGGATTCTTCTTTGGTGTGGTTAACTTTTAGTGTGTGTGTGTGTGTGTGTGTTAGTGTGTGCGCGCGCATGCGTGTGCGCTCGTGTGTGTAGTAAGGGGTGCTGCTCTTGTTAGCTCGACCTAATACTCTTACACCATACAAAGCGACGGTGACTCCATATGTAGCGAAACCAAGCCGTATAAAGGCGAGAAGCCCTCGTTCAATTTTATTACCTAGTAGTTCTTTTGGGATCTTAAGGGGACTAGTGTCCCTCCCCTAGGTGCCAAGGTTTATTCACCTATAGCTAAGGTCTCTCTATGTGTGTGTGTTTCTGTTTAATCTTTCTTTATGCCTCCTTGTGCTTAGGATCTAGTGATGCTCGATTGGTTGCTATGGCATAGTGTTAATTTACGAAAACATGTCATTACCAAAATGATTCCCAAGTTTGTTATCAACAAAAAGCTGTAAGTTTGTAACCAACTCGTTGTCAATGGACTTGACAAATTTAAAATGAATTGTGCTTGCCTATGGGTATATATAACTCTCCCGATGTGAAATTCATGACGATATTGATTAATTTGTCAAGTAACCACATCTGTTTAAGGCCGGCTGTGGGCTTGCTTCAGAAAGCATCTTTTCTCTGTCTTAGATCCTCAATACTTGTATGTTTAAAAAGTAATGGATCCAACTTCTTCGTCCCATAAAAACCCTTGAGACCTATTTCAAGTCAATATAGATCACCCTATCATTTGCCATGATCCTTAGGTGAAAGATTGGATCAGACTTCTTTCGATTATTGGCATTGATCCCATTAATTAGGTTTCAATGTTCGCAAACGCACAAATATGACAGCCCCAACTCCTTGGAAGCACCACTTCATACTATGATAATTCAAACCTATAAATGTCTCTTATTGATTGCTTAGCATCTACATATTTATGAGCTTCAAGGCACTGATCCTGCAAGCTTCAATATCTCCCTTGCTGATTGCTTAACAACTACACGTTTCTTTTAAATTTCAAGCATCTTCGCATATATTTGAAATTTAAAACTAACAACAATCTATCTAACAAGAAAGAAAAACATAAAAATATAAGTAGCAAATAAAGGCTTAATAGAACAAAAAGTTGAACCAAAACCAAAAGCACATAAGACATGAGCCAGAGAAGAGGTGGTCGCAATCAGAGGAGTGAGGCGCGACAGCGTGGGGTGGGGTGGGCCGGCAGTAAGAGAACTTACAACTGGTGCGGGTGGCTGCTCGAGGAGCAACAATCTTGTAGGCGGGGGTCGAAAGATCGACAGCGGAACGAGTAGCTCTCAGATGCGAGTGGGTGGCTGATAGAGGTAAGTGGGCTAGTGGGAAGTGCTAGCTGTTAGAGGAATGGAGAAGGGGAACTAAGAAATGTTTGTGGTCGTGAGAGGAGGGGAGGTAATTTATGTAACAGCCCAAAACTTGAGCCGAGTTTTATACATATAAAAAAAATCCTAACTAATTACTCAGTGGACCTTTGGTGACAAATTTGTGAGCATTAATCTTTGTGATCTACAACGAAAAATTCTTAGGAACCATAAGTTGTAAATTTCCAATAGCCATTATAAGCGATATTGATTGAGGTCTTTAGTGACGATTTGCATAAATGATATTTATGCAGTTGAGTGGTACACTGTGCTTGCACAGTTATACCACGTTGCTGTTGGATATCATACTATTATAAAAAAATTCTAAAACTTTACAGTAAGATACATAGAATATTAAAATTTTATATTTTTTTTCTATTGTCCGTTATTTTTAATAATTTTTGCAACTTTAATTTTTCTAAAATCTATTTGGAGCCTTTAAAAGTTTTAATAAATTCTGAAAAAAAAAATTATTGGGCTAATTACACCTATGTCCCTGAGGTTTGGGGGTAATTATACTCGAGGACACAAAGTTTCAAAATGTAACATTCCGTGACCAAACATGTTTCAAATGTATCAGTCGTGTCCATCCGTTACGGTTCCGTCCAAAAAGTGTATTTTTTTGTTGATATCATCAATACATATTTTTAAAATGACGATACTACCCCTTTTTAAATTAAGAATTCAAGCCTTAATTAAAGATTAGGGTTTTAAAACCCAAAATTAGGGTTTTCTTGAAACCCTAATTTGCAAATTAGGGTTTTCCCAAAACCCTAATTTCCAAATTAGGTCCAATCCCTCACCCCCGGCAGCCCCTTCCCTCCCCGCCGGCAGTCCCCTTCCCCGCCGGTAGCCCCTTCCCTCACCCCGGCAGCCCCTTCCCTCCCTGCCGGCAGCGCCTTCCCTCACCCCAACAGCCTCTTCCCTCCCCACCGACAGCCCCTTCCCTCACCCCGGCAGCCTCTTCCCTCCCCGCCGGCAGTCCCCTTCCCCGCCGACAGCCCCTTCCCTCACCCTGGCAACCTCTTCACTCCCTGCCGGCAGTCCCCTTCCCCGCCGACAACCCCTTCCCTCACCCCGGCAACCTCTTCCCTCCCCGCCGACAGCCCCTTCCCTCACCATAAGTTGTAAATTCTTAGGAACCATAAGTTGTAAATTTCCAATAGCCATTATAAGCGATATTGATTGAGGTCTTTAGTGACGATTTGCATAAATGATATTTATGCAGTTGAGTGGTACACTGTGCTTGCACAGTTATACCACGTTGCTGTTGGATATCATACTATTATCAAAAAATTCTAAAACTTTACAGTAAGATACATAGAATATTAAAATTTTATATTTTTTTCTATTGTCCGTTATTTTTAATAATTTTTGCAACTTTAATTTTTCTAAAATCTATTTGGAGCCTTTAAAAGTTTTAATAAATTCTGAAAAAAAAATTATTGGGCTAATTACACCTATGTCCCTGAGGTTTGGGGGTAATTATACTCGAGGACACAAAGTTTCAAAATGTAACATTCCGTGACCAAACATGTTTCAAATGTATCAGTCGTGTCCATCCGTTACGGTTCCGTCCAAAAAGTGTATTTTTTTGTTGATATCATCAATACATATTTTTAAAATGACGATACTACCCCTTTTAAAATTAAGAATTCAAGCCTTAATTAAAGATTAGGGTTTTAAAACCCAAAATTAGGGTTTTCTTGAAACCCTAATTTGCAAATTAGGGTTTTCCCAAAACCCTAATTTCCAAATTAGGTCCAATCCCTCACCCCCGGCAGCCCCTTCCCTCCCCGCCGGCAGTCCCCTTCCCCGCCGGTAGCCCCTTCCCTCACCCCGGCAGCCCCTTCCCTCCCTGCCGGCAGCGCCTTCCCTCACCCCAACAGCCTCTTCCCTCCCCACCGACAGCCCCTTCCCTCACCCCGGCAGCCTCTTCCCTCCCCGTCGGCAGTCCCCTTCCCCACCGACAGCCCCTTCCCTCACCCTGGCAACCTCTTCACTCCCCGCCGGCAGTCCCCTTCCCCGCCGACAACCCCTTCCCTCACCCCGGCAACCTCTTCCCTCCCCGCCGACAGCCCCTTCCCTCACCATAAGTTGTAAATTCTTAGGAACCATAAGTTGTAAATTTCCAATAGCCATTATAAGCGATATTGATTGAGGTCTTTAGTGACAATTCGCATAAATGATATTTTTGGAGACCTTTTGCGACAATTTTGATGTGGCGTACAATATGCAAATTATGATTCTTGAAGGGACGAATTTAAATTTTAAATTTTTGTTGGGAATTATTTGATAACTAAAGAAGGAAAAAATTATTTCAACCCTTTATTTTTGGAAGAGATAATTTTAAAAAGGGAAATAGGAGAGGAATTAAGAGTAAATTGAGCAATGGAAGGGGAGAAGAGAGAGGAAAGAAAGAGGGAAGAAAAAGAGAGAAAGGAAGAAGAAAAAAGTTTGAGTGGACTCGGGAAAAAGGGAGAGAGAGGGATCTGCCAACAAGGAATTTCAGCGACGGAAAAACCGACCGCGAAGTGCGAATCCAGAGAATGTGATGTTCCGGTAAGACTTCTATTATTCCACCTCAAATTAATTCATTTTTTTATGTGTTTAAGGGCTGAGATGGGTGTGGATGTACGACTGTGAAGTGGTTGAAGGAAAATTAAAGGGGAAACAGTTGTGAGAGAGAGATAAGAGATTATGGGTGTTATGAGTGTGTGCAAGTGCGTGAAAAACCCGTGTGTGCAGTGTGCATTTTGGTGAGTAGAATGTGTGCAATTCGGTTAGCCACAGAGATTGCCAAAAGTGTGTGGTGTCATCTGTGCGAGTGTTCGTGAAGGGAGATTAAAATGGTTGTAGGAACAAAGTAAAGGCAGCGATGGTGGCTCCCATATTTATGTGAAAGAAGAGGTTGAAATGTAACAGCCATGAGCAGTTTTGTTCGGCTTTGTGCAGGTGGATGGATATTGGTGAAATGGTGTGCATAAAACAGGTTTAGTGTAAAAGCAAGTGGTGTTCTTGGTATTTGTTAGAGGAAGTAGGTGATTGCTGTTTGTATTTGTATTTGTATTTGTATTTGTGTGAGTGTTTGTGGGTAAGTATGTGAAAAGTGGTGGGTGCATAGACTCTGTGTGTGTGTGTGTATTGGTTTGTGTGCATTATTGTGTAGGATAATAGAACGTGTGGGCGAGTGTTATGTGTGAGAAGTGTACAACCGGAAAGCCACTACCTTGTTGTGACTTATTAGATGTGCATGTGATTGTGAAGATGTTGTTTTGGTGAATGTATAATGTATGAAATGTGTGTACGTATTTGTGTGATGTGGGTTTAAAGGACAAGAAATAGGAGGGAAGTGAAGCTTCCGTGAGTGGACTGTGTAATACTGTGAGTTCTGAGATTTTTAGAGTTAGGGGAAGAAGAAGATGGGTTAGGAAGTAATGGGTTTATGCAGTGGAATGGTACACTGTGCTTGCACAGTTATACCACGTTGCTGTTGGATATCGTACTATTATTAAAAAATTCTAAAACTTTACGGTAAGATACATAGAATATTAATATTTTATATTTTTTTCTATTGTCCGTTATTTTTAATAATTTTGCAACTTTAATTTTTCTAAAATCTATTTGGAGCCTTTAAAAGTTTTAATAAATTCTGAAAAAAAAATTATTTTAATGATTTTATGATATAAAGAATCTTCAGTTTCAGTATTGTAGTTTTTGGAGTTGTTTTGGTACTAAATGCGTATCACATTTTTAGTTAAATAAATGGATAATTTTAAAATAGTTTTGATACTTTTTAATTTTTTATTTCAATTTTTGTAGTATCCTTATTTATTGCAAAGCAGTACTAAAATTTAAGGGGCATTGATTTGAGCTGAAAATATTAAAAGTTATTTTTGGGCTTTTCTGGTATTCAAGGAAATTATTTTAATTTGAAAATATTCAAAATTCACAAAATTCTTGTTTTGACTTTTTATATTGAGGCTATAATATTGTATTACTAGAATTTATTATGAATTTTGGGATATCGTTATGCATTTAGGAGAGCGTGGAGTTCTTGTTAGGTTATCCGTACGTATGATTCGTTTCGTTTTGGTTTAAATTGAGAGTGTCGAAGTGAGTATCTAGAATAGGACGTATAGTGTATGATGCTAGAATTTGTTCTAATAAGTAACTTATCAATTTAGGTTAAATCAAGGAATTTGAACAAGTTGAATAGCAGCTTATAGATTTAGACCGAAGGAAGAGATTTCTACCTGAAGCCCAATTTTATCTAAATGTCCTCGTAAATATTTTTCAAATTGTTATGAGTAAGCGTCGCTTACCTTCAATATCTTATTTTGAGCCTTACACGTTTATTGAAAATCTTTATTTAGTCTCAGTATTTATTACTTGTTGAGTATTGGTTTATTCATTGTATTATCGATCATTGCACTCTGTATATTGACATAAGTTAGTGTATTGAGCAGTTATAAAGATGGTATGTATTGGAGATGATATAAGGATAGTCTGTTATTATGAGAGACCTTAATAGTCTAGCTAGTGTTCTTATGCATATGTAACCACATTATTAGTGAGTACTGCCTGCATATGTGGCTTTGCTAAGTGTTACCCAGCACTGGCTGTGTGGCTTTACTAAGTGTTTCCTGCACTGCCTGTATGGCTTTGCATCCACTCATGTTCAATATCGTCTGCATCTTTTGCAGTGTAATTGAAATTGTTTCTATCTATATCTGGTTTAAGGGATTGAGTTGAATCTCTTTCCTTATCGTTTTTAAGTGAATCAGCTAATCATTTGTATTTCCTCTTCTGGATATTTTGAGCGACCTTACTGAGCTCCTAAAAACTCACCCATTTTTCTGTTCCTTTCTGCAGGTAATAATTGTCAGTAGATTGCTGGGATTAGTTAGAGCGTGATCATAGAGTTACTCTAGATTTTCATTATTTTGTTTATTTAAGCCCTGTGAGGGAATCCGTATGTAACTACCAAATTGAGTACTTTAATCAAGTCTTTGCGTTTAAGAATAATTAGTTGAGAATTGAGATATTGTAGAAGCTCTGGTAGAGATATTTATTGGGGTTTTCTTAGCGAAATTGAGATGATTGAATAATTAAGAATTGATCTATTGATTGGCTAACGCTGTGAAAATTCTAGAGTGTTACAGTTGGTATCAGAGCTTATGTATGAGATTTTGTAGACTTACTGGCCTAAGATAATCAGTGAATAAGGTTGGACTTTGAAAACGTTTATTCAGTTTTGAAAACTTACTTGATGTTTTAGCATTAGATTGAGATTGTGCTGAGTACCCAATGGCAAACATGTAATTAACATTAGAATTCAGGAATTTTAAGCTTTAACCAAAGAAGACGATTGAAGGATAAGAAATATAATCTTTTGGCTTCCTTGAGTAGCCCATCAAATTAAAGTTATGAACGTTGAAGGTTGTGATTGCTAGTGGATGTGTGATACATGTGTGCATAGAATCAGATTTTTTTGGGTCGTTTAAGGTAATACTCTCTATGCGATGGATTCGGTAATAATTTAAACTGATTTGATCTGACGTCAGATTGTGCAACGAAAGCGTAGTGATCCATTAAGCTATCAGCACCTTGATATTTTTTATTTAAGAAATTCATTGACAAAGTTTTTCCTAGAAATTAGTTGAGGATAGAAGTTTGGTGTTGTAGGAATTCCATTTGGGCATTGGATGGTCAATATTCATAGTTCAAGAATATCTTTGACCTACCAGCAGGATGGAAAATGAAGATCTTAAGTATCAGTCTTAGCCCCCCTAAACATTAAATTTAGCTCTCTTAGTAACGTGATGTTGATAAAGATTGGTTTCATGCTTAAGTGTACTCTGGAAAAAGTAGTGGGTGTTATATTTAGGCAATCTTGATCCTACAATAATGCACTTTTGGGTGGAAGTCACAGTTTAGGCTTGCATCCTGTGGAATGAAGTACGGAAAAAAAAAAACATAAATTTTATTCTTTTGTTGTGAAAGACTTGGAAAGAATAAATTATGTGTATATATTATGACGCTTGGAGGTTGAGATGGGTGTATCCATAATTTTTTTGCACACCCTCTCCATTTAACACCTAGAGATAATTTTGGGTGGATGGAAGGAATTCAGTTTGGAACTTTACGTGGAGGAACGGGAAATTGGTTAGACCTTACAGCTTAGCAATGATTTAATGGTGCAAACGAAAATAGGTTAGAAGGTAGAGATAGCACTTAATCCCATGTGGAACTTGTGGTTACTTGAGGTAATATTGTTCGGTGAGTCAAGTAAGTTAACTGCAATTTGTACTTTGAGGCTTTTCGTGCGTATACTTTGTAAAGTACTTGCAATTGTATTTGGGTTCATTTAAATGGATTTATAAATACTTGAGGTGTATGTTAGTGGATATTAAGATCAAGGATGATTAAGAGTAGCATTTTAAGGAAACCACATTTCGAGAACGAAAATTTTAAAAGTAAGGGAGAATGAAATAGCCCAAAACCTGAGCGAAGTTTTATACATGTTAAAAAAAAATCTTAATTGATTACTTATTGGACCTTTAGCAGCGAATTGGTGAGCATTAGTCTTTGTGATCTATAGAGACAAATTTTTAGGAACCATAAATTGTAAATTTCCAATAACTGTTATAAGCAATATTGATTGAAGTCTTTAGTGACGATTAGCTTAAAAGACCTCTAGTGTTAGGTTTTGACGCGGGGTCAATATGCAAATTATGATACTTGAAGGGATGAATTTAAATTTTAAATTTTTATTGGGGATTATTAGATAACTAGAGAAAGAAAAAATTAAGTCAACCCTTTATTTTTGGAAGAGATAATTTTAAAAAGGGAAAATAGGAAAGGAATTAGGAGTGAATTGAGCATTGGAGTTAGAATCCGATTTTCGGTTACAATGTCAAGGAAAGAGAGGAGAGAAAGAGAGAAGAAAAAGAAAGACATGAAGAAAAAAAGTCTGGGTGGATTCGTGAAAAGGGGGAGAAAGGGATCTGCCAACAAGGAATTTCGACAACGGAAAAACCGGCGTGAAGTGCGAATCCAGTGAAGTGCAATGTTCCGGTAAGACTTTTATTATTCCTCCTCAAATTATTTCATTTTTTTAGGTGTTTAAGGGCTGAGATGGGTGCAGTAGTGCAACTTTGAAGTGGTGAAAGGAAAATTAAAAGGGAAATAGCCGTGAGAGAGAGAGAGGGAGAGATTCTGGGAGTCATGAGGGTGTACAAGTGCATGGAAAACCCGTTTGTGCAGTGTGCATTTTGGTGAGTAGAATGTGTGTATATGAACAGCCAGAGGGACTGCAGATGTGTGTGGTGTCATCTGTGTGAGTGTTAGTGAAAGGGGATAAAAATGGCTGTAGTAACACGGTAAAGGCAACGATGGTGGCTACCATTTTTGTGTGAAAGAAGAGGTTGAAATGGAACAGCCATGGGCAGTTTTGTGTGGCTGTGTGCAGGTGGACGGATGTGGGTGAAATGGTGTGCAAGAAATGGGATTCGGTGTGAAAACAAGTGATGTTCTTAGTGTTTGTGAGAGGAAGTAGGTGACTGCTATGTGTATTTGTGCAAGTGTTTGTGGGTAAGTGTATGAAAAGTAGTGGGTGCATAGACTGTGTGTGTGTGTGTGCACGCAGGCAATGTAATGTGTGGGTGACTATTATGTGTGAGTAGTGTAGAGCCATGTGTGTGTTGAAGTGGCTTTATGGGAAGAAAAGAGTAGGTATTGAAATATGAGTGTGCATGTGTGTGTGTGTCTGTGTGTGTGGAGCAACAAGAAAGCCACTGCCGTGAAGTAGTGGGTGTGGCTTTGGTGTGACTTATTGGATGTGCATGTGATTGTGAATATGGTGTTTTGATGAATGGATAATGTATGAAATGTGTGTATGTATTTGTGTGACGTGGGTTTAAAGGATAAGAAATGGGAGGCGAGTGAAGCTGTCGTGAGTTGACTGTATAATGCTATGACTTCTGAGATTTTTAGAGTTAGGGGAAGAAGAAGATGGGTCAGGGGGTTTATGCAGTGGAGTGGTACACTGTGCTTGCACAGTTGTATCACGTGGCTGTAAAGTATCTTACTATTGTCCAAAAATTTTAAACTTTACAAGAGGATTCATAAAGCAATATTAGAATTACTGTTATATTGTTTGGTATTTTTAATAATTTTATAATTTAATTTTTTTAATAATTTATTTGGAGCTTTTAAAATTCTTTGGTTCGTAGTCGGTTACAGACGACCAAGCGGAATCTTGCCAGTTGTGATCTCACTTTCGGAGAATCGTTGTGGTGGTGGTGTGACGAGATGAGGTCAAAGCATGTTCAGACAGTAGAGCTATAAATCAATGGGTTAAGAGGGCCAAGCCAAGTCCTAGTTATCTTGAATCTTTAGTAGCTGAAGCTAAAGCTAGATTCAATTCATTCTTTCTGGAATTTTGTGTATGTTGTAAGGTATTTCATAAAATCACCTTGTCTTCTCATGCTTCTTAACAGTTTGGGTATTTTCATAAAATCATTTGAAATGAGAAATATGGGGTTTCTGGGCTTTTTGTTTCTTGTTGCTTTTAGAAGCACATCCATTATTGTTTGGTCTTTTGCCTTGGTTGTATCATTAGTGTGAGGACTTGCAAATGAACCGATAGTCTACTACATAATGCCTAGGTTGCCAGAGTGGTCACTAGATAGTCCGCTATATAATGTAGTGGACTAGTGGATTATTCTTTCCTTCATTGTGTTACAAGGGCTATTCTTTACTTCTTTGCAGGGGTAATTTTGTAAAAAAAATCATCTGCTACATAATTTAGCAGACGGACTTAAAAAAGATCTGGACCGTCCACAGATTGCTCCAAAAAATTAACCCAAGTTGCCAACGCAAGCAACGGATTAGCTCCCTATATATATGTAGGGAGCAGCTCCCTACACACACACACACACAAATATATATGGAGCTGATCCGTTGCTCGGCTAAAAAAATGGGTTAAGTTACCAGCGCTATCTGGCTATCCACACGTGATCTCTGGACTGTCCAAAGCTTTTTTTGTGCTTTTTTTAAGTCCGCCTGCTACATTATGTAGTGGACAATTTTTTTTGATAAAACTTCCCTCATATATATAGAAAAGAAAACAAGACCTTTCACATTTACATTTCACTCTCATCTCTCTCTCTCTCTGAACTACGACAGAAGGTTGATGGCTCTGCTTCGACAGCTCAGCCGGCGTGGCCGATGCCTCCTCAGCAACTTTGCAAGCCGTGCTCATGGCCTTGTTGGCGACTCCACCAGCATGGTCACGACCTCTTCCACCATTCCGCAAGTCGTGGTCATGGCCTCTTCAACGATAGGGGACTCTACAAGCCGGGATCGCAGCCTCCTCAGCGACTCAACCACCTCGGTCGCGACATCATTGATCTATTCCTATTTTTTCTAGATTTCTTCTAAAGAAAAATCTGTTTGGATGTTGATGGTTGTGACGGTGGTGGTGGGTTTTTTTGGTGGTTCGATGGGAGATGGTGGAGGTGGTTGGGGCAGTTTCGATGGTGGTGGTTGGTGACGGCGGCGATTTAGGTGGTGGTGGTGGGTGACGGTAGTTTTCGGAATAGTACTACATCTTTTTCATTATCCAAAACCCAAATTAAAATTTGAATGATGCATTTTGATTTCAATATTGCTTTGGTTTTAATTCATGGTGGTGCTTGTTAAATGGATGCTTTGGTTTATTCTTAGTGGTGTTTGTTAAGTGGTTATTATTTGTTAAGGAAGATGAATAAGACACGACAGACTAGGAACATCGTGACATTGGTTTGATTGTAGAAGAAGAAGAAGACCAGAGCAAGGATACAGATGTAAGGACGGGTTCTTGGTGGAGAGGCACTGTTCACAGCCCTATCATTCTCTACATAATGTAGCGGATTGACATAATTGAGGTAGAGGGTTATTTTTGTCAAAGTACTGTCAGTTACATTATGTAACGGACATACTTAAGAAAAAGGCAAAAAAAGATCTGGACTGTCCACATATCGTGCGTCGACGCCATATCGCGCGGGTAACTCAACCCAAGTTGCCAGCTGAGCAATGTATATATGTATATACATACATATATACATATATATAGATATATGGGAGCTGATCCCTTGATAGCGCTAGCAAAATCGCGCTAGCAAATACCTCATTTTGTTAGTGCTATCAAGGGATCAGCTCCCTAGATATATATATATATATATATATATATATATATATATATATATATATATATATATATATATATATGAGAAAAGCCAAAACATAATGCTGCCACGTCGCTGCCAGCGTCATCATTCTCTCCTTTTGCGATGTGGATTTAATTTATTTCTTATATAAAACAAGTTTTAATTAACCTCAATTTTGGAATTCAATTAAATGTCAAAACTTGAGTTTACCTCATCATTCAAATTTTAAAAATAATTTATAATTGTAGCAATTTAGTAGAGTTTCCATGATTATCGCTTCTTCATTAATTCAATTAAAATCTGATTTCACAATCATTCGCAAATTTTTTGCACAAGATTGAATTATGGGATAAAGTATACCTATTCATTGATATATCCTTCGATATTGCTAAGTCAACGCTTACTTGAAGGTCCTCTCTTTTCTTACATAAACTCTTCAAATATGAAAATATATATCTTTTATTTGCATCCCTCCCTCACATATCCTACTCCTTTTTAAAACTTTTGGTAACAAAAAACTTATTTATGAATATCACTCTTAGGCTAATCCCCAAAAATTACTCTGGTAATTGTATATATTGACATTACCTTCATAAAGTCAAAAGATAAATACGATTCACATCGCCTTCTTTCAATCATTTGCAATCTTTTTCAAACCCTTTTACTCTTCATAATAACAATACGTCATGATATGCATGTTCAAGTTTGATGTAACGTAGGTTTACATGCATATTTTCCTAATTTATGTAAGTTCCTTGATACTGTTATCACCATTTTTGTTTTTATCTCCCTTAAGGACTTTAAAATGCTAGCATATTGATGCCAAGGAAGGTGGGTTAGTAGTCAACGTGGAGGTGCCATAAAGAATGCAGTCCAAGTTAGATGCCAAGTATGTTGATGTGGTACAGAGCAAGGATGGAGCAAGGGCAGAGACTAAGGGCTTCCTAAACAGAGCCTGAGGGTGGCAGTGCTGCGAGGGCACGATGCAAATATACGACGACAGTCACAGTCCAATGCTTGGGTCTAGTGTCAGGGTCCTGTATGTTTCTCTCTCTAAGATTCTAGAGTGAGAATGTAAAAATGTCAAATGAGGGAATCTTCACAAATGAATTCTCAAGACCTCTATTCATAGAGGTTGAGATGATGATGTCATCAAGAACACGTGGCACTCTCCGGGAGTGACACGTCACCCCGAGGGGTCCACAACCGCCGGTGCTCCACGGACTGTCGAATCGCATATTCACCCGCCCTTCCCCGTACAGCGTTGCTCCATCTGACTGGAAAGACTGGCTCCCAGAGAATCCCCTTGATCTAGCCACCAATCCAAGCCCTTATAGAGTCCCACAGGTCTGGCAGTGGTGGGGAAGACCCGATGCCCAACTGTCAGGCGGACTAGGCACGATACCTTTCAAAGACCTACTTCCGTCTTAGAGTGACCCGGGGGTCATAGTCCACAGGGGTGTCGACGCAAGCCCCCAATGCCGGAGCACATAGGCCAGTCACAAAGACACCCTACACAGAGATAGTGTCCCGGAGGAGCCGCCTATCCCGCGGGTGAGTCCTTGTGGTGGAGCACTCAGAGCGCATCAAGGTAGCATCCCAGAGGAGCCGTCTACCCAACGTGTCGAGGTAGCATCCTGAAAGAGTCGTCTAACTGGCAGAAGGGGAGTGGAAAAGCTCCCTGACAGAGATAGCGTTTCAAAGGAGTCGCCTATTCGGCAGGCTGAGGTAGCATCCCGAAGGAGCCGTCTAACTGGCCAGCCGAGGTAGCATCCCGGAGGAGCCATCTACCTGATGGAAGGGGAGTTGAAAAGCTCCTTAGCGGAGATAGTGTCTTAGAGAGCGAGACTATCCTAAGCGTGAGTCCTTGTGCAGGAGCACTCAGAGCATAAGAAGGTAGTATCTCGGAGGAGCAGTCTACCTGACTGGCCGAGGTAGCATCCCAGAGGAGCCGTCTACCTGGCAAAAGGGGAGTTGAAAAGCTTCCTGGCAAAGATAGTGTCCCAGAGGAATCGCCTACCCCTGCGGGTGAGTTCGTGTGCTGGAACACTCAGAGCACGTCAAGGTAGCATCCTGGAGGAGCCATTTACCTGACTAGCCGAGGTAGCATCCTGGAGGAAGGGAGTTGAAAAGCTCCCTGGCGGAGATAGTGTTCTAGAGGAGTCCCTATCCCTGCGGGATGCTGCACATTCTGAAGAGTGGGTCGAAGCATGTTCCACATCCATGGCGGGGGCGCATGGTGTGGTGAATGAGTGTGCATGTAACATGATTGTGGTGCATGGGCGCGATGAAGTGCATATGGTGCCGGGGGTAGGACATTATGAGTATGGTGCCCAAGAGGCACGGCTGTATCAGTGGCACAGCGCATGGGCACAATGTAGTGTGTGAGAAGCTGAGGCATGGTAGTCTGACAGAGAGCCAAGGGGTGCGGTTGTATCAGTGGCACGGCGCATGGGAGCGGCAAAGTGTGTAAGGTGCCGGGGGCACTGTATTGTGACAAGGAGCCAGAGGGCATGACCGTATCAGTGGCGCGGCGCATGACGTGGAGGAGTTAGTGAGGTGTCGGGGGCACTGGAGTGTGACAAAGAGCCGAGGGTTGCGACTGTATCAATAGCGGGGCGCATGGCGTGGCAGAGTGAGTAAGATGCCGGGGGCACTGTAATGTGACAAGGAGCCAGGGGCGCGACCGTATCAATGGCGCAGTGCATGGAACGACAGAGTGAGTGAGGTGCCGTGGGCACTGCAGTGTGATAAGAAGCCAGGGGGCGTGACTGTATCAGTGGCGTGGCGCATGGGCACGGCAGAATGTGTAAGTTGACGGCGCGTGGGCACCGGCGACGGGGGTCACAGAGACGGTGTTGATGACTAATGTTGTAGAGTTAGTACTGCGGGCGACGAGCGTCAGCGAGTCATCGCGAGCGACAGATGTGGTGGAGTCGTTACGTGCGATGGACGTCGCGACAGCACATGACCCCTTGAAGAGAAATAAAAATGCTAAGGGGAAGGCCAAAGGCCAACCCTTGGGGAAAGGCCAAGGCCATCCTTGGGGGAAGGCCAAGGCCAACACCAATGGGAGGCCGAGGCCGACCCTAAGGAGAAGGCCAAGGCCCACTTCCTTAGGTAAGTGCCAAAGCACACCAACGGGAGATGTATGGCATGCTACGGTCGAGGCGCGATAAGGAGTCACGCAAAAATGAATTTCTTCTTGATGAGGTCACTTAACAAAGGTAAGAAGTTTGACCGTTTTAATGCATTGAAAATTGTGCTGACGTGTCATGCAAAATAGAACACCCACTGGGCCCTTAGGTGTAACCAAGATAGGTTAAGAACATAAGCCCCTGCGTTTGGTGTACGTGGAGGGGCAACCCGAGTGGGCGTCGAATGCATAGACACTTGGCAAGATTTTGATTTTTTTAGCCAAAGAGTCATTGACGTCGTCATTGCATGATGAAGGTGAAGAGTAGGCGGCTCGAGCCACCCCACGTACCACCTACTGAAGCCTTTGAATGTTTGGGCGTTGACATGAGGCAATGATGATGGGGCGTAAGGGCACGGTCGCGGAGTCGATGTGTGGGTGACGGGGGTCACAGAGACAGCGCCCGGATGATAGGCATTGAGCATCGTTGAGACGGAGCCCAGGCGACGGGCGATGAGCGTCGGGGAGTCGTCGTGCATGCGCGGGCTATAGGTGTTGCGGAGATGGAACTCGGGAGCGGGCAACAGGGGCCGCGGGGACTGTGCCCGAGCTACAGAGGATGAAGGTCGCGGAGATGCTGCCCTAGCAACGGGAGATGAGGGTCGCGGAGATAGCGCCCAGGCGACTGGCATCCATCATCATTGAAAGTTGAGGTAAAGAGTAGGTGGCTTGAGCCACCTCGTGCACCACCTACTAAAGCCTGGGTATGTCGGTATGACGATGGGTGCATGGGCGCGATTAGGGCATCGCAATGTTGAGGTGGTCAATGGGCGTCGCGGAGACGGTACCCAAGCACAGCGGGCGACGGGGATCGCAAAGTCAGTGCCTGGATGACGGGCGTCACGATGCTAGGGTATGGCATTGGGCATTTGAACAATGAAGAGATGTAGGTGGTTTGAGCTGCCTCGCGCACCACCTACCAACGACGTTGATGTCGGGGGTCATCACGACATGGGGCATGATCAAAATTACAAGAAAAAGTTTTGTGTAGAAGAGTACGAGATGGGTAGGGGCGTAAGATGCACGTTCGTTGTCATAAAAAATTGTAGAGATGGTGGTGATGGTGTTGGTGTTCGGTCGTTGGGTGAATGTTGGCAAGCTGAAGTTTAGGGGGTAAGCCTCGGTGTAGTGACGGCCGAGGGTGAGGTGAAGGGAAAGAAGAGATGGAGAGGTGGTGACCTTGGTTTGGGGAGGGCCAAAATGGGTAGCCTTGATGGTGGCCAAAGTTTGGCCATGGTGAAGGGGATGGGTCGGCCTCGACGGGGCAGGAGGGGGTCAATGTGGTACGGTAGGGGTTAGCCTCGACAGGGCAGGAGGGGTTGGCGGGGTGCTGTGGGGGTCGGCCTCTGCCTTGGTGGAGTTGTTTGTAGGGGCAGTGTGGGGAAAAAGATGAGGGAGAAGGGAGAAGGGGGAAGGGCGAGCATGCCGCGGCGGTGTGAGGCTGAAAAGAAGAGAGGAGAGAAGAAAGAGGGAAAGGGAGGGGGGGCTAAAGCCGAAGGGGGTGGCAGAGGCTCAGGGGGCTGGTGGAGAGGAGGAAGGGGGAAGGGGAAAGGGAGTAGCGAGTGGTGGTCGCAGGTGGGCGAGGGGCAGGGGGAAGGGAAGGGAAAAGAAGGAAAGGGAAAGGGGATAGGGACGGGCGAGGCCAAGGGGTCGGAGAGGAGGGGGAAAGAGGAAGGGGAAAAAGGGGGGCTGGGTGGGGTGGTGCGGTGCGAGGCCGAGGGAGGAGAGAGGTGGGGGTGGGGGAAAGAAGAGAGGGATGAGAGAAAGAGGAGGTGGTAGCCAAAGAAGGGGCAACGTCGGCCGGGGAGTGACGTGGTAGGAGGCCGAAACTGAAGGGGCGGCGGTGCCAATGAGGGCTACGGTGGCTCAAGAAAGAGATGGAGAAGATTAGGGTTTTTTGAAGGATTAGGGTTTGAGTCAGACGGGCTTCTGGTCCGGATGGGTTGGGAAATTGGTTGTGGATAGAGAGAGAGAGAGAGAAGGGTACGCGGGTCGGGACACGGGTCAGGCGGGTTCTCGCGGGTAGGGTTCTTCCCAAACTGGGTTTTTCTTTTGAATTTGAATCTAAAATTTGAATTTTGAGATTCAACTTCTTTTTTGGCAGCCCTAAGGAGGGAGCCCCTAAGGAAATTGTTCACAATGTTCATAAGAAGAATGAGAGGAGTGAGATGGGGGGAGTATGAAAAAAAAATTTCCATAAGAAAGAGAGAAGCGAAGTATGAAGTGGGGAAAGGATGGTGAGGGAAGAGAGGAAAATGTGAAAGGGAGAGTGATGAGAGCATGAATGTGGGGAGTATGTGGGGAAGGTGAAAAAATTTTCTAAGTGTTGAGAATTTGTCTAAGTGTTGGAGGGAACATATGGAGAGGGGTGTGAAAAATTTTGTTGAAATTTTTTCCGAGTGTTGGAAATAGGGTAAGAGAAGTGAGGGACTACATAGAAGAAAAAAAATTTTGAATTTTTTTTTCTAAGTCTCAGAATAGGGAAAGTGGCGTTCAGGCAAGAGTGCCAAGAGAGGCCGTTGACCTGACTGCGAAAAACGAAGAATTTTTTCTAAGTGTGAAAAAAATGGATAAAGGGTGGTGATGCGACCAAATGCGTGCCGGAGGCAGGGGAAGGTCAGCGAGACGTGTTGCTTGCATACCTAGCGAGGGCGATCGCTAGGCCTGAGGGAATGTCAGCTAACGGAGTTGAGACTTAGTAGCGTGGCTTGAGCCACCCTGCGCACCACCTACCAAGTCGCTGCAATGTGAGGCGAAGGGGTAGGGAAGAGGTGAAGCCCCCAAGGGAGTTGGTGATGGCATCAAGGGTGGTGTCAATAGACTTGTCCAAGAACAATGTAACTAGAAAATTTTCTAAGTCTAAAAATGTAACTTCATTGATAACAAAGATAGGCAACATGCCTTGGTACATGAGGATGGCGTACATGGAAACTTGCAAAATAAACGAAAAAAATACAAGTGTGAAAAATGCACTAAGGTATGCCAAGGCTTGGTCGGGTGCGTCATACGTCCCACACTAAGAGTTTGAGCTCTCTGGAAGCAATCTTGTCAGCGAAGACAAACTTGAGGCCCCTACACCACTTGAGGTCGAGATTTACCTTGCAATGATAGGGGCAGTAGTTGGGATGAGCGAGGTCTTCCGGGGTAGGTTCATATTTGGCATAAGGAAGGATTATGTTATTTTCATTGCTACAAGTCTCGAGGAGACCTCTGACAGTCTTCAAGTTGCAGAGGTATTCTGGAGCAGGTGTCGACTGCCCTCTCTTGTCAGAACGCCCGTCCCTTCCTTAGTATTGGCCCTTGCGGTTATTATCGTTGTCACTGGCTGCTTCCACTGTCGCGGCCAAGGCAAGTTGAGTTTGGGGCTTCAAGGTCTTCGACGGCCGACCGAGTTACAGGTGCGTAGTGCAGCTTCCTTGAGATGTCTCCATGACCAAAGCTGGAGGTTTTCAAGGTAGACCCTATATGTGTATTTCATGTTCTTGATGCAAATGGGTACAAGGGTCTCATCTTTGCTGAAGTCAGTGCATTCCAAGCACTTGTGATGAAATCGCGTAACATAGGTGTTGAGGTCTTCCCGGGGTTCTGACAGATTTCAGCAATGTCAACGATGGTTACACGTTCCGTTTCATAGTGGAACTTGTCAAGAAAGAGTTGAACTATGTCAGACCAGGAGTGGATAGTACTGTCGGGGATCTGGTAGTACGAAGAGTAGGCGAGGTTAGTTAGGGACTTGTGAAATTCCTGGAGCTTCAAAGTGTCATCCTCCCCGTAGTACTCTAGGGAGCCAAAAAAATGGGTGATGTGTTCGCGGGCATTGCCCTCATTTCCATTGAACAGGGTGAAGGCTGGTTGCTTGTACTTGACAGGGTAGGGTTTGGTAGGGAGGCTACCAGAGTAAGGAGCATGGCCAGACAGCTTAGAGGGGGAGTGTGGTAAGGATGACTGCTTGAGATGGCGGAGGATGTCGTCAAGGTCGTGCTTGGTGACATATGAAGCATGCGAGGGTTTGTGTCCTGTCAGAATGATCCTGGCACCAGAGCCTCCAGATGGGGTGACTGGCATTGAGGGATGACAATGGTAAAGAGGGGTTGGTGGTAGGGAGTAACTTGTTGGGGTATGGTTAGCATATGGGTAGTATCAGCTGTTGAGGCCGACCATCAGGAAGGGTCGACTGAAGGAAGTCGGGGGCATAAGTTGTGTTTGGGTGTCGATTGGTTATGTTCGGGTTAGGCTCTATATCAATTGAGTCGTGAGTCTCCGAAGCACTTTGAACAGGGGTAAGGCGTGGCACCGCGGGCGGAGGTGCCGCGAGTCCTACTACTGAGGGCCCGGGGGACCAAGGCAATGGTGGTCGCGACACTAAGACCTGAGCAGTGTCAAGAACTAGCCCAGGCCCTGAAGGCTGAATTTGAGCAGGAGGGGCTAACCCTATAGCTTGAGATGATACGGGGTGAGCAACGAGCACAGGGCGAGGAGCTTTGAAGCCTTAAGAAGTCGATGATTGTAAAGTCAAGATTGGATTGATTTTTTACATTTCTACGATGGCAGCCATGAAAGAAGATTGAGAGTCTTAGAGTTCAGTGATGGTAGGAGTAAGGTGTTGGATTGTGGCATTGATGAACGCGGCTACATTGGGTGCATCCATCCCGAAGGGAGCCTAGAGTTAGTTGTGGCTGGTCTCTTTTTGGTCCTCGAGTTGATGCTCCTCTTTGATGGCAGCATTGAGGCTTTGGCTAATAGCCCTGGTAGTCCTGCGTTGCAAAGGCATGGTTGCTTGGGTGTGTCGGGCAAGGGATAAACTGCACTGCGATGCTCACCTCCCCAGCAAAGTCGCCAAAATGATGCCAAGGAAGGTGGATTCGCAGTTGACGTGGAGGTGCCACAAGGAATGCAGTCCGAGTTAGATGCCAAGTATGTTGATGTGGGACACAACAAGGATGGTGAAAGGGCAGAGACCAAGGGCTTCCCAGACAGATCCTAATAGTGGCAATGCTGCGAGGGCAATGGCACGATGCAAATATATGACTACACTCACAGTCTGATGCTTGGGTCCAAAGTCAGGGTCCTGTATGTTTCTCTCTAAGATTCTAGAGTGAGAAAGTGAAAATGTCAAATGAGGAAATCCTCACAAGTGACTTCTCAAGACCTCTATTTATAGAGGTTGAGATTATGATGTCATCAAACGACACGTGGCTCTCCCTGGGAGTGACACGTCACCGAGGGGGGTCTACAGCTACCGGTGCTCCACGGACTGTCGAATCACATATTCACCCCTCCTGCCCTGCGTAGCGTCGTTCCGTCTGTCTAGAAAGACTGGCTCTCACAACGTCGGTGTGGCCAGAGAATCCCCTTGATCTAGCTGCCAATCCAAGCCCTTGTAGGGTCCTATAGGCCTGGCAGTGATGGGGAAGACCCGACGTCCAACTGTCAGGCGGACTAGGCACGATACCCTCCGAACACCTTCTCATGTCTTAGAGTTACCCGGGGATCATAGCCCATAAGGGTATCGACGCAAGCTCCTAGTGCTGGAGCACGTAGGCCACTCACAAAGACTCCCTGCACAGAGATAGTGTCCCAGAGGAGTCGCCTATCCCGTGGGTGAGTCCTTGTGCCGGAGCACTCAGAGCGCGTCGTAGTATCCCGGAAGAGCCATCTATCCGACGGGCCGAGGTAGCATCCCGGAGGAGTCGTCTACCTGGCAAAAAGGGAGTTGAAAATCTCCCTGGCAGAGATAGTGTCCTGGAGGATTCGCCTATTCCACAGGCCAAGGTAGTATCCCGGAGGAGCCGTCTACCTGGTTGGCCGAGGTAGCATCTCGAAGGAACCGTCTACCTGGCGGAATGGGAGCTGAAAAACTCATTGGCAGAGATAGTGTCTTAAAGAGCGAGCCAATCCGCGGGTGAGTCCTTGTGCCAGGGCACTCAGAGCGCATCAAGGTAGCATCCCGGAGGAGCCGTCTACCCGACTGGCCAAGGCAGCATCCCGGAAGAACCGTCTATCTGGTAGAAGAGGAGTCGAAAAGCTCCCTGGAAGAGATAGTGTCCTGGAGGAATCGTCTACCCCCATGGGTGAGTCCTTGTGCTGGAACACTCACAGCGCGTCAAGGTAGCATCCTGGAGGAGCCATCTACCCGACTGGCTGAGGTAGTATGCCGGAGGAGCCGTCTACCTGGCAAAAAGGGAGTTGAAAAGCTCCTTGGCAGAGAGATAGTGTCCCGGAGGAGTCGCCTATCCCAGCGGGATGTTGCACACTCCTGAGAATGATTCGAAGCATGTTCCACGTCCATGGCAGTGGCGCATGGTGTGGTGAATGAGTGTGGTGCCCAGGGGGCATGTAACATGATTGTGGCGCATGGGGGCGATGAAGTGCGTATGGTGCCGGGGGCACGACATTGTGAGTGTGGTGCCCAGGGGGCACCACTACAAGAAAAGACGTCTTTTGCGACGGAGTTTTAGCGACGGCATAGATTCCGTCGCTAAAATGAGTTTTACCAACGGAAACCTCCGTCAGTAAAACTCCGTCGTAAAATATTATTTAAGCGACGAATTTATTCCGTCGCAAAAAACTCCGTCGGTGAAAAGGCGTTTTACCGACGGAAACCTCCGTCGGTAACACTCCGCCGTGAAATATTATTTAAGCGACGGATTTATTCCGTCGCAAAAAACTCCGTCGGTACAAATAGGTCTTCACCGACGGACGTTTAGCGACGGAATAAATCCGTCGCTAAAAGTCCATTTAATTCACAGATCTGGTTTGAACTTTCAC
This sequence comes from Escallonia herrerae, assembly GCA_033070095.1. Lineage (NCBI taxonomy): Eukaryota > Viridiplantae > Streptophyta > Magnoliopsida > Escalloniales > Escalloniaceae > Escallonia > Escallonia herrerae. Next base: position 156,413 of record JAVXUP010001738.1, read on the forward strand.
TGCTTCTCTCTTCGAAAATCCCAAAACCCAACTTCCCTCTACCCCGGCGGCGACCTCCCTCGACACCGGCGGTGACTTCCCTCGACCCCGGCGGTGACCTCCCTCGACAACGGCGACCACCTGCAACTCTGGCGACCACGGGCCCTCACCTCCGGCAGATCTGTGAAGAGGAGAGAGACTGAGAGAGAGAGAGCAGCGTCGACCACCGGGACCACAGGAGACGACGATTTCTCACCTCCGGCAGTATTTCTCGTGAGGTAAAGTTCTTGTCTTCCTCTCTATTTGCTCTACGCTATACCTTCTGTCTTCCTCTTATACATGTAAATTGCTGTGAAAAGTTAAAGACATTGGAGATTGAGTGGGCTGGTTTTGTTCTCCGCGCTTTCAATATTGAAACGGCGAGAGCAATGGATGTTGCTTCTGATCTGAAAATAGGCCTTATGCGACTACTTTGGTGGCAGGAAGCCATAGACAAGATCGGGTTAAGTAGCGTTGGATCTAGATGGGATGGGACGGGACGGAACTGGGCAAGGGACATTAAAATTAAGATGACGCAAACCCAAAACCCAAAACCCTAAACTCTAAACCCCAATTGAATCGAACCCTCAATTAAACTAATTGAACCCCTAATTAAACCCTAAATTGATTGCCCCAATCTAACCGAACCCTAATTGAATCCTAAATTGAATGCCCTAATCCAACCGAACCCTAAATTGAACTAATTGAACCCTAAATTGAATGCCTCAAATCAACCGAACCCTAAATTGAATCAATAGAGCCTCCTAATTGAACCCTAAATTGAAGTAATTGAATCCTAAATTGAATGCCCTAATTGAATCGAACCCTAAATTAAACTAATTGAACCCCTAATTAAATCCTAAATTGATTGCCCCAATCTAACCGAACCCTAATTGAACCCTAAATTGAATGCCTCAAATCAACCGAACCCTAAATTGAATCAATAGAACCCCCTAATTGAACCCTAAATTGAAGTAATTGAACCATAAATTGAATGCTCTAATTGAATCGAACCCTAAATTAAACTAATTGAACCCCTAAATTGATTGCCCCAATCTAACCGAACCCTAATTGAACCCTAAATTGAATGCCTCAAATCAACCGAACCCTAAATTGAATCAATAGAACCCCCTAATTGAACCCTAAATTGAAGTAATTGAACCATAAATTGAATGCCCTAATTGAATCGAACCCTAAATTAAACTAATTGAACCCTAATTAAACCCTAAATTGATTGCCCTAATCTAACCGAACCCTAATTGAACCCTAAATTGAATGCCCTAATCCAACCGAACCCTAAATTGAACTAATTGAACCCTAAATTGAATGCCTCAAATCAACCGAACCCTAAATTGAATCAATAGAACCCTAATTGAACCCTAAATTGAAGTAATTGAACCCTAAATTGAATGCCCTAATTGAATCGAATCCTAAATTAAACTAATTGAACCCCTAATTAAACCCTAAATTGATTGCCCCAATCTAACCGAACCCTAATTGAACCCCAAATTGAATGCCCTAATCCAACCGAACCCTAAATTGAACTAATTGAACCCTAAATTTAATGCCTCAAATCAACTGAACCCTAAATTGAATCAATAGAACCCCCTAATTAAACCCTAAATTGAATGCCCTAATCGAACCGAACCCTAAATGAAACTAATTGAACCCTAAATTGAATGCCCTAATACAATCGAACCCTAAATTGAAATAATTCAAGCGCATCGGATATGTGAATTTTGAACATTTTTTTCCCATTTGAACATTGATCATTTGTTTGATAATTTTAGGTTGTTAATTGTGCGTTTTAGAATTGTGATTATTGATCGATGATTTTAGGTTATTAGCTGTGCATTTGAAGTAATTGTGATTATTAATTTATGATTTTAGGTTGTTAATTGATGATTTTAGATTGTTAATTGTGCATTGAGCATTTGAGATATTGAGATTATTGACGGAGGATGGGACCCAATTGGATTGAATGTGTGATTTTTGTTAATTTTTATTGCATTGAGCATTTGAGAATTGAGAATTGAGATTGTTGACGGAGGATGGGACCCAATTGGATTGAGAATCCTGTTAGTTAGCGCAGACACGGACACCACGTCTGATCGATGGTGTCCGACATTTAAAAAACAAATTAACGTATGCCGATGTGTCTGGAGGTGCGTGTCGGTGGGCGTCGGACACGTGTCCGGAGGCGTCGGACACGTGTCGGTATGTGTTGAACACGTGTCCGGAGGTGTCAGACACGTATCGGACACCATATCGACACCCTATATGAGATGTCGGAATTGAGGTTGTTGACGGAGGATGAGACCCAATTGGATGGAGATACATGTTAGTTAGCACAGACACGGACACCACGTTTGATCGACGGTGTCCAGCATTTAAAAAACAAATTAACGTATGCCGATGTGTCTGGAGGTGCGTGTCGGTGGACGTCGGACACGCGTCGGTATGTGTCAGACACGTGTCCGGAGGTGTCAGACACGTATCGGACACCATATCGACACCCTATATGAGGTGTCGGAATTGAGGTTGTTGAATGTGCATTAAATTTAGGTTAGTTAGGTTAATGCGAAGAAGGCGCTGCCCGCGGGTGCCCCGATGACGGACATGGCGAGATATCCCCCACATTGGATATCTCACCGTGTATGGGGGGAGATGATAGATCGGTGGGCTGCGGATCCAGGTTGGGACGCCAAGAGTAAGAGCGGGGCTGAGAATAGACAGAACAGAGATCCAACGCACACGGGGGGGTCGGTGCCACACGACATCGTCCGACACATGAACGCGGTCGAGCACCCGGATCTGGAGGAGGATGAGGTCATAGCTCTGACCTATACTCAGACACACGTGCGGAAGAAGGACAAGGACGAGACGCACCGGCCGGGCGACTATATTTCAGATATTGCCGGCGGATCGATGTGAGTCAATTTATTTAAGTTAATGTTTTTTCTTTCTATCCTCAATGTTTGTTTCGTTAATTAATGCCCTAACATATCGTTAAACCACTATTTTTGCAGGCCTCGTATGAACAGCTAAGGGGGTCCGAGCAGCAGTCCGGACAGCCATCAGCGTCCACTAGTACGGCTGCGAGTACTGGGGGGTTGAAGCGATGGCTGGATACGCTGGAGGTCGTGAATCGGCCGAAAGGCCGCATACGCGGCCTGCCTAGCACGACTGCTCGTGCCGTGATAGGAGCGTCCTCATCCCCTGCTGCCCCTCCACAGACACCGGCTCCTCGGCCTCAGTTGGACGACGAGGAGATCCAGCGCATTGCTACAGTGGTGTGCCGGATGATCAGGGAGCAGGGCACTGTTGGACAGGCCGCCCCGGCCCCGGATCAGCAGGATCCAGATCCGGGACTCGGGAACCCCTGATGAGCCCCTTCCCGTGCCCGTTCCTAGCTTCCTCCCCCCCCCCCCGTGCCCGGCTTGTACTCTTCGCCCCTCTCCTAACCGGCTATATCCGGTTCCCGGCTTGTACATATATGAATTTTTTATTATAAATATTTTTTATAATTGATTATATATATTTCTTTCTGTATTGATTATTGCGCATTGTTGTTGAGATTTGAAAATTGTATTACAGGTCTGGGTAATTGAAAAATAAAAAAAAATTTCAAAAAAAAAATTGACTTTTGGCGACGGATTAATTCCGTCGCTAAAGTATTCCTACAATCAGTTATTTAGCGACGGAATATTCCGTCGCTAAATAAGTTTTTTAGCGACGGAATATTCCGTCTCGAAAATATAAATCCGTCGCTAAAAAATATAATTCGCGACGGAATATCCGTCGCTAATTAAAAATAAATCCGTCGGTAAAAATGACATATTTAGCGACGGATTTAAAAATTCCGTCGCTAAACCATTAGTGATGGGCTTTTATACGAGGGATATTTAGCGACGGTGAATCCGTCGCTAATTCTTTTAGCGACGGATTTTGGGCTTTTAGCGACGGATTTCCCCGTCGCTAAAACCCTATTTTCTTGTAGTGCACGGCTGTATCAGCGGCGCGACGCATGGGCGCAACGGAGTGTGTGAGATACTGGGGGCATGGTAGTGTGACAGAGAGCCAAGGGCGTGGCTGTATCAGTGACGAGGCGCATGGGGGAGGTAGAGTGTGTAAGGATCCGGGGGCACTGTAATGTGACAAGGAGCCAGGGGCGCGACCGTATCAGTGGTGCGGCGCATGGCGCGGCGGAGTGAGTGAGGTGCCGGGGGCACTATAGTGTGACAAGGAACTAGGGGGCGCGATTGTATCACTAGCGCAGTGCATGGCGCAGCGGAGTGTGTAAGGTGCCGAGGGCATTGTAATGTGACAAGGAGCCAGCGGCACAACCGTATCAGTGGTGTAGCGCATGGTGCAGCAAGTGAGTGAGGTGCCGGGGGCACTGTAGTGTGATAAGGAGCCAAGGGGAGCGACTATATTAGTGGCGTGGCGCATGGGCGCAGCGGAGTGTGTAAGGTGACGGCGCGTGGGCACCGGCGACGGACATCACAAAGTCAGCGCTGGCGACCGACGTCCACGCGTCATCGCTGGCGACGGACGTCGCGGAGTCGTCGCAGAGGCACATGACCCCTTGAAGAGAAGTGAAATTGCTAAGGGTAAGGCCAAAGGCCAACCGTTGGAGAAAGGCCAAGGCCAACCCCAAAGGGAAGGCCAAGGCCCGCTTCCTTGGGCAAGTGCCAAAACACACTGACGGGCGACGTACGGCATGCGACGATCGAGGGGCGATGAGGTGTCACACAAAAATGAATTTCTTCGTGACGAGGTCACGTAACAAAGGTGAGAAGTTTGACCAGTTGGACGCGTTAAATATTTACGCCGACGTGTCGTGCAAAATAGGACACCCACTGGGCTCTTAGGTGCAACCAAGATAGGCTGGGAACACATATCTTTATGTTGAGTTATTAACAAGTAACTTCACATTGGCAAATTTTAAGGTGCTATTTAGGTTTTTCTCTATGAGGTGAACAAACCATAGTCTGGCTAGATTCCTTGTATGCATTCGATATTTGACTTCAAGTTGTTCAGACCATCTATACATTTAATTTTGCATATTTGTCTACCTTTTGTGAAGACGGACAAATACATCTCTTCTTCGTTGTTTTACAATTGGTATAGTTGTCTTTACATCGGAACACAACAACATTTTCGTATCTTAAGTTTTTCTCCTTCTCAATGTCATGAATTTTTTTTTTGTTTTTCTATGGGGTTGGGGACATGTTTAGATTCTATAGTGATTAATTGGTCAATTAACAATAGTCATTTGTTAAGGAGCTTACTTAGTTTCTCTTTCTCAAGTATCCGACACAGACTTAAGAATTTTTGTGTGCACAAAGAGCATAAAAGACTTGGTTCGCCCACTTGACTAGTTACTAGATTGTGAAGAAGTTTTGTGCGCACAAAGAGCAAAAAAGACTTGGTTACGCTTGGGCGATCGCAATACCCGATTTCTTCATGATGTCACCAGAGTAAAACATCGGTACACCTCTTTCTCTCAAATTCGGAATATTGCGGGCCACTTGTGTTCTACTGACAAAGATATTCGAAATTGTTCTTCTTATATTTCACATCACTACTTTGTCCGGTCCCCAGGACCTCCACCCCTCTCATACCTCGAGATCTCAACACTGAAGGTATTCTATCTACTACTGTATTCCCCACACAATGCCATGAACTAGATCAACCTTCCATGGCTTCGGAAATCTGTTTAGCGGTTTTTCAACTCAAACCTCTGAAATCCCCTGGGCCTAATGGCATTCTTCCCATATTTTATCAGCAATACTGGAGTTTCATGAACCAATCTATCACATCAGTTGTCCTTTCTTTTTTTATGATGAAGCTAGTTGCTTTTGGAAATCAACTGTATCTTTGTGTTTGAATGTGAGATTTGAACTAAGAATTTCACTTTGGGAATGTATTTGAAAAATTCTTGAACAGAATCTTTTGTTTTGATTGAACGAAAGAGAATTTGCGAAATTCTCTGAGAGTGTGTTTGGATGGAAAATTTCTATGTGGATTTGCATATGAAAAATTGAACCCACATAATAAGTAGAGGTGTCAATGGGCCGGGCTTGGGCCGACCTAGCCCGGGCCCATTGGGCCAGCAGAGAAAACGAGCCGTGCCGGGCCAGAGAAATGGGATATCTAGGCCCAGCCCAAGCCCTGGCCCTAGGCCCAATTTTTAGGGCCGGGCTTGGCCAGGGCCTAACAATATTTTTTTTAAACATTTTTTATTATTTATTTTCTACTTTGCGGAGGAATTAAATTTAAATTGAATGTAAATTTGTTCATAAGCCCTCCTCTTTTTATCCGGGCTTGGGACCGGCTGCTTGTGAAGTTACCTATTTTTAGTATATATATATATGAGAAAAATATTTATTTTACTTGTAAATAGAGACAAATTATAGGCCTTCTAAATTGGAAATATAAGAGAGAGAGAGAGAGAGAGAGAGAGAGAGCCATTCAAATGTCACTTATGCTTGTAGCAACAATTTAAAAGGCCTATCGCGACAGTTTAGTGATTAAGCTTAAGCCACAAAGGGCAGGGCCAACATGGGGCCAAAAGCGGGCCGGGGTCGGGCCGGCCCATTTTTTGGGCCTGGCCCTGGCTTTTTAGGGCCGAGCCTGGATAATTTTCAAAAAAAATATGCATAGCCCTAGCCCTAGCCCTGGCCCAAGGCCCTACGGGTTAGGGCCAGTACTATTCATCAAATGGGTCGGGCCAACTCGGGCCTCTTTAGGGCCAGGTCGGGCTAGTCCGCGGACCTCCCGGCCCATTTGACATCTCTAATAATAAGTTAATGGTGTAAGGATAAAAACCAGTGTGAGAGAGTTTTCCTTTTTAATGGAAGAATGTTGCTAAAATTATGGAGATAAAAAAAAAAAAGTCACTTTTTTCCTACATTTGTGGTAAGGATTTGCCAAATAACTAGTCTAGACTAGTTATTTATAGAGGAAATTTTAGCACACTAAATTTCCTTTTCAAATCCTTCCTCAAATGTGATAAATGAATCTCATTATAATCCAAATAAGAAATTTGGTATGATATATATATATATATATATATATATATATATATATATATATATATATGCAAATCCTCTGTAAAAGTCAAATCCTAGTTCAATTACCTAATCCAAAACACTCTCAGAGTGTGTTTGGATGAATGATTTCAAAATTCATTCCATTTTAAAATTCGTTGATTTACAAATTTATGGAATTACAAATTCAGTGTTTGGGTGGTTTTGTAGAAGCGAGTATTTTATGAGTGGATTTATATCTGAAAAATTAAACCCACATAATTTGATGATATAAGGATACAAACTAATGAGAGAGAGTTTCTTTTTTTATAGAAGATAGCTAAAATTATGGCAACAAAAAAGTATAATTTTATCCCTACATTTGTGAAAAGAATTTGCTAAATAACTAGTCTGGACTAGTTATTTGTACAGGAGATTGTAGCATACCAAATCCCCTTTCAAATCCCTCCTAAAATTTAGTAAATTCATCTTATCATAATCCAAACAAGAGATTTTGTGTCATGTATATTTTCAAATCCTCTAGAAAACTGAAATTCCCATTTTCAACTACCTCATCCAAACACACTCTTTAGGGATTTGAAGTGGGAATTTGGGGCCTCCAAATTCATAGTTCAAATAACTAATCTGGATTAGTTTTTTTCAAATTCTTTCAAAGAAGTAATTTACAAACTGTTATGTAACTTATGCCTACTTTGTAGGATATATGCTCCCCACCATTTTCAGGAAAGTCTTCAATGCATTAATAGTCATTTTAGGAAAGTCTTGAATGCATTAATGCTCATCTAAACAAAAAATTTACAAATGCCCAGTAAGAAGAACAATAAAATTTCCCAAATAGAATATTTTACAATGATGAAATTTGTAAATGAAGGAATTTCAAAAGGAGGGAATGTGAGAGTACCTAATGTTTCAAAATTCCAAATCCAAACACATTGTTTTTACCCTTATTCCATAATCCTCTCAACTTTCTTTAGCAAGTGACTTCCGATGTAAGCTTATGCAATACCATTTATAAAATTATAGTAAAAGTCCTTTCCAATAGACTTGAACGGATCCTGACTTATCTTATTTCTTCCTTTAAAAATGCCTTCGCTCCAGAATGTCATATTGTGGACAATATATATATATATATATATATATATATATATATATATATATATATATATATATATATATATATATATATATATATATATATATATATATATATATAGCTGGCAAGTTGTTAACTCTCTGGTTAATATCCTTTTCAACCCATCAACTTCTAAGAGTACTTAAAACACCTTATACTTCACAAAAGACTATAATTGACCCCTCTTAAGATTAGAACATGTCATTTCTGACCAAAGGAGAATTTGGCCATACAAAACTGGTATCAGAGCCTAATCAAGGGGAAGATTCAACCGAAAAAATCGTAAAAATTCTTTGTTTCTTAAATCATATGACATGAATTATACACTTAGACCACGGAGGTGGAAAATTGAGATAATAGAATTATTAAATCAAATAATGGATGTATCTCATAAATTTTAATATCTATAGAACTTTAGACAAGATAACATATAAGATACTAACTGAATTACACAATTAAGTTAAAGGGTTAAGAAGTGAAAACCACGTCCTAAACTCAGATAACTCTTATCAAACTTTGGAAGCTATGACATTACTAATAAGTATTTGAAGAAGTTATAGCATACAGTGGTAGCGAAGGAAAACCCTCTTCGAGTGGCCCAAAAAACACCAGAGATCCCATAAAAGGAATGGGTGTAGAAGAAATAAAAAAATAATAAACGACTACTTAGACAAAGTAGAACAATATTATAAACAACAAGAAAAAAAAAAGCCATATCAGAAGTAAAAAATGCGTTTTCCAATATAAATTTATGGAATGGAGAAACTGATCCAAACTATGTAGGAGCGTGGAATCCAGAATTAAATTTAGAAAGAAGTTCTAAATTCAATAACGCCCCTATAAGGACAAATTTAAAATAAGAATTTGTTCCTAAAAGTGAAAGAAATGAGCCCGTAAATCAATACGATATATATCTTCATATTGATTGTATTTCAAATGCTGAAGAAATAATCGATAATTGGACAAAAGCCATAAGAATTGCCATAATAGGTGGTAATTTAACAGAAAGGCATGTTATGAAATATTTTATTTGAGCAACTCTGCGAGGAAACACAACTAATTTTTGGAATAGCATAGCAGGTATGAAATGATAATTGAAGCCCAAAGCAAGCTTAATATTTCTGAAGAATGGATAATGTTTTATGCAGATAATCTCAAACGAGAATTCTGTGGACTATCTATAAATAGTATAGGTAATCAAGAAAAAAGTGCTTTTACAAATTTGATAAAACTACAAATATGTGATATGTGCTATTTAAAAAATTATACTTGTGAATTTAAAAAAAATACTTTTACAAGTTAGAACTAAGAGACAGCCTCTATTGGCAAAAGCAATTTATTGTCAAACTCCCTAAACCATGGGACGAGTTCCCAGAAAAAAGAATTTACTAAACTCCTAAATGAAGAAATACTTTGTGATTCCTTAGGAGGGCGGATTGTAGCTGTAGAAGAAATTCTAAATAAATATTGTTCTAAAGGGCAGGCAATAATATATATATAAAAAAAGCTCATATGAGTCACATCACTTATGCTTCTATTGTAACAAAAGATTTCCCTTTTATGTGGAAAACGCCTATATCAATAATCATGATTTTACGTATGAACAATCCTTCAATATCTTGTTCATTCGTAACAAAATATTTTCTTTGCCGTTGGTAAGAAAAAAAAAACGTACTTTTTGGGAGAGAGATACTGTTGTTCTAAAGTCGATAACATGATAAACAGCTATAGATGTGAAAAGAAGCCAAACTTCACGAAGAAAAAATTCGAGAGGAAGTTTGATAGAGTGTGAAGTGCTAAGAATTAGTATGTGTAACAATAGAAAGAACCATTCCTTTCTATTGCTCGTATGCAATATTTTCTTTCCAATATAAATAAAAAAAGTATTGATTTTAGTACGACGTTTTTCTACTGCACTTTTCAAACTAATATCCTGGAAGCTTGAGAGTGTTTGATTATAGCATTAGCCAATTCTGAGGAACGAAAGGCGGCAAGCTGTGCGTCTACTTGGTGAAAGCTTGGATAGCGTAAAGTAACAGGAGAAGCATGACGGGCGTACATTTAAGGACCAAGAGCAGCATCTCTGTAAGTAGCATTATATTTTGAAATTACTCTATGTTTATATTGTATGTGACAAAATATTAAGGTGCATAAAATAATATTCTTCTAAACTTTTGGGGCTAATTGCAAATATATTAAAGTACTAGGGTCATCTAGCACTATTGAGGAAGAAGATTTAATCTGGACCATCCATAAATCACGGATAGACAGCCAGATCGCTTTGGCAAAAAATAATAATTTGCCTGCGCGGGCGGTGGATCGCGACACACACACACACACACACACACACACACACACACACACACACACATATATATATATATATATATATATATATATATATATATATATATATATATACCAGTTATCCAGATGTTGTCTTTTGGAATCAGGTCATGAACGACGTCTATAGTGTCAAAAGAGCTTACTATCTTCTCCATAAGCTTGCCAAAAGCCACCTTTGTGCTCTTAATCCGCAGTTTAAGCCTACACCTTACATACTTGTGGCCACCTGGAAAAATCTATGGTCACTTCCTGCTAAACTTTCAAATCCTACTATGGTAACTTCTTTTAAATAGACTACCTCTCAAGTGTATATTATACAACTGACATATGATCCCTGATAACTTAAGTATCCTTTGCCGTCAAGATATTGAGATAGCTAGGCACCTATTTTTGAGATACCCCTTTCTTCAATCAGTCTGGGTTGAGGCAAATCTTGGGATTTTACCTAATCAACATACCCCCTCTTTTATATAATGGCTTATTGCTTGGCTTCGCAAGCCCCCACCAAATTCTCCTTTTTGTGCAACTCAAAAATCTTAATTTTTTTGTACGATTTGGCGTATTTAGATACACTAAAATAAGTATATTTTCCAACATACCTCATTTTATCACATTCAAATTATTTCCCAATCCTATTATTTATTCAATTTGATAAAAATGAGTTATACTCAAAGTCGTACAAATCCACTAATAAACTCACCCCACCTTAACTGTAAATCAATCTCGGGGTTTGATCACCACTTCTTAAAACTAATACCTTTTCTGCCCATCCATCTACAGCTGGAGAATCGCCAGTGCCAATTTTCCAGACCTTCCACAATCCATGTATCCTTTTGCTTCACATTGGAGATCTAATACGGTTAAAGCTAGTGTGGACCTAATTGTTAATGATAGCGCTACTCTTCGAATAGCCAAGCAATACATAAATTATCATTCATCTTGCAATCTCACTACACAGGCCATTTCCATTTTGCAAGTTTGTAGTTGGGCTCATCAACAAAATTTCACACATCTTATATTGCGTACTAATTCTCATTTTTGTGCATATTATACCTATATTGGAGCATCCTTTTGGTTTAGCTTCACCAAGTCAAGTTTTTCTATTATCATGTTGTTCACCTCCTTTACTTTGCTATGCAGTAATATGTCTTCCTATTAGATCTTTCTACGGTTGGACAATGTATAACTCTCTTTATTTGAGAGAAATTTGAAATCCCCATAAAAAAAAACCAAGTTGGCTGTCAATAACACTCATTACAGACTTGTTGCATAAACCCTGTCTGAACGTAAATTTTCAAGCAGAAAATGGAGAATATGAGCCCCACCAAGTTGAATGTCAACATTACCTACTACAGACCTACTTTAGAACAAAATCCAACAAGCAGCAACACATTAGATGAAGAGATGAACTCAACTAATCAAAACAATGGATGAGAATTATGTATACGAACTCCCTTAAAACAATGAACGACATCACATCAAGTCACACATGATACTTTATTAGTTTTACTAGGTCCATATCTGTATAGTTACAGAAGATGAATCCACTTAAAAATGCAAAGGAGTCGATTGAAGAACTAGATATGTACATACTACCTCAATCACTAACTCCATCTTACCCCAACTCGATAATCAACAAAAACTCAAGCAAAGTTCAAATAAAAGCAATATATACATGTCGTCCAAATCATTCTCCAGTTTTGAATATGAATCAACATTTCCAATTCCTATATATACTTCTTCTTCATTTGCCTGTGTGAATTTCATGCGCCTACGATCAATCGCCTTTATGCTTTTGATTGCCACTTTATTATTTGGCAAATCCATTGCAATCTTTGCCACTTTGGCTCTGATTTTAAGGGTTGAAGTCGGTGGTTCCAAAACATTCCATTGTCTATAGGAAATCTCCCTTCCTCTTCTATAGCAAATGCGGAGAATTTTCTTTTCACAACATCCCAATCCTCCTACGTAGCTTCCTCCTCTGTAAATTAGACCACCCAACTAGAACTTGGGCAGAGTAAGTGATAACCTTCTTTATAATCCTCCTGCTCATTATGTGGGGGGGGGGGGGGTTCCAATAGCAGTTGTCCCTCTTCATTAGTTGATAGGAGACTGTGGTATCTAGTTAGTGGGAGGCTCGTGGAGGCAACAATGTATTTGGCTAGTGTTAGTTTCAAAAGTGAAATATGAAAGAGAGGATTAATGTGGGCTTGTCGGGGTAAGTCCAATTAGTATGCTACTATTGCCAATCTTGGCCACAATTGAGAAGGGACCATAATATAAGGTTCCTCCTTAAGGTCAAGTTATTTTTATAAGGTTGCAATCTCAAGCAGACCAAGTCCCCCACCATAAATTCTCTCCCAATCCAAATTTTTTTAGCACTTAGCATCATTCTAGCTGGAGCTATCACAAAATTATCTTTGAATCTTCCCCAGTTCTCTTTTACATAATGGGCCGAATGCATGAAGACAGCAACTCATGTGATTAATCAGCTGCCACAAGCAAAACTTGGCTTTATCCCACCCTTCCAGATGTTGTGGAACACGAAACCCACGGTAAGCCATTTTAGAGTCTTTGGATATGTCTGTTATGTTTCGTATTTGATGAGCTACACAACAAGTTTGAGAAGAAAACAATCAGATGCATCTTTGTGGGGTATAGTGATGAAAGAAAAGGGTGGAGATGTTGTGATCTTACAACAGGTTGATGGCTATCATCGGAACAGATGATCAAGTGGAAGATATGTTTACAAAAGGACTCAACAGTGCAAAGCTCAGAGAATTTTGTGAACAGCTTGGAATGATTCCTTGGAAGAAGTTCACCAGTGGAGTCGATGTTGAGGGAGAATGTTAAAAATCATAACAACACTGCCTCTCTCTAAAACCTTCCATCTCTAGATTTCTCTTCATTATTCATTCATCTTCTCATGGCTCTTCACCTTCCAAAGAACCCAGAAAATTCTCTCTACAACCTACTTCATCTAAGCATCTTTCTTGAATCTTCCCTAGTCTCTATTCTTCTATAGTCATCCACCACTGACTCAAGCATTTTATAAATAGGAGGCTATGGTACTCATTGTTTTATCTAAGAGAGAAACAGAGGTATTCAATTCCATGTGTGAGTGAATAAAGAGTGATTTCACTGTGCATGAGTGCAAGTGTCCTCTTAGATTAGTGAGTCAAATATTCTCCTAATGTATCAGTGGGTCAAGTATTTGAGTGTTGTTGCTTGTACGCTTCTAGTAGAAAATTATTTCTACATCACTAAAATTATTCTTTAGTGTATACCAAGTGCCAATTTTAGTCTACATTTTTGGCATTGAAGCTTGGCGGTCAGGGACCACTTTTATGATCATAGCTTATTGGTCAGGGACCGTAGTGGGTGCACTATAAGGAAATTCTTGTTCGTGCGCAATCCGGGACTGTGAAGCGGTTGGTCAAAAGTTTACTTGATATTAGAGACATTAATATCAAGTCACAATGTGGCAGATTTTCTGGCAATTGGCGCAATGAAAAAGCTCAATGATCACAACTATAGCTCATGGTAGACTTTGATGCAATCATACTTGGAAGACCAAGAATTGTGGGAGCTCATCGGTGGTAATGAGATAGCACCACCTGCATCGACGGGCACAAATGAAGCTGTGTTGTGGAAGTGGAAATCGAGAGCCAGTAAGGCTTTATATGTTATTAAATCTTCTATTGAGGATAATATTTTAAAGCATACAAAGAACGCAAAAATCCCGAAAGAGGCTTGGGACATACTTGCATCCCGTTACTTGAAGAAAAATGAAATGCGACTCCAGTATCTTGAAAACGAGCTTATGAGAATAAAGCAAGTAGGCATGACAATCAATAAATATTTCACTAAGATAAAGTCTCTCTGCGATGAAATTTCTAAATTAGATGTTGAAGCTAAAATTACTGATTCCCAAATTAGGAGAATAATTATTCATGGATTGAGACCCGAATACCTTGAATTTATTATGGCACTCCAAGGATGGCCTACTCAGCCATCATTGGAAAATTTAGAAAATTTATTGGCCAGTCAAGAAAGTTCGGCCAAACAACTCACGGCTCACTAAAGAGTGATGAAGAGGCACTTTTTAGCCACAAGAGAAAAGACTGATTCAATAGGCAGAAAGACAAGTCAAGTTCTGAGGATAAATACAGTTGGCATAAATTCTCAGATGACCAGGAAAGAAGCTCTAAAGGGAGAGCCTCACAAAGTCACAACAAAGCGAAGCGACATAGGCAGCGCTTCGAAAATGTTTTAATTGTGGCAAGAAAGGTCACTTTTCATGATATTGTGGCTACAAGAAAAGATCAGGTGAAGGAAATGATACTACATCAATTGACTACGAAGAGGGAGTCAATAGTGAAGAAGAGTGGGATGCTCAAGCATCAGTTGCAATAAGTGAAAGAATCGACGAAGAAGAAGATGAGATCGACTTTGATCAAAGAGATACGGAAGACCTAAATAGTGCCCATAAGATTGCTGAAGACAACATCATAGAACAGGCATTAGCAGCGACCTTTCCCGAGGAAGTTGACTATAGCAATGATTGGATCCACGATTCTGGATGCTCAAATCATATGACCGGTGACAAGGAAAAGCTTATAAGCCTATCCGAGTATAAGGGAGATAGGGTGGTTGTAATAGCCAACAACTCAAAGTTAGCAATCGCCCACTTTGATAAGGCAACGATCGCGCCATGGTTTAGTCCAAGTCAAGTTCAACTGCAAAATGTTTATCATGTACCAGGTATGAAGAAAAACTTGGTCTCAATATCTCAATTAATATCTTCAGTCAATTATGTGGTGTTTGGTCCAGACGAAGTCAAAGTATGTCGAAGATTAGTAATACTTGATGAACCAAGTATGACGGGTAGACGATTGGAGTCTGTCAATGTTATGTCAACGGAAACAACATACATAGACAAAGTGCAAAAAAAAACAAAATAGTGGACACGTGGCACGCACGCCTGGGCCATGTTAGCTACGATAAGTTGAAAATAATGATGAATAAGTCTATTCTTAAAGGTCTCCCCCAACTTCAGGTTCGAAGAGATATTGTGTGTGCCAGTCGCCAGTATGGGAAGGCACATCAACTACCATATGAGGAGTCAAAATTTAAAGCAAAAGAAGTTCTAGAGCTCATACACTCAGACGTATTCGGCCAAGTAAAGCAGCCATCACTTGGAGGAATGCGATACATGGTAACCTTTATCAATGACTACTTAAGGTACGTCTAGGTTACTTTATGAAAGAAAAATCTAAGACCTTTAGAAAGTTTAAAGAATTTCAAGAAAAGGTTGAAAAAAAATTGGAAAGAAAATATAGTGCCTACACACGGACAATGGGGGAGAGTATACATCCGAAGAATTTTAGGAATACTTAAAAAAGTGAAAAATTAGAAGACAATTGACATGTCCAGGAACGTCGCAAATAAAATGGTGTGGCCGAAAGAAAGAATTGACATCTTGCAGAAACATGTCGAAGCATGCTACATGTCAAGAATGTCCAAAGTCGATTTTGCGTTGAATGTATGAAGACAGTAGCTCATGTGATTAATCGATTGGCTGCCACAAGCAAAACTTCACTTTATCTCACTTTTCCAGATTCTGTGGAACACGAAACCCACGATAAGCCGTTTGAGAGTCTCTAGATGTGTTTGTTATGTTTTCATGCCTAATGAGCTACGCAGCAAGTTTGATAAGAAAGCAATCAAATGCATCTTTGTGGGGTATAATGATGAAAGAAAAAGGTGGAGATGTTGTGATCTTACAACAGGTCGATGTTACACATTGTGAAATATAGTATTTGATGAGGCTTATTCTTGGTGCTCGCCGCAAGAGTTGGTTTTTTCAGACACTAATGAGATTAAGGAAAGGATAGGAGAAAGGATTGAAATCAAAGAAGATGTAGAGAAACGAAGTCCCAAATCCACAATAAAGTTGAGGCCAAAAATTCTTGGAGCTGTTGAGGAGCCTGACTTGACAAAAGAAATATCAGAGGGGCCATGACAGACTGGGGCATATTATAGAACCCCAAAAGAGACTCGACCAGGCCAACATGAAGACATCCAAAGTGATGATGGGACACAACCACAACTCAGGCGATCGAGCAGAAAACAAAAGCCAAATCCAAAGTATGCTAATGCTGCTCTAGCTGTGCTAAAAAAAAGCCATCAAGCTATGAGGAAGCTTCCAAAAGCAAAGAATGGGGGAAGAATATCAAGCACTTCTAGAAAATCAAACCTAGGAACTGGTACCTAGACTTAAAGATGTAAAGCCCATATCTTATCGATGGGTTTACAAAGTGAAGACTTGTCCAGATGGTTCAGAGAGAGGTGCAAATGTGGCTTGAGGACAACAATATGGACTCGACTATGATAGACATTTAGTCCAGTAGCAAAGCTTACAACAAAGCGTGTCTTATTGGCACTTGCAGCAAGAAAATTATGGAAGCTTTGGCAAATGGATGTGAAGAATGCCTTCCTGTATGGAGACATTGATAGAGATATATACAAAGAACAACCAAGAGGCTTCGAGGACAAGGTACACCAAAGTTTGTGTGCAAGCTAAGGAAGGCACTTTACCGATTAAAACAAGCTCCCAGAGAATGGTACGGTAAGATTTCCGAATCTTTGGTACAAAGTGGTTACACTCTTTCCCCAGTAGACTCGAGCTTGTTTATCAAGGTTTGTGGAAGTAAACTAGTTGTAGTACTTGTTTATGTTGATGATCGAATCATTACGGGAGATGAAGAAGATGAGATTTGTCAAATAAGAGAAAACTTATCTGTTCAATTTCAGATGAAAAAGCTTGGCGAGCTTAACCATTTTCTGGGGCTTGAAGTCGATCATACATGTGAAGGTTTGTTCCTATGCCAACAAAAATATGCAAGAGATTTATTACAGAGATTTGAAATGTTGGAGTGCAAACTGATTTCAACATATATGGAACCCAATGTCAAGCTCTGTGCAGTAGAAGGCAAGGACTTAGAAGATGCATCCATGTACCAGCAGCTGCTAGGCAATCTAATCTACCTAACTTTAACGAGGCCTGATATCGCCTTTGCAGTTAGAATAGTAAGTTGGTTCATGCAAACACAACCTCACCTCAAAATGGTTTGGTGAATCATAGATATGTTAAGAGTATCATTGATTATGGTCTCTTATATAGAAGAGGTGAAACATGTATACTGGTCGTCTATTGTGATGCCAACTACACCGGAGATCATGATACACGCCCATCAACCACTAGTTATGTGTTCAGTCTTGGTTCAAGAGCAGTCTCCTAGTGCAGCAAAAAACAACCCACGGTGTCATTGTCAACAACTGAGGGGGAATATCGAGCAGCAGTTATGGTAGCTCAGGAGTTTTCGTGGCTAATACAGCTCTTAAAAGACTTACATCAGCCAGTTGAGTATGCTGTGAGATTATTTTGTGATAACATGTCAGCAAAGCAGTTGGTAAAAAATCCGGTATTTCATGCATGAACTAAACATGTGGAAATGCATTACCGTTACATAAGGGAGAAAGTCTTGCAAGGAGAAATAGAGATGGCTACCATCAAAATAGACGAGCAAGTGGCAGATATGTTTACAAAAGAACTCAACAATGCAAAGCTCATAGAATTTTGTGAACAGCTTGGAATGATTACTCGGAAGAAGTTCACGAATGGAGTCAGTTTGAGGGGGAGTGTTAAAAATCACGGCAACACTGCCTCTCTCTAGAACCTTCCATCTCTAGATTTCTCTTTACTATTCCTTCATCTTCTCATGGCTCTTCACCTCTAAAGAATCCAAAAAGTTCTCTCTAGAATCTACTTCATTTAAGCATCTTTCTTGAATCTTCCCTAGTCTCTAGTCTTCTAGGGTCATCCACCACTGACTCAAGCATTGTATAAATAAGAGGCTATGGTTCTCATAATTTTATCTAAGAGACAAACAGGGGTCTTCAATTCCAAGTGTCCTCTTATTGTATTAGTGAGTCAAATATTCTCTTAGTGTGTTAGTGGGTCAAGTATTTGAGTGTTTTTGCTTGTACCCTTCCAGTAGAAAATTATTTCTACATCACTAAAATTGTTCTTTGGTGTATACCAAGTGCCCATTTTAGTCTACACTCTAAACACTCATTGACTCTTTTACGTTTGTCCATTACTCTACAGATCATTTGAGTTATTCATGTGTAATTTGGTTCTCATTAATTATAAATGTTTTCGCCTAATGACTAAGGAATGTGATGCCGGCCTCTGTTGTCTGGTACACCATGTAACTTGAACACATGGTAAAAGTAGGCTTGGGCTAGAACTTCGGCATTGTGCGTGTGGCTGAGGGCAACAAAATACTACCATAAAAATCTCATTTATGCTCAGATTTTGGCAAAACATCTATAAAATCCATAGACAATATTCCAAAGTTGGTTTGGAATGGCTAAGGGTTAAAGGAGTCCAACATAAGGTATGGTGTAACATCCCAAGCTTTGGAAGCCATTACTAAATTCACAGTCCTTATGCGAAATCATATTCCACTATATTTTTACAGTTACACTAGTTATAGAAGAGAACATCTAATCTATTGTTCATGAAGTGTCTTCATTAGATAAAGAACTAAAGAGAATCTATCCTCCTAAAAATCCAACCAAAACAAAATTATAAATTCATGGCTAAATCCAATAGCAAACTTTTACAACCAAATTATCCACATCAGAGTAACGTTTCAAAGGTGAAAAAAATTGTTCAATATACTAACAAAGCATATGCTCAAAGATCTCCCAGGGTTCCACAGCCGCTAATTGCCTCTTTCACATATAGGAAGGGACAAAGTAGAATGGTTTGAGTTTGAATATCCCAGTAAAGGAGAACCAAATGGGATATAGAATAAACTATACAATAACTAAGCAAAAATGTGTGGAGCAAGTGGTAACTAATCGACTCTGATACAAATGCAACGAAGCAAATGCACAAAAATGATGATTAAGTGGTCCTAAGATCCTAGATCAAACACAAAACCCGAAGGTACAAATGCATATATACCGGTAGCATAATAGTCGCCGTCAAGAAGGCTATCCAAAGTCGCTAAAAGTAACTACAAGAGTACGTCACTAGGTAACTGCAAAAGTCATGAAGTGACTACAAAAGTTATCAAGTTATTACAAAAGTCTAAAGACTCCCCTTAAATGAATGTTGATCATCTTAATAATCAGAACCAGAATGACAAACAAATAAGCAATTCAAGAGAATTCATAGGTGACCCTCTGAATCTCATAGGACTATCCCATAATAATGTGGCATTAATTGCATACGGTGTAGACGGGCAAGGTAGTTCAAAAACAAATTTCAGCACTAACCATCATTAGTTAAAGACAATTTCAACCAAGAAAGTAAAAGATTCCGATCAAACACAAAATTGAAGAGCTATAAGGACTTCCTATGGATTTCAGAATGTCGAAGTTGTTATAGAATGGACGGAGAAACAATTACTCTATAGCATATCGATGTGGGATGATATGAAAATGCCAAAACAACATATCTCTACACATACTAGTTTTTGAAATGGTCGTTTTAAAGCGAAAATATGAAGTACCTAAAAAAAATATCATCAAAATTACAAAGTTAAAGAAGACTTGTTGAGGTTTTATACAGATATAAATCACTAAAAATCTATGAGTAATAAAGATTTTATAGCAAATCGAAGTGGCTTCCGGAAACAACATGTCGTTGTGCTGTGTAAACTAATTATGTACAATGATTGTTTGGAACTAGAAATATGAAGAATCTCATAAAAATCTATAAGACACATTTAAAATAGACATGTTGTGGGTTCTGAAAGATGAGAATCGCTAAAAATCAATGAACAGTGAAGATTTTATAGCTTAATTGAAATGGCTGCTAAAAACCGCACATCTTTGCGCATACGAGTTTTGTACAATAGTTATTTTGAAGCAGTAATATGAAAAATCTTAGAAAACTCTAAACTAAAAAGTTAAACTAGAACTTATAAGGGTATAAACAAGATAAGAAGTGATAATAACAAATGAAAGTTGAAGATTTTGTAGCAAATTAAAGTGGCTACAAGAAACAAAAACGTTCTGGGCTTCTATAGGGCATGGAATTTAAAGTCATTTTTAAATAGAAAAACTAAGATTGTGAGAAAGCTTAGAACATAAAAGTTGAGGTGGACATAAAACGGATGAGTAACGAATGAAATATTGACAAACTAATAGACTCTTTTACCACAGCAAAAAAGTACAAGCCCTTTCTTTTACTTTGAGCAATTCCAACAACGCACTACACCTCAAATACGACCCAATTGGAACCTAAAAAAGGAAAAAACAATACCCAACCTCCAAATTAGAGAAAATCTAAGGCTCGATAAAAAAATCCCAACTACGTAACCCGAAAGTGACAGACAGATCCATTTGCTCTTTTTTCTCTAACGAATGGTTAGGCAACAGATTCAATATGGCCTTAGTTTACTAACAGTTACCTTATTAACGAATTAGGATAGCACTTAGCTGCTCAGCTTACGTTTCTAACCTCTCATGGCTAAGGAAAGAAGGAGAACCAAATTGGGGCAAATCGCAATTTTGCATAAAATCCTAAAAAGGAAAATCGGTAAAGACCCTCAAACTTTAAGTACTTATTCAATAATCGCCAAAACTTTCTAATATTATGAAAATGGCAAAAAACTATTTAGTAGAAATTATATTACTACGAAAAAAAAGTACTGGATATTATAGATGTGCTCATTCTTATTGTTTGGCAAATAACACATTGCTCTACCCATAGTTTGACACCAGTCCTCAAATTAGGCCAATAGCATGGAGAAGCTACCCACTTGTAAGTGGCAGTGCTGCCAAAGTACCTCTGTGTGCCTGATGCATGCAAATCATGCCAGGGTGCCTCTATAGAGGCGAGGATTCCATAGCATTCTTAGAATGTACAAGTTCATGTAAAATAAACGAGAAATGATTAATCTCGAGCAAATTGGAATGGACCAATCTGCAATGCTAGAAACATCATATCTCTAAACAAACTAGTTTTTTGCGATAACCTTTTTATATCAGAAATATGATGAATCTTAGAAAACTCAAAACTACAAAGTTAGATTAGACTTGTTGAGGTTTGAGAAAAATAAGAACCACTGAAAACCAATAAGTATTGAAAATTTCATAGCAAATCAAAGTGGCTTTGAGAAACAACATATCTCTGTGCAAACTAGATTTGAATAAGGGCTGTTTTGAAGCAGAAAGATCAAAGTCTCAAAAAAAACTCTAAAATACAAACATTCAAAGGGCTTTGGAAAGATAAGAATCTCTAAAGACCAATAAATGATGAAAATTCTATAGCAAATCAAAATGGCTACCAGAAATAGAGAAGTTCGAGACTCCTACAAGACATTGAATTTTAAAGTCATTTTTCGATATCAAAAACTGAGATTTTGAGAAAACTTAAAACTAAAAAGTTGAGATGGACATAAATTTTTTCTTTTTCCAGAAAGTACAGGACAGATAAGACAAATGAGTAACGGAAGGAATATTGACAATCTAATAGATTCCTTACCACAACAAAAAAGTGCAAATCCTTTCATTAATTGAGTGATTTAATAACAAAATCCAATGACGCACAACAGCTTAAATTCTACCACCAAGCGCGTAGGTCAGCTGGTTAGGGACTGTCTTAACTTAACCAGAGGTCTCGGTTTCGAGTCTTGAGAATGCAGCTGCGTTAAAACTTGGTAGGGAGAGCTTTATTGTCCATGTGGTCCTACCCGGCACGGAGATGTGGAAAACATAATCAGACTTTTGTACAAAAAAAAACAACTTAAATTCTAACACAATTGAAACCTAAACAAAAACTACCCAATCCATAAATTAGAGAAAAACCTTGGGTTCAAAACAAAATCCAAAGTATGCAAACGATAATGTGATCATCAAATTAGACTTATAGTATTAACGAATTAGGGCTCCACTATATCCTATCTTCTTTGGTCTTTCACGCCTAATCCAAGGAAGAAGGAGAACCAACATCATGGCTGAAATCCCAATCATCAACCGAAATCAAAACCTGACGTGAAAATTATATTAAACCACCTAACTTTAGGTACTTATTCAAAGCCCACTAAAAACATTCTAAAATTACAAAAGGGTATATAAACTATTCGCCAAAAATTATATTACTCCTTACTAAAAGGAAAAAAAACGGCATGTTAGACATACATACCCCCCAATCACCCACTCCTGCGTGCCCGAATATGCAGAGAGACCCACAAACACACACCTATAGACATACACATGTAGACACACACACACACAACCACACAGAGACGCGCACGACACACACAAAACACTGACACAACACACACACATACGCGCGAGCACGCTTGCACGCACGAGCGCACACACACACATAATCTTTGGGTGTGTGATCGTGTGTGACTAATTACGTTTAACATTTGGGTGTGTGATCGTGTGTGACTAATTACGTTTAACATTTGGGTGTGTGATCGTGTGTGATTCATTATGTGTGACAACGTTTGTGTGACTAAGAGAGACAGTGTGTGTGTGTGTGTGTGTGCTCGCATGTACAGTGGTGCGTGTGGCGGGGGGAAGAGTGTGTGTGTGTGTGTGTGTGTCCGAGCAGCCCGTTAGTTGCAAAAGAGGGCAGTCAAGAAGCAGAAAAAGAAAAAAGGTGTTGATCTTAGTCCTTCGCGATGTTTAGCAGATGACTGGATCACCATTTGATAAATAAAGTTTGATCAATAGCTCTACAGGGATCATCCCCCATGTACACGTACACACACGTAAACACACACGAACACAAGCACGCTCAAGTGCTCTTATTATAAACACACATACATATATTTATGCACACACGCATATAGACAGTCGCTTATAAGTTTTGTGCTAGCTATTTTGTTACCCACCAAAATAAGTGTACAATTGGCGACTGCTTCAGCAGTGCTGAAGCTGCCACGAGATTACAGATTACTGACCACACTTCACAACGGCCGCTGAAGACCTTATTTCTTGTAGTGAACTACAATTGTATTCATTATGTAGCTTTACATGCTAGTTACGTATATAACTATTCCACTTCTCTAACTGCTAACCAAAATAGCAAATATTACTTTGAAATGGTACTTGACAGTGTAAACTAAAAGCTTAAAGAAAGCAAATATTTAGCGACTTCACTGTTTGGCTATCTACTCATTGTTTTCAACTTACAATACAAAGAAATTAAGTGCAAATACACATGTATGTATGTATATATATATATATATGTACATATATATATATATGTACATATATATATATATATATATATATATATATATATATATATATATGTAAACATCTCACAACAGTTGTATGGCAGTGTAGTCAAGCCTTACATCTTAACAGTGTATGAGATGATATGATGCATGGTCTGCTATGTATCATGTTTGTTTCTTGATAAGTAGCTACTCCTAGAAAGAGCGATTCGTGACACAGAAAATAAAAGACTATGATATTTTGTCATTTCAAAAATTAAGAATTCTTAACCGTACTTTTACTTGTAGAGATTCAAAAAATAATAGATTTAAATGGTAAGAAGAAAATCATAAATATAATGTGCGAGAGCTAAGAAACTGGGTTTTTTTTTAAAGGCTATAATTTTAATTAGTAATGATCCAAATATTAAAGTTACGATGAGTTACTTGAAGGTGTTGCAAATGACCTTTCCTAACAAATATCTCAAACGAGGCTTTAATTTTGCAGAAATTTACAAAAATAAGAACAGTGCAAGTAAATTAAATTTTTTGATTTTTTACTTAAGTTAGTTGTGATTCAGTTATGTACTAACGTTATTCCTTATATCTACAACCAATTCCTTTTTAAAAAAAAAAGAAAAATTCTTATCAACTGTTGCAGTTTAACTAAAAATAGGTATGTTTTTTTTAAGATGCTAATACCTTTTTTGTCTCTTCGTATGTATTATGCATTAACATAATTTTATATATAATACAATTTATAAACCAAACTAAACTTGGAAATGGCTGAGCGTTGGTTCCTAGACATTAAGGTTCGATGAGCCTCCATACACGCGTGTGTGTAGTATATAATAAGTGAAGCGATAGTTTCTTTGTGCGAGATATTATCACAGAGATAGCTTCTTTGCTTAACATGTCATCGTATTATATTTTTAATGTGAAATAGAATTATAATCATTATAAGTATCACTAAAGATTCATATTATCTTGGATGGGGGGTTCTTATTTCTTGATAAAAATTTAAACATTTTAAAACTCTAGTTAGTTGACGAACTAACTTATTATAACTTAATTTTGATTATTATATCCTTAAAACTACTCTCTAATATGAATACAAAAATTCATATATCCTTAAAATGAAAATAGCATATTAGATTTAGAAGAGAAAAAAAATTATGCTATAATTAAGATTGAAACAATAAAAATAATATAATAATTATTTTTAAAAATAATTATAAAATTTATTTACCGTAATCGATGTAATAATTTGTTAATATAGTAATTTAGCTTGTAGAATCCTATTAATGTATCTAGAGGTAAGTAAATATCATATTCGATGCAATACTTATTTTTAAGTTTATTTAATTTTGCAAAACTGTGTAAGGGCTATATGAGGAAGCCGGCCATTCTGAAACTCTAAGTATAAGAATTTTTTAGAATTTAATTTTGACTATCGTGTGCTTAAAACTAACTCTCTTATCTAAAAAATATAACTTATTGATATTTAGACCAAAAAAAATATTAAAATTAATTTAACTTTATTGTAAGGTAATATTATATTGGATGGGGTTATTATTTCTTGATAAATTAATTTTTATAGTATTAAGCCTTATTAATTGAAAAACTAATTCTAAATGTTTTAAAAATCTAACTAATTGATGAACTAACTTATTAGGACATAATTTTGACTATTGTTTTCTTAAATCTCACTTTCTAATATAAATATAAAATTTTTAAAAAGACGATTACATACTAGATTTAGAAGAGAAAAAAAAATAAAGCTACAATTGAGATTAAAACAATAAAAATAATGTAAAAATTGTTCAATTTTTTTTAAATAATAAAATTTTCTTATCTAATCGATGCAATGATTTGCTAATATAGTATAATAGCTTTTAGAATCCTATTGGTAATATAAAAAAATTGACATTATTTTTTGGGTAGAATCAGATAACTGACAAATGGCAATATAATTATTATATATATATATATATATATATATATATATATATAATAAGCGAATGGAGACCTTTTTTGCTTGATTGATTATCACATTATGTTTTCAATGTAAAATAGAATTATAACTATTATAAGTGTCACTAAAGATATCAAATGTTATCTGGGATGAGTTCTTAATTCTTGATAAGGTAATTTTCATATTATTAAGCCTTATATAATTAAAAAAACTAATTTTGAACGTTCTGAAAATCTAATTGATTGATAAACTAACTTATTAAGAATTAAATTTAACTATTGTATCCTTAAAACTAGTCTCTAATATGAATATAAAAATTCAATATATCTTAAAAACGAATATAACATACTAGATTTAAAAGAGAAAAAAATTGCTACAATTGAGATTGAAACAATGAAAATAATGTAATAATTGTTTGAATGTTTTAAAAAATTACTTGAAATTTGCTTACCCATAATGATTTATTAATTTAGTATAGTAGTTTTTAAAATCATATCGGTAAAATAAAAAAATTGAAGGTATATTTTGGGTGGAACCACACAAACAATAATTGATTGTACAATCATTAGTCATTTAATTACAATAATGATAAAGTTTATTCATAAATTTGATAATTAAAAAGGACTTAAAGCTATATATAAACATGCTATTGTATCTAGAGCTATGCAAGTATTATTTCTTATGTGTTCCCTATTTTAAAGTTTATTTCATTTTGCAAAAACTGTATAAAGGTTATACGAGGAAGCCTTATATACTGTGAAAATAATATTTAGAACTCTAAGTATATTTCAGGATTTGATTTTGACTATCGTGGTCTTAGAACTAACTCTCTTACACAAAGACAAAAAACCATGTATCTAAAAATATAACTTACAGATATTTAATAGAAAAAAAATTATGTTATAGTTAATTTAAGTTTATTATAATGTAATAACTATATGTGTATTTACACATAACAAAGTCATTGCAAAAATTATTTGTACAATATTTAAAATCAATAATCAAATTATAGAATAACTTTTTTCTTTGATAAGACTAGACGATAAACAAAGTGGTTATATAAGCATATATGAGTTTTGAAAAAAAAAATTCACATACGTATTAGACAAAGAAAAGGGTGTAATCAAATCAAAAATTGTTAATTACTATATTTGAAGCATTAAAAACTTTTACGATACAAAACTATGATATGACTATTTTATCCTTAAATCCACTCTCTAATAAGAATATATAAAATCATACATCTAAAAAAACAAAATTAATATTATCTTGGATTAATCCTTATCCTGATAAGTTAAGTTTATATCATTAAGGCTTATATTTGAAAACTAATTTAAATTTCTAAAACTCTAACTAATTAATAAATTAGCTTATTAAGACTTAATTTTAACTATATATTATATCTTTTAAAGCACTTTCTCGTATGAATATAAAAATTCATATACCTAAAAAAAGATTTAAAAAGATGGAAAAAATTATGTTACAATTGAGATTGAAGCAACAAAAATAATGTAACAATTAATTAATATTTACTTTATTTTCATATATTCTTATCGTATCGATGTATATATTTATCAATATAATAGGTAGCTTTTAGAATCCCTTTAGTAAAATAAAAAAAAATTGACCATACTATGTAGTTTTAGAATCGTTTTGGTAAAATAAAAAAAATGACTATCTTTTCTTGGGTAGAACCATGACATACAAATGATTGTCTAATTATTATTGATTAAAATAATAATTATAATAAAATTTACTCATAAATCTAATAGTTGAAAAGGATTTAAAGTTGTATACTAAACATATTAATGTATCTAAAGGCATGCACATATCATTTTGGAGGTGATCTATATTTTTATGTTTATTTAGTTTTGCAGGAAATATGTGAGAGCTACACTAGAAAGCCTCATATAATTCGAGATCTAATTCTAAAAAATATAGTAATTTACTAAGATTTAATTTTGACTATTGTGTCCTTAAAACTGACTCACTTTTACGATGATAAAAAATCATGTATCTACTGAACAAACATTGAGATCTAATAAAAAGACTTTTTATTAATACTTAAATAAATTTTCATGAAAAAAGAAGAACTCTTAGTGAACTTAGTAGATATAAAAACTACAACTTGGCCACACGTCATTGAGATGTACAAAATAATTTCAACACTCCATAACAAAGACGCGTCATCTTCATCAATTCAATTTCCTCATTAGTAGCATCTTATAAGAATTAAAGAACACAGACACTAATTGGATATTATGTGATCATTCTATCAAATTTATTTTTGCAGACAATAATAACTTATTTGATAGTAATAAGGTATATATATATATATATATATATATATATATATATATATATATATATATATATATATACTCCTATTAAATTTGAAATACATCTTTATTCCATTTAGATTTCTACTTAATTATTGTAATAACGTTCAAAAAATATGTAACACCTCAAAAGACCTTTGAAGTTAAAGATTTATACTCATATACAACATCTACAATTCAAAAGGATATGTCATAACCTCATCGCTTTTTAATTTCAACCACAATTGTATTCGTTATTTAGGTCTATAGGGCACCAGCATAACTATTCTATTATTGTAATTAAGTGCTAAGCCAATATTCATTTAAAATATTTCTTGACAACTTAAAATAAAAGCTTAAAGAAGCCAAGTATCTAGCGGCTCTACTGTCGCTATCTATTTTTATAACCAAATATGATTTTTTTAATAATGTTAATGTCTTTTTTCTCTACATTAATATACTCTTTAAAAATCTTATAATATACTGTATTTTATGACTCAAATTATTGAACTAGTATGTATAATAACATAATCATTTAACGTCACGTTCATGTCACAAACCTATTTCCTATTGCCTGTTTTCTGCTGGGTACATAACCTTTGCACTCCACGTCTGATTCATAATTACACTTATCTTCTTGGGATGTCATGTTACTCTTTCGCAATGGTAGAGATGAATACTTCCGACAAGAAAGGCAAAATTTCTTGTAGATTATGATGAATGAAACAGAAAAAGGCATGGAATTAGTGGGGTTATACGCGCCACTCTGTGACAGATTTGATAAATGAATGGCTCTCTAGAGTTTGGGGGACAAGTAAAGTCTATATGTCCCTAATTACCCTGCTAATAGTGGGTTGGAAAGAGACTGGATCACACTTTTGTCACTGCCATATCTATCTAGGTGCACACAACACACACTGACACACATACTCTGTGATTATGGAAGGTTGAACTCTGAGCTGAATTTTGGGGCTTGTGGACCATACCACTATCTGGAAAGTCAACTCGACGGGGGCGATTGATCGGCGATTAAGGAAAGATGACATGGCCATGGAAGTGCTGGATGACATTATAAATATGAGGACGAAGAACCCACTTGTCACTATGTCTCAGAATCACCCGAGAAGCCAATTTCGCAAAGACACAGAGAGCATAGCTTAGCTCACTTTTGGTTTCGCGTGCTAGATACTTTAGAAAATTCAGGCAAGCATCTATAGATATAAAGGAGATCTAAGAGAGACAGTAGGAGACAAGGGAAGAAGATGTTGGATGCGGAAGAAGGGACAAGAAAAAACTCCATTAGAGAAGCAATGACTGATCAAACCTCTGTTGATTGGAAAGGCAGACCCAGCAAGCCTAACAAGCATGGTGGAATGCCTGCTGCTCTTTTTGTCCTCGGTCTCTCTCTCTCTCTCTCTTCATTAGAGAAATAGGAAATTTGAGCCGCAGTTTTGGCAGGCAGTTTAGTAGATATATAAAAGAAGTATGTTTAACTTTACATAGACCACAACGTTAGTGGGTGCTCATGCAGTCTACTAGAAGAACAATATAATATGTAAATTAAACATGATACAGTAAATAACATTGTTGATGTTGGTGGTTGATTCAGGTCTTCAGGCATTTGAGATGATGGCAATCGCTGCTGTGGGCAACAATCTCATAACCTATGTCTTTGTTGAGATGCACTTCCCTCTGTCAAAGTCAGCCAACATAGTGACAAACTTCGTTGGAACTGTCTTTCTCCTCTCCTTGCTAGGTGGCTTCCTGTCAGATTCGTATCTTGGGAGCTTTGCCACCATGTTCATCTTTGGGCTTGTGGAGCTCTCCGTAAGTTTCTCTCTCTCTCTCTCTCTCTCTCTGCTCATCTAAAGTAACATTACTCTTTCAAAGTTGCTTTCCATATCTCTTAAGCCTAGATGATGCTTCATGCACGGGTTAAAAACTTTTTAGAACCACCAGCGGCTTGCCTTCAATCTTCACCTCAAATTCTGAATTACCATCTGAACAATATTGAAAGGAACTGCTGGATTTCCTTGAGAAGAATGGCTTTACTAGACCGGCCATATTCAATTCGACTATCTTGATTTCTCTTCTTCGCACAGGGGTTTATATTACTGTCGGTGCAAGCCCATGTTCCCCAACTGCGGCCGCCAAAATGCAACACGGTCTCCAATGGAGGGCACTGTTTGGAAGCAAAGGGGTACAAGGCTTTCCTATTTTTTGTGGCGCTCTACTTGGTGGCTCTGGGAAGTGGGTGTCTAAAGCCTAACATAATCTCTCATGGAGCCAATCAATTCAGAAAGGACGACGCCAAACAATCCAAGAAGCTATCCACTTACTTCAACTATGCCTATTTTGCCTTTTGCACCGGTGAGCTTTTTGCACTCACCTTGCTCGTCTGGGTGCAAACACATTCGGGAATGGATGTCGGTTTTGGAGTCTCTGCGGCGGCAATGACTGTTGGATTGATCTGCTTAATTTCCGGAACACTACTTTATAGGAACAAACCACCTCAAGGGAGTATTTTCACACCAATTGCACAGGTACTTTCGGTTTATCTTTAGGCTCTTCTGTTGTAGGCGATTTATAAAACTGCAGTACTTGCAAGAGCTTCGGTAGAGTTTTTGAGATGTCCTTAAAAGGAACAAAAGTACAAGATTACCTCGAAGTTATGCAAAAAGTGATAGCTAGGTCTGCAACAATACGTGCCGGGTAAGGAGTACTGGTAATAGTAAAAACTTCAATCATTTGTTCTTCAAATCCCTTGGAATACTTTGTAGCCTAAAAGTAGCAAGTATTTTGATTTTCCTACAATTTAATATATTCTATTAGGACCAATAAAAAAAGTAGCTGAATTTTGCAATGAAATACGTTCTTGCTAATCAAGTACATGACGGTTGGATTAACTCTTATCGGGAAAAGCAGTGAGATCGGTATGCAAACACACTGTGGGAGATACCCGTCCACTGTTCATACTTGGGCCTATACTTGGTGGTGGCAGTTCTTCTAGATCAGGATTCTATATTTTTTGAATTACAATCCTTTTCTTAATATCACTTTTCTCATGGAGAAGATAATACTCAGTTAATCAGAGAGGAATATTCTACATGTTAAGTAGCTTAGAGAGAGAGCATCTTTGTAAGCCTTACCTCTTTGGTATGTATGTACTAAGAAATACCATTCTACCTTTTTTAAGGTTTTCGTAGCTGCAATCAAAAAGAGAAAGCAAATCTGTCCATCCAATTCAGAGATGCTTCGTGGTAGCGAAAACATAGTGCCGGAACGCGTTTCCCCGTCATCAAAAGTCCGCGGCCTCCTCCATACAGAAAAGTTCAGGTGGAGTATAATGTTTCCGACTTTAGAGGATACATCAAGTAAACTATGCCTTCTCCTTTTGCTAAAAGTTAAAGGCAGATTGTGACGCAA
Source organism: Escallonia herrerae (assembly GCA_033070095.1). NCBI lineage: Eukaryota > Viridiplantae > Streptophyta > Magnoliopsida > Escalloniales > Escalloniaceae > Escallonia > Escallonia herrerae. The sequence continues at coordinate 187,942 of JAVXUP010001738.1, forward strand.
GTAATACTTTAGTGAATTGTTCTTAGTGAAAACAACACTCCCTTAAAACAATCAGATAATCCGAAACATTAACCCTTTCAAAGAACTATGCAACTCATTTTTGATAGCTCTTCAAGTATTTAGTAGCATGAGAGAAGGCAAAACCGTATAGAGAATCATGTGATGTCACACTTGTGTCTCAGTTTAAAATGAATATTTGCTCATCGTAAGGAAACAAGCCCCTCGAAATTTTGAACAAAATCTTGAAGGTTAAATCCTTTTCTTTGTACTTACAGTTCATATAAATGTTTTCACAAGTTGTCACCTTAAGGCTGCAAATGTTTGATGTACCCTTGTTCAGAAAAGAAAAGGGTTTAAGGGGAATTTCTAATTATTATCCATCTGTTGAAGAATTCCTTCCAAGCCCCCCGGGTTAGAATATCTGTTTGCATCAATAAGATTTCCGTGTACTAGGTCAATATTAACATTTGTAATAAAATTGCAGGTTTCTTGACAAGGCATGCGTAAGAATTCAGGATGGCACTGAAATAAGTGAAAGCCCCTGGAGGTTATGCACGGTGTCCCAAGTTGAACAAGTGAAAATACTCATCTCAGTTGTTCCTATTTTTACTTGCACCATCATCTTCAACACTATTTTAGCGCAGCTCCAAACGTTTTCAGTCCAGCAAGGAAGTTCCATGAACGCGAAACTCACCAGAAACTTTGAAATCCCTCCTGCATCTCTCCAGTCCATCCCTTACATCATGCTCATATTTGCCGTCCCCCTCTATGAGACCGCTTTTGTCCCACTCGTTCGAAAAATCACCAAAAGGGATTCAGGAATCTCCCCTCTGCAAAGGGTTGGAATTGGGCTTTTTATAGCAACCTTCTCGATGGTTTCGGCTGCACTGGTAGAGAAAAAGAGAAGAAAATACGCATTAATGTTGGACAAAACTCTGTCCATATTTTGGATAGCTCCACAGTTCCTAATTTTCGGCTTATCAGAGATGTTCACCGCGGTGGGGCTTATTGAGTTCTTCTATAAACAGTCCTTGGAAGGGATGGAATCATTTCTAACTGCCATGACTTATTGCTCATACTCATTTGGATTCTATTTGAGCTCCCTCTTGGTCTCCCTTGTAAACAAAGTAACCTCGAGCGCCTCTCAAGGTGGCTGGCTCAGTGACAACGACCTAAACAATGACAAGCTAGACCTTTTTTACTGGTTATTAGCTGCTCTTAGCCTCATCAACTTCTTCAACTATCTTTTCTGGTCCAGATGGTATTCTTACAACCCATCCTTGTCGCCTACTAAACGTCATGAGCCCTCTGAACAAGATTTGGAGAGAGTTCCAACAAAGCATGCCGAAACTGACAACAGTTATATTACACCTTGAATAACTTTGGTACAGGATATAGCAAGGGCAAAGAAGAATGTTTGCACAGCAATTACAATTATCAACGTTTGAGGTGCTGCACTGCGCAGTTTTACTTGCTCAGCAAACCTCCTTTCCAGCTCTAGAAATAACTTTGGCCTAGTGTTTGCCATTCCTCTAATTAAAGATTTTTAACTTCACCTTTGTATTGACTCATGAACTAAGTAAATGTTAATAGTATGATTAATATGATAAGACTTAGAACCACTGAGTGCGGACACCTCCTACGTTTCTTCCCTTCGTAAAAAATTTTCTTCAATCTTTTCTAGGTTTCGTTTTGATTGTGTTATTTGCTGTGTGTAGGTGGACAGTGGACTTGTAAAGAAATCCCCATATTCATGAACTTGACTTGATACTGGGTATAATCCCGTCTGATTCAATGAATTCTCTTAGTTCCCTACGTTCAGTGTCTCTTTTTTGGTGGAAAGAAGAAAAGAGTAGTGCGGTTATGCTTTATGCTTTAGATAGTTTAAAAGATTTGAGTCTTGTTAAAGCAAAACATAATCTTTTGTGATGTGATCTCGGAAAATAGAGTTGTTTCCTGTGACTTGTGTTCCTATCTCAGTCACTTTTACCTTGACAAGAAAATAAGCATGTCCCCTACTTGTTTCTTCTGTTAATTCTACCACAATGTCCTTTTTATAGCTCCTATCATTTCGCTATCCTACCACCATTAACTGCTTGCTGGAGTGAGGCCTTATTATATTTTCCATTCATATGTTTGCGTAATGATTGTTCATGGTCCCTTGATTGGTGAATACTTTACGAGCACAATTGGCCTACAGAAAGTGAAGAAGAGATTTGATCATGGCTGGAGCTTTAAGAAGACAGATTCAGTAAAGAGGTAATGACTGCAGCCTGCTGGCCATAATTTCCTACCAAATTACCAACTATTTTAAAAGTTTAGGCTATTAAAAAATGTACCTAACAACATTATCATGATTAATTAACAAACAATTCGATGAGAAACAAAATAGGGTGCACCACCAAGTGCTCAAATAAACGAAGTGCAAAGTGAACCAAATATCCAAGCGCAAAGAATCGAACTAATGACCTTGTCAAACTAGAGCTGACATAAAGCTTAAATTATTAGAAACTGTGTCTAACCATGTTTTAATGCTTAACATCTCCGATCAAGTAAGGGTGCATGGTTCAAGCCATGCTCTTAGGGACTAAAACATAAGAACTCCTTGGCAGGTGAAGGGAAAAGGTTGGCAATAAACTGTTTCTTAATAGGAAAAATATGAAATTTCATTATAGAACCTTCCTTATTTAGTGTAATATCTTTACATATATATATAGCAAAGCTTTTGACTTTTAATGGCACTCATGTCTAGCAAATTTTTTATGGTCTGAAATCAATAGTCATGACCATTTAAGATTACTCTATATATCATTAAATAACCTCGTCTCCCTTAACTCCTCTCCTATCACATCATCCCCCTTCATCCAAAATCCTAAATGGTCGGGGCTAATGACCAGAAACTATGCAATATTTACACTGCATTGTGCAAGGACAAATGCAAGCACAAAATTTCATGGCCAACTATATTGGAAAACAGGAAAGAATAATTTAAACCAAGGCCATGAACCTGTGCTTTTTTTTTTGGTGGCAAAACAAGTAGGCTTTATATCACCAGAGCGTGGAAAACTTTTGCCTCTAAAATTTAAGAGTAACATGGTGCAGAAAATGCAGAGGGGCCTCCATTTGTAGTTTATCCAAAATTTTCCTCCAGCATTAGCATAAGAGCAAGTCATGAGAACATGATTTTCAGTTTCTTGCTGATTTTGGCATAGTTCAAAGTATCCTCCCGGATGATATTCCATTCTTCCAATTTGTCTTTGGTTCTTAGCCCTCCTTTACAAAGCATCGATAGGATCATAGAAACATTGGAATGTGTCCAGGAAACCAAAGTAGTTACCACCATGGAACTGCCACTGTTTTTTATTGCCTCTTATCTTATTGCCTCCCAAGCAGTATTTATTAAAAACTTACCATTAAAGTGTAAGTCCCACACCACATTTTCTTGTTTTTCAGGACATGGAGGATACATGTCCCTCATCGCTGCAGCCCACTGTCTCAGAGCATGTGATCTTGCACCAAGCAAGTTCCAATTAGTGGCGTTCATTATGTCAGCTACTTTCTTATTAAAAGTCAGTCCAGAATCATACATGATTCTATGTCCGGCCATATGTATCTTTAAGAATACCAGTTTCATCCATTTATCTGGCCATAACTAAGTGTGATAAGAGGGAAGATAATAATATTAATATATGTGAAAGTATGTACAAGAGAACCTTTATATAGGCATGATAGAAAACCTAAAAAATAATCAAAACTATGAAAAATAACATAATAACCCCTTGACTATACAAAACCTTATACAGTAACATTAACATCCCCCTCAAACTCAAGGTGGGAAAGAACGAGACAACTGGAGTTTGAAAACTAACTCTTGAAGTCGCTCTGAAGGATGTGATTTGGTGAAAATGTCTGTTGTTTGATTGAGAGAAGTGACAGAATGTAAACGAACAATGCCACGAACAACATGTTGACCCACAACAATCAATCTCAACGTGTTTGGTGCGGTCATGAAACATGAAACACATCTTTGTCAGCAGGTCTCAATGGCACTTCGATTATCACAATATAAAGGTGTAACAGTAGAATGTGTAACTCCCATGTGCTCAAGTAGCCAACGCATCCATAAAAGCTTCTGGGTTGATCAACCAGTGCTCGATATTCAGCTTTTGTACTAGAACGAGCTGTGAGAGTCTATTTCTTACTTCTCCAGAAAATAAGAGAGGAACCAAGAAAGAAGCAAAAATCAGTAGTAGAGCGTCGATCGGTAAGATTTCCAGCCCAATCAGCATTAGAATATGCATGTAGCTCAAAAGATGAATGAGCTAAAAAATGTAAGCCATAAAATAAGGTACCCTTGATGTATTGAAGAATGTGAAGTACTACGGCAAAATGAGTCGTATGTGGAGTAGAAGAAATTGGTTAACCAAGTGCATAGCATATGCAATATCAGGGCGAGTGACGGTCAAGTACACAAGACTTCCAACCAATGTGCGATACAAAGTAAGATCACAAAAGGTGTACCATCAAAAGGAGTAAATTGAACATTAGGCTCAAGAGGAATAGAAGCGGTTTTGCTATTAGTTAAATTAGCACGAGAAAGGAGATCAGAAGCATATTTAGCTTGAGAAAGATAGCATCCGTCAGAGGCGGTGGAAGCTTCAAGTCCAAGAAAGCAACTGAGTGTACTAAGATCTTTCATCGCAAAGTGGTGATTAATATCTTGCTTGAGAATAGAGATGCCATCAAGATCACTGCCTATGATAATCATATCATCCACATAGAGGAGCACAAGTATGATACCCTGAGCAGATTTTCAAATAAAGAGTACAGAATCATATGCACTTGATGCAAAACCAAATTGTTGCATTGTAGAACTGAACTTGGCAAACCAGGCACGGGGAGCTTGTTTGAGACCATATAATGTACGACGAAGCCGACAAACTTTGTTAGGAGGATGAGAGTATCCTGGAGCAGGCTGCACTTAGACTTTCTCAAAGATATTACCATTAAGAAAGGCATTCTTAACATCTATCTGAAATAAAGGCCACTCGCGAACAGCAGCAACTACAACTAAACTACGAACAGAGATAAAGCGAGCTACAGGAGCAAATGTTTCTTCATAGTCAATACCATATTCCTATGTGAAGCCCTTTGCTACCAAACGGGCCTTATGATGCTCAATGAAGTCATCAGAGCAAGTCTTAATTTTATAGACCCATTTGCATCCAACGGCTATTTTACCGAGAGGAAGATCAACCATATCCCAAGTATGGGTTTTGGCCAGTGCTTGTAACTCATCGGGCATTGTTTGCTGCCAAGCAGGATCAAAACTAGCCTCACGACAAGATTGAGGCTCATGTAAATAAATAATAGTAGAAAAACATTAAAAGTCCTGAAGATATGCTAGAGGTTTTCGTGCCTGCTATGAACGAGCATGAAGGGAATGTGGAGATTCAGTAACCTCAGTGATAGATGGTGGACCTTGATCAGGTGTAACAGGATCAGCAGGGCGGGCAGACATCTCAGGAGGGGCCGTAAAGTCATGGCATGTTGGTTTCATCAGTCATAAAATAGCAGAATAGGCGAGTTAGTAAAAAATGGAACACTGGATGAAGAAGGTAAATGAAAAGAAGAGATGGAGGACAACATCTTATGTTCCCAAAAAATAACATGGTGAGAAATACGTAAACGACCGATACCCCTTATGTTCAATACCATACCCAATGAAAGAGAAAAGATGTGAATGAGGTTCTAATTTTGTACGCTCGTAAGGTTGGAGAAGAACGAAACAAGCACAACCAAAGGTTTTAAGTATATTATAGTCAGGAGAGGACCCATATAAATGATCGTAGGGAGTTTCATTACCAATTATGGGAGATGGAACACGATTGATGGTATAGACAGCCGTAAGAGCAGCTTCCTTTTAAAAATTTTCAGGACACAAGGTAGAAATAAGCAAAGCAAGAACAATGTCTATAAAATGTCGATGTTTCCATTCAGCACGCCCATTCTGTTGGGAAGTGTTGGGACATGATTTATGAGTAATGGTTTCATCCTTTTGAAAAAGTTGGAGAAAATCTTCTAATTTGTATTCCATGGCATTACCAGTACGAAAAAGCTTAATATTGCAAGAGAATTGAGTTTTGATCATAGTAACAAAAGTATAATATATTTGAGATAATTCAAATCGATTTTGCATCAAATATAACCATGTAAAATGAGAATAATCATCAAGAAAAATAACAAGATAATTAGATCCTCCCATAGTAGTGTTTGTTTAGCGAGCTAACATCGTAAACAATCAAAATTTTTAGAATTGACAACTAACAAACCATTAGATACTGGACGATGTAGCCGAGAAAATGAAACATGACCTAAACGAGAGTGCCACAACTCAAGAGAATTTTGTGAAGCAACGGAGGCAGCAAACTGATGTGGAATGGTAGGATGATAAGGGATGTATAATTGATGAGCTCAAAAAATAGTCCAACTCCAATAGTTTGGCCCATCTCTGGATCCTGCACACGACAACCAGCACTACAAGAAATAAGGCTTTTAGCGACGGAAAAATTCGTCGCTAAAACTTTTGGCGATGGATACACGTTTCTAAAAGTCCCTCATATAAAAGTTCGGCGCTAAAAGTTTTGCGACGGAATTTAAAATCCGTCGTCTAATATTGAACTTTTTGCGACGAATTTTAAAATTCGTCATCTAATATTGAATTTTTTGCGACGAATTTATTCATAAATTAGCGATAGAGTTTCGGTCGCTAATTATGTTTTACGTATTTTATTTTATTTTCTTTTTTGTCAAGTTAGCGACGGAATATAATTTTTAGCGACGGCATATTCAGTCACTAAATTAGATTTTTAGCGACGGAATAAATCCGTCGCTAAAAGTTATATTTTTTAAATATTTTTTTTAATTTTTTTAATGCCCAATCCTATAATAAAAAAATTCAATCCTAAACAATAACTCATAATCCCCAAGACACAAACAATTATATATAATCAACTTTAAAAAATGCTTATTATAAATGAAACTCGTAACGTACAAGTCGGGAACCGGATACAACCGGTTAGAGGAGGGGAGAAGATTGAGTACAAGCCGAGCAGGGGAGACAAGCTGGGACCGGGCACGAGAAGGTGCTCATTAGGGGTTACTGAGTCCCAGATCTGGGTCCTGCTGATCCGGGGTCGGCTCGGCATGTCCAGTAGGGGTACCCTATTGATCCTACTCCCTGATCATCCTCAACACCACCGTAGCAATGCTCTGGATCTCTTCCTCATCCAACGGATGCTGAAGAGCCAGTGTCTGTGGAGGGGCAGTGGGGGGTGAAGACGCTCCTATCATGGCACTAGCAGTCGTGCTACGCAGGCCGCGTATGCAGCGTTTTGGCCGATTGATGACCTCCCACTTATCCAGCCATCACTTCAACGCCCCAGTACTCGCACCCGTACTAGTGGACACTGATGGCTGTCCGGACTGCTACTCAGACCCCCTAAGCTATTCATACTAGGCCTGCAAAAATAGTGATTAAAAGATATGTTAGGGCATTAATTAACGCAATAGACATTGAGGATAGAAAGACAAAAAATTAACAACTTAAACAAATTGACTTAATCGATCCGCCGGACAATATCCGAAACATAGTCATCGGCCCGATGCGCCCCGCCTTGTCCTTCTTCTGCACGTGCGTCTGGTTATACGTCAGAGCTCTGACCTCATCCTCCTCCAAATCTGGGTTCTGGACCGCATTCATGTGTCGAACACTGTCGTGTGGCACCGACCCCCCCCCCCCCCCGTGTGCGTCGGATCTATGTTCTGTCTGTTCTCTGCCCCGCTCTTACTCTTGGCGTCGAGCCTGGATCCACAGCCCACCGATCTATCATCTCCCCCCATACAGTTGGAGATATCTAATATGGGGGATATGTCTTCATCTCCATCATCGGGGCACCCTCGGGCAGCATCTTCTTCGCCCGGTCCAGTGCGACGTGGAGCCATCAGCGATAATTCTTGCCGATGTAAGTAAAGAAGGCCTGCCGCCCCAGTGCCTGCTGATTAGGCGAGTCAAACGTGAACCCAATTTGCAAGGCATTCAATAACACAAATTAACTACAGAAAACAAACTCTAATTAAACAAATACTATCGCAGAAAAAAATACTTCAACGTACCAGCCACTCCTCCGATAGGGACTCCCTCCAGCAGCATCCATGTCATTCCAGTACAGGCGTGGCTCGAAGAATCGGCCCTTCACAAGAACGCCGATCTTCGTCCTCACCTGATTCTCCAGGATCCTGCCAAAGAAGTAAATAAATAAATTAATACAGGTTCAAATATAAATTAATACCCCAAAATTTTAAATATAAGGCATGATGTGATTTTTTTTACTTACAGGCCCTCCTCGGTGAACGTAACTCTCTATTTATACTGGGGGTCAATGCGTACCCCTTGTGTCAAGCCACGGCCTCGTCGAGATCATACAAAACACAGACATTAATACAGTCCAAATATACTTTAAATATAAGGCTAGCAAAAATATACTAAACACCGTTATCAACTATACATGAGGTAGAACCCACGGAAGAAGGAGAATTAACGTGCGTATGGGATGAATCTGTGTCGGGCTGGGGCTAGAGCTGGGGCTGGGGCGATGGCTGGGGCTGGGGCTGGGGTTGGGGTTGGGGCTGGAGCTGGGGCCCATCTGCTGTATGCGAGCACTTTGTGCCTCGTCATTAGTGGGCAATGACTAGGTGGGACCCACCGGGGAGGAAGCAGCTCGGCATCCAACCTGGCCATGAATAGCCCGTGTCCTATCCATATCTGACTTCGTATAGATAAATTACAAAGAAATTAACACATTGAAAACAATAATTTGACATAAATCATCATCGGTACTATATATATATGAACGGAGGTGCAAGAAGTTACAACATTACAAGTTAATCATTTTCAGTTTGGGAATCATCATCATCTTCATCACTAGACTCGTCATCCTCATCTTTGTGGGACTCGTCGTCCTCTTTATCTTCTAATTCATCATCTTCATCAGTAGACTCAGTCACATCATCTCCAACACTTTCCACGTCTTCCGCGTCATCATCTACGACTTCTTCTCCTACATGAAGTGTTGTTGGAAGAGAAAGATTGTCCTCTTCGTTGTTGACCTCAACAGGTAACAAGACAGGTGGTTGGTCGGCTTGAAAGGTATCTAGCTCACTATCATATGTCACGGGCAATTTCTTGGACTTGATAATTGTATACCAATTAGATTTGGGATTGGCGATGTCCTCCGCGTAAAAGACTTGTACAGCTTGACTAGCAAACACAAAAGGCTCATCTGATGCAAGTCTTAACTTGAGATTGACATCTACAATCCCTTGAGAGCTAACACGGATTCCTCTATTGCATGTGACATCGAACCACGTACACTTGAACATTACCAGGCAGTTTTGAGAACCCAGATATGTTAGCTCAACAATCTCATCTAGCTCTCCGTAAAAGTCCATGCAATTCTCGGCATAACAGTCGCCGTTGACCAAAACTCCACTGTTTTGGGTTTGTTTTGTTCGGTCATCATCTTTTACGTTAAACCTAAACCCGTTGATGATATAGCCTCCATGACAGGATGCTTGTTTGTTAGGGCCTTCAGCTAGTAATTTCAAGCAGGAGGCCACCTGTCTATCCATTGACTGAACCTATTGTAGATGACGGTAAAAATTAACCCACCGGTCTATCCATTGACTTACGCAACGAATGCCAAAACTTCATTGCAATTTAGAAGGGCATATATTGTTGTAGCATTGTACTCTTCATTCGTTAGCCATCGAGTATATGTTCGGCCAAACGGACTACCTGACTGCTTGAATATTGACAATTGCCCTTCCAAATTTGTGCTTGATCCAGGGTCATTTCAGCCTAGTTGATTTAACCTTGTATCAACATCAGACCCAAAATATTGACTATAAAAGTTTACAAGTTCTTCCATTATGTAAGCCTCCGCAATTGAGCCTTCAACCAGAGCCTTATTGCGGACTTTTTTCTTTAAATGGAACATGAACCCAGAAGTTTAGCGAATCGAGTTAGGTGGAATATCAATTATAACAGGTGTCGCATTAAGTGTAAAGGAACAACTGTAATAATTTAAAGATTACCTCTCAAAAGGATACATCCATCGATATTGCAT
>JAVXUP010001739.1:0-198108 GCA_033070095.1 Escallonia herrerae
AAATATACAAAATGTTCCAAAGAACCCAAATCAAATACAAGCCCGAAGGTACGAAAATGCAATCATATCTTACTGCCAAATACCAAAGCAAACGTCATTAAGCGTTTAACCCAAAACATATTTCAATTATATGTCGGGTACGCTACAAACATACGATGACTATGGTGCTCATAAGACCCAAATGTCGAACCAAACATCAAACATCAAACGTGTGCTCCGGAGCATACTAGGAGGCTTCGGCTCTCTAGTATAACAAACATGTGTCCATAGGACCCTCTCTATTTTCGAGAGTTGTTCAACATAGTCAGTGTCAATCTTAAATTGACGGTCACAAATGTACAGATTCAAAGATGTGCATCATCAGGCACAAACGAAAAGCGGTAAACATTGTTCTCAAAAGAGGACAAAAGTGGGACAAATCAAATGCAAACAAATATAGATGAACCGAATTTGACGAAGCATAAACCTTCGGATTCCGAAAGACACCTTTCCCATAACAAAAACAATGATAAAATCCTTTTCACAACAAGCTTGATTAAAATCCAATATTTTTTCCCGATTTAAAGAAGGAAACCCAAGCCAAAATCAAAAGGTAGAATCCTTTACAAAACAAGATTAATCAACTCCAACAACTCTTTTTCAGATTTAACGAAGCAACCCATACCGTAGCAAAAACGTTACAAACCTTTACCACAGCAAGAACGTTCAAACCCTTACCTCAAACAAGCTTCCGATCAAAAGAAAACCTCAAAGCACCACTCTAGCGCCAAAAGAGCTTTCCAAGGCTTCTATTCTCTCTATCTTCTCTCCCTTTCTCTCTCTCTCTCTCTCTCTCTTTTCTCGTGCAAAGGAGAGGAAAAGAAACAGAAGACTCCAAAAAAAAAGGTTAGGAGTGAAATAAAACACTATTTATAGGCGACAAAATTTTAAACCTTTAAGTCGACCGAAAACAACTTTTAGTCGACCGAAAACAACATTTTAGTCGACTAAAAGTTACTGTTCAAAATCACTGTTCATGGGTACTGTTCAAAATCACTGTTCATCGACTAAAACTTTTAGTCGACTGAAAACACTCTTTTAGTCGACTAAAACCTTTAAATTCGACTAAAACTCCAGAAAATCATTTTTACACCATTTAAATACTTTTTAGTCGACTGAAACACTTTCAGTCGACCGAAAACCCTTTTAGTCGACTAAAACCTTTTAAATTCGACTAAAAGTTACTGTTCATCTGATCAAAAATTTCAAAAATAATCCCAATTCATTTTCTTAGTTTTCACAAAAGACCACAAACTTATTTATTCGAAAATATACAATTTTTGCATAAGGAAAGGAAAATTTTCGGGGTATTACATTCTCCCCCTTAAAAGAATTCCGTCCGCGGAATTAAAAACGTACTTTAATTATCAAAAGTAGCTTTTACTTTTCAATACGAGTCAAAACATTACTCATACTGTTAACTGAAATTCTGATTTCATGTAAGGCTTAGCCTACAAAATGTACTGAGCAAAATTACGACATTCAAAGTTCAACAAACGAAATCAATCTCCAATACGTAACGCCTCCACTGCGCTACTCTGATAATATACCAAACCATATACTTTACACAATCTGGATAACACGCTTAACTTCAAGCTTGAGGTGTACCACGTACTAAGAAATTCTCATCCAATATGACGTGTTTTACGAAATTCAAACTTAAGTTTTTAACTTCCATTGTCATCACTATTCCAACAATATATTCAGACTGCTCCTCAAAGTATTTGGCTAACAAATGAAACTCGCTGAATCAAGTTACTCCAATCAAAATTTAAATCATCTGAAACCAATACAGTACCGACAGGCTCACGTGGCGCCATCAAAATAACACGTCAAACCACAGCCTTGGTACAATGCCTAACATTGACACACTTAACTTCAATCGTAAGCCAAAAGTAATAACCAACCTTCACATTAATCCCAAAAGATTATACTCTATAATCTTCAAATCAAATTTACACCCGTACAAAGTCACAATTAGAGCCATCAAAATACGTTCTTAATAACATTTTACTGACAACTGAGTGTAACTCATAACCAAAGTTGCTAAACTCTTTGTATGCCTTCCGTCCAAAGCATCACCCACACTGTTAGACTTTCAAATACGATTATCCATGATCAAATCACCAACATCAAATATTCCAAGATTCTATACTCCAAAAACATTTCATTACTTCAAACACACGGTTACTTAAGGTAACATCAAGCTCAACGTCTTGCCCATACCTTTCAACTACAAAAGATCACAAACTCAACATCTAAGGCTTAACCAAGATTACTTATCTAAGCAATTCACTTAACCGGCCCATGAGATCACCTAATGATCAATATTTTCCTCAATCTATTTTTTTTTCACCAAAACCAAAACCATCAGATAACATTCGAAGCATACTACATCGACTTAGTCCATTCGCCTTACAAATATAATACTTAATCAAATTGTCGACATCAATTCTAAAGTCATTATGCCTACAACATCTGAGCACTTGAAACACATGGTTACACAAGATAGCATCAAAATCATTCCTCTGGTCCATATTTCATTGACTACTGACATCACAAACTCAATGTCTAAGGCCTAAATAAAACTGCAATGATGCAATGTCTTGGAAAGTCAGAAATCAACACAACGAGATTAACCAAAGAGAACTATGATTCCCGTCAATTCTCACTAGTCTAACCCCAAAACCAATGTCAACGAATAATCCTTTGAAACATATTACTTTGACTTATCCAAACTGGATAACCAACATCAACAATCATTTATACGCCTTACCAAAAGACCACCACACTTCCGCAGCGCACTCTGATGCCTCCAGACAAAATCGGTCCAAACTATTATCAAAATCCATCAAAGCTAAATGTGTCGTCTTAAACAACCCAAAAATCAAATTCTACACACGCATCCACCAATGTTTAAGCCTTTAAACTACCACATCATTTATATCTATCAGTCACAGCCTTTACATATAGCTTCTATTTTTCAGAGCTCTTCGCCATAAGATCATAGTCATCCTCCCCCCCCCCTTTTTTTTTTTTTAAAGCAATCCATCTTGGCATTATTGGAAGACAATCAGTCCATACCCCAAAATAACATCAAAGTGTTCCATATTCAGAAAATTATGCCAACTCTTAAATATCCGCAATCAATACTGATGGGGCAAGAATTATAAACCATAAGGGTCACCACAGTATTCCATAAAAGTATCTATATCTAGACATGTTTCGAATTTCTAGATTCAACACTTATATGCTCACAAAAGGATATCAAAACAACAAGATTAAAGGGGCATTATGATCTTGTAATGCCAAATCTTATTCTCAAATTCCGCACGAAGTCTTAGTCACCATATCAATCATTTCCTGAGATCACAACATTTTTCCATACACTATCTGATAGAGCTACTTGTAGACATCCAAAGATCATAGTCCTATCTTTCAATCATTCTCCGTGTTCAATTCAATCATTCTCCTTGTTCAATACGAAAAATATCAAAACAAATAAAAAACAACTAACACTCGTTCTACGATTGCGTACTCAAGCCAAATCCAAAACTTATGGCCAATCTCAATCTTATGCTCTAATATGAAATAAATTCTCCAAACTTAATCCACCTTTTCGAGGTTCAATACAAATCACATATGTCTTAGGCTTAGTGTCTACAGAATCTCAAACATAAGCTCTGATACCACTCCTGTCACGCCCCCAAAACGAGAGGCCGCGACTAACATCAAACTTCATTATATACCATTACAGTTCTAAAGATAACGGCATAGACAGAGCAACTAAATCCTTTAAGATAAATATCTTCACGACAAAAGTCTATGACAATCCGTTCTCCAAAATAATCTCATTACAAAAGGATTACTAAACGCAGCGGTGAAACAAAATACACAAGAATTAATTCTATCAAATCACCCATTCCTCAAAGATCGAAACTCCAACTTCAAGGTCCATACATATCTTTAAAGCAAGACTCAAACACGTCGATGACATAACCATTATAAATGTATAACAAAGCATCTACGATGCCACAAACACCATTATCTAAATCTCAATCTTGCCAATCTCAAAAGATCCAGGAGTTTAGATACAATCCTTTAAAAAACTTAACTAAACAATCTTCCTCATCAAAATCCACTAAAACCAAATAATGTGACCAAGACTCTACTATTCGATACAATTTTCAAGTCTCATATCCAACTAACCCACTTTCGGGTAGAGTCCCCAGATGATTTACATTGCTCAAAGATACTAACAAAACTAAATGCTCTAATTTCCCCCAAACACGTCACGCCCAAAATCACGTCCGATACCTGTGGTAAAGGACAAAACAAACGAATAGGGGGGTGAGCTCGAATAGCCCAGTAAGTGGAAAATCAATGGGAAGCAAATACGATGAATCGTAGTCCAAAACAAAACCAAATCTTTGACGAACAAGATATAGCAATTGACCACAATGTAAATAAGGCGAATCAAATATACAAAATGTTCCAAAGAACCCAAATCAAATACAAGCCCGAAGGTACGAAAATGCAATCATATCTTACTGCCAAATACCAAAGCAAACGTCATTAAGCGTTTAACCCAAAACATATTTCAATTATATGTCGGGTACGCTACAAACATACGATGACTATGGTGCTCATAAGACCCAAATGTCGAACCAAACATCAAACATCAAACGTGTGCTCCGGAGCATACTAGGAGGCTTCGGCTCTCTAGTATAACAAACATGTGTCCATAGGACCCTCTCTATTTTCGAGAGTTGTTCAACATAGTCAGTGTCAATCTTAAATTGACGGTCACAAATGTACAGATTCAAAGATGTGCATCATCAGGCACAAACGAAAAGCGGTAAACATTGTTCTCAAAAGAGGACAAAAGTGGGACAAATCAAATGCAAACAAATATAGATGAACCGAATTTGACGAAGCATAAACCTTCGGATTCCGAAAGACACCTTTCCCATAACAAAAACAATGATAAAATCCTTTTCACAACAAGCTTGATTAAAATCCAATATTTTTTCCCGATTTAAAGAAGGAAACCCAAGCCAAAATCAAAAGGTAGAATCCTTTACAAAACAAGATTAATCAACTCCAACAACTCTTTTTCAGATTTAACGAAGCAACCCATACCATAGCAAAAACGTTACAAACCTTTACCACAGCAAGAACGTTCAAACCCTTACCTCAAACAAGCTTCCGATCAAAAGAAAACCTCAAAGCACCACTCTAGCGCCAAAAGAGCTTTCCAAGGCTTCTATTCTCTCTATCTTCTCTCCCTTTCTCTCTCTCTCTCTTTCTCGTGCAAAGGAGAGGAAAAGAAACAGAAGACTCCAAAAAAAAAAGGTTAGGAGTGAAATAAAACACTATTTATAGGCGACAAAATTTTAAACCTTTAAGTCGACCGAAAACAACTTTCAGTCGACCGAAAACAACTTTCAGTCGACCGAAAACAACATTTTAGTCGACTGAAAGTACATTTCAGTCGACTAAAAGTTACTGTTCAAAATCACTGTTCATGGGTACTGTTCAAAATCACTGTTCATCGATTAAAACTTTTTAGTCGGCTAAAACCTTTAAATTCGACTAAAACTCCAGAAAATCATTTTTACACCATTTAAATACTTTTTAGTCGACTGAAACACTTTCAGTCGACTGAAAACCCTTTTAGTCGACTAAAACCTTTTAAATTCGACTAAAAGTTACTATTCATCTGATCAAAAATTTCAAAAATAATCCCAATTCATTTTCTTAGTTTTCACAAAAGACCACAATTCGAAAATATACAATATTTGCATAAGGAAAGGAAAATTTTCGGGGTATTACAACACGGCTCTGATACCACTTGTAGGTCCCTAAGTACACCAGAGGGGGGGGGGGTGAATAGGTGTTTTACAACTTTAAGTAGTAATTAAAAATGAGATTATAGAGTAATTATAGATATAACAATAATAAACTCAACACATAAATTTATACTGGTTCGGCCCCACCAGGAAGACCTACTCGAGCCTTTCACTAACCGGCTAGGTTCGTGTGCTAGCTCAAACCGCAATACAATTTCTGAAACCCTTCCAAGGTTTCCAACAATTTACAAATGAAAAGAGATTTACAATTTGAATACAACAAACAAGCTCCTTCTTGAGCAGATGTTACAATGAATAAACTAAGACTAAGCTTTCTTAGGTGGAAAGATCTATATTCTTTCAAGAAACAAACCAAGAAGCTTACAATATACTATCTCAAAGAAGAACTCACTCAACAGAGAATAGATGAGAATAAGAGAACAAGATGAGAGAGTGTTTTGAGATGAGGTAGAGAGAGTATTGAATAAGATTCGCGAGACATATCTTAAATGCTCTCAAGGATCCCTTTTTATACTAGAGAAGAAAATGAACCGTTGTGAAGGGAAAGCCTGAAAAATTGATTCGACTAAAACATAAGATTGAGTCGATTGAAAACTTGGTGAGAACAGACACTGAAGAATTGAGTCGACTGAAAACTCCATTTCATCCGACTGAAAACTTTTGCTTCGACTAAAAACTTTTGGCTTTGACTAAAAAGTTTTGCTTCGACTAAAAAGTTTTGGCTTCGACTAAAAATTTTTGCTTTGACTAAAAACTCAAGTTTTGGTTCTTTACTTGAATTTCTGTGAGATCTTTTAAGAAGGACTTATAAATGCTAACATGGATAGAATAGTCTTTAGGTTCTTGCATCTTCAATGTAGTTAGAGTCTTTGAATCCCAAGTCCAAGTCCGAGTTCAAGCTTTGTCCATGGCATCATCTTGACTTTGTTTGATTAAGATAAATCCTGAAATGATTATCTTAATAATGTTGTCAGATTAATGTTAGAGATAATAAATTGGAATCATCAAAATCGATAAGTCAACATCTAGAACCTCATTTTTCTGTCATCATGACAAAATCATATCCAAATTTTTTGTACAGGCTGAATATATTGTTTAGCTTGCATTTGACATATCCCGAGCTTCGTCTCAAACTTGGCCAAGGAGCTTTCTAAAATGCGTCAATCTGCTTTACAGCTAACAAACCAAGGCATTAAGTCTGTAATGGCCCGAATGTTCTTGTAACCCTTCTTCGGATCTCCGCGACATACCCTTCCTTAATCATCTTTGTATTGCAATCATTCTCAAGAAATAATTTCTCTAATTAACACTTATCACAAATTTGACAAGCATAGCTCTACCCCAACGGTGCAAAACTTAGGCAATTCACCAATGTGGATATACATAGACAACCTTGTTCCTCAGGTTGCATGTCGCTACAAGTCCCACTGTAATCCCTCTTTACCCTCACACTAGGTGCGTCAATACTCACTCCGTATTTGAGGCACTCGTACACTCATAGAATCACATATTCTAAAAAGGGAAGAAAGAAGAATATACGAGACAAGCTCCGATTAATCTTTTGGAGAATTTCTACATATGTTGCAACCGAAGTCCTACTCCCTAGTTCTTTTACTCCACCTTCATGGACGATGGTGACCGATCCCATCTAATGGCTACCATTACAGTTCTTTTTAAAGATAAGTAGAAATCTACTAGCGTCTCTACCATTCTCGACTATTCCACTAGAATCAACTATTACAAGCTCATAAAGATAATCCTAGAAATTTTACTCTAGTGAATGCTTGCGGGACAAGCCTCCAAAATCATGTTTTAGGTTGTGACACTAGGTGTATAAGCATGTTCACAAAAATCTAGATTTGACTCATCGTTTGTCTTAATGTAGCACTGAATCTTGAAGCTCACATGTTAGTTTTACATCACTCCCATCTATAGAGCGTAATATTTTAATGTCATTAGTATAGCACGCTTTTGTGCACAATTGGGTTTGTAGTATTCCATACCAAGAAGTTCAGTTGTTCTAGTTTTCTTTCTCTAGACTTTGAAACGAGATAACTAAATGCACATTTTCTTCACAGTTTTCTCATTGTCTCTTTTGGATGTTTAAATCTTTTTCATTTACTTATATATTTTATTGAACTTCTATATTATTTCTTATTGGGTTACAGGGGTTCTTCGTTTTGTTTTGCTAATGTACATCGGTTCGTGTTGGCATTTGGCTACGCCCATGAGTAAGGTCGGTTTGGGTTGGTGGATTATCCAACTAAGTCAATATGACTCCATTCATGAAGAGGCATTATTATAAGCGGGATTTGCAAGTTTTACAAAATCTTAGTGATAATGTTCATATTTTCTTATGAAAATACATAGAGTTGAGAGTCCCAAGAGAGAGGTTGGACGAATTTCTTATTTCACATCAATTTCACTTGAAGCAACCAACATTCTCAAGGATAATATTGGATGTCTCTCCATTCATGGCCGGGAACTTAGGGGGATATTTGAAGATACATGACTTGCCTCGTGTAGTCAACTTTTACCATGGGTCAAACTCAAAGGAGGTGACAAAACCATCGACAATTAGGAGTCTGGACGTGGCAAGACATGACATAAAGACAACTTATAATAACGGGCATCAATCTATGGACTTCCACAGGTCTATTTGAAGGTATCACCCTAGCCATATATCTATATTATATGTCTGACCATGCTATGTGTTTCTACATTGGTATAACAGCTATAGGTTCATTGAATTGCGATTATGCGCCAAGCTCGAATTCATGATTACTATTATGTCCTACAAAATTAAAATTAAAATAGAGCCTCATGAAATTTATTAACCTTCGAGGATGTCTTGATTTGAATTTTTAGTGTGACTGTGCTCCTTTATATGTTACGAATGTCCCCTTAAAATTGTCAAAAAAAAA
This sequence comes from Escallonia herrerae, assembly GCA_033070095.1. NCBI lineage: Eukaryota > Viridiplantae > Streptophyta > Magnoliopsida > Escalloniales > Escalloniaceae > Escallonia > Escallonia herrerae. The sequence goes on from JAVXUP010001739.1 coordinate 8,837, forward strand.
AACTGGCAGTCAATTCGGGAGAAATCTCAAATGTTTCGTGTTAGGATACATGTGATTGTTTTGTAATTTTGGGTTTATTGTTCGTCGATAACAGGACAGATTACTCAGTCCATTTTGGTATCACTCACAATATATATATTTATAAATCGAACATCCATTTCAAATTGCATAAAGTCAACGAATGTGGTGGGTTCATTAACAATCCTATTACTTATGGTTATGAGGTTTTCACACTTGTGTGGATGATTTGTATCTTATTCATACAAGCTTTCCAAGGAAATGTCACATGCATCATTTGGATGAGTATGGAGTTAGATGCAATACCCTAGAGCAAGGTTCGCACACAAGAGTGTGTTGATACTTAGATATTTAAAGGAAGAATATGGATGGTGTTTTTATGGTTACATTCGTGGAAACTGTATTCCACCCATATCTAATCATTTTTTCTTTATGGGAACACCCTTATCTAGTTGTTTGTTAATTGGACCAAATGTTGTTCCCAACCTATTCTGGTCACACCCAAAGGCCCACTTGGGGTCCCATTTCGCATAACACGTCCGCACAATCATTATGCAACATTCAACGCCTCCAACCGGTCAATACGTGCACGCTCAAGTCACGTGCACTTCTCACTCTTTCTACGGGACCTCATCACCAAGAACTCATCCTTGCGTGACTGCTCATCATGCTCCGACCGTCGCACTTCATCCTTCGCCCATCAGCACACCTTGGCGTCTACCAAAAAAAGTTTGCCTTGGCCCCCCCTTGGGGTCGGCCTCAGCCTTCCTCTGGGGTTGGCCATCGCCTCCCCCAATGGTTGGCCTTGGCTTTCCCCCAAAGGGTTGGCCTTTGGCTTCCATACTTAGCATCTTCACTACTCTTCAAGAGGCCTAAAGTCACTCCGCGACCCCCGTCGCCCAGACCTCACTCCGTGACCCCCGTCGCCCGGAACTCACTCTGCGACTCCCGTCGCTCGGAACTCACTCCGCGACCCCCGTCGCCGGAACTTACTCCGCTACCCCCGTCGCCCGGAACTCACTCTGTGACCCTTGTTGTCCGGAACTTACTCGGCGACCCCCGTCGCCCGGAGGTCACACTGTGCCCCGGACACCATACTCACTTCACCGCGCCCATGCGCCGCGCCACTAACACAATCGTGCCCCTTGGCTTTCTGTCACACTACCATGCTCCATGCATCGGTCCATCCTTTCACCACACCATGCGCACCTTGCCTTGGTCGTGGAACATGCTTCGACCCACTCTCCGGAGTGTGTAACATCATGCGGGGATAGACGAATCCTCCAGGACACTATCTCCTCCAAGGAGCTCTTTAACTCCCCTTCTGCCAGGTAGACGGCACCTCTGAGATGCTACCTCAGCCAGTCGGGTAGACGGCTCTTCTGGGATGCTACCTTGACTCACTCTAAGTGCTCCGGCATAAGGACTCACCGCGAGGATAGGCGACTCCTTCGGGACACTATCTTTGCCAGAGAGCTCTTCAACTTTCCTTCTGCCAGGTAGACGGATCCTCTGGGATGCTACCTCGGCCGGCTAGGTAGACGGCTCCTCCTGGATGCTACCTCGGCCTACAGAATAGGCGACTCCTCCAGGACACTATCTCCATCAAGGAGCTCTTCAACTCCCCTTCTGCTAGGTAGACGGCTCCTCCAAGATGTTACCTGGCCCGTCAGGTAGACGGCTCATCCAGGATGCTACCTTGACGCACTCTGAGTGCTCCGGCACAAAAACTCACCTGTGAGATAGGCGACTCCGCTAGGGTGTCTTCATGACTGGCCTATGTGCTCTGACACTGGGGGCTTGCGTCGGCACCCTTTTGGACTATGACCCCCGGGTCACTCTGAGATGGGAGTAGGTCTTCGGAGGGCATCACGCCTAGTCCGCCTAGCAGTTGGGCGTCGGGTCTTCCCCACCACTGCCAGGCCTGTGGGACTCTGCAAGGGCCTGGATTGGAGGCTAGATCAAGGGGGTTCTCTGGCCACACCGACGCTGTGCAGGGCAAGCCTGGTGAATATGCGTTTTGATAATCCGTGGAGCACTGACAGCTGTGGACCCCTGGGTGACGTGTCACTACCAGGGAGCGCCACGTGTTGCGTGATGACATCATCATCTCAATCTCTATAAATAGAGGTCTTGAGAATTCATTTGGAAGGTTGGACATTTTTAGAATACTTTCACTTTCTCACTCTAGAATCCTAGAGAGAGAATACAGGACCCTGACTTTGGACCTAAGCATCGGACTGTGACTGTCATCATGTATTCACCCTGTGCCATCGCCCTTTGCAGCACTGCCACCCTCAAGCTCTATCTGGGAAGCCCTTGGTCTCTGCCCTTGCTGTATCTCACATCAGCGCACTTGGCATCTGACTCGGACTGCATTCCTTGTGGCACCTCCACGTCGACTGCGAACCCACTTTCCTTGACATCAACTGTTTAAGAACAATGGACTCATATTGTTAATAGTAGTTAGACCAGTGGGTCCGTAATTCCACGATGTTGCCGAAAAATGAAGTGTGGATTCCAATTTCCATCTTGGGTGAGTGGCGCTTCTTATTACATAGAATTACGTAAAAAAAGTAAATTTTTTTTCCGATTCTCACGAAGAGAGAGTGAAGGCAAGTGGGTGCTTACAATGGGTCCATTTTTAAATGCTTTAAAGAGCGAAGGTTTCGTTTGATGTTTGGTGGTTAAATTGACAAACATGTCCCCATCACACTTTCTCACTAATCTTTTAGCTGTAAAGTTGCACTATAAATTTGGTTTGATTTTCTTCTGAAATTACCAGATTACTTGTCAAATTTGTAGATGGCCAAATGAGTGGAAATGCACTGTTAGTTATTTTCTAAAAAAATATCTCCTTGTGTGTTCATTTTCACATTAATATGGGATTTTGAGGAAAATGGTGAGAGAAATGTGCAGTTTCGCGGTTTTTGGGTGACCATATACTTTGAGCTTCTACTTGCATTGTTACATGGCCTAATACGTTTTGTTGATACATGGATTATGATTTTTTTAGTGTTGGCATATTAGGATTGGAAATTTTAAGCCCGTGATTTTGGTCATAATGAACAAGAGCCTGCTTGCTCCCTTAAGTAAGGTGAGTGAGGCTTCACCATCCCTTCAAGGCCTGTATATTTCTATGTGTGGTGCATTGCCTCGAAAAAGTCCTCTAAGGATTTTAGGAGTTACCATCTTATTTAATTGAAAAAAGAAAAAATTAATAAGAAAAACCATAAAAAATGACTCTAACCGTGTCGAAAAGATAACAAGCCTATCTAAACCTAGAGATAGGCCCGGGGACTAAGTTAAGCAATAGGAAGTTGCTAGGCACTCACACGCCCTTTCTGTCTCTACTTCATTTTTAATAATTTTTATTCTAACACGTAGTATGCAGAACATAACAAGACTCGCCCTAAGTTATTTTTCATTGTTTTGTCTTGGACTCGACAACAGGGGTCAAGCAGCCTACATATCCTATTAGACTACTCGGTATCAAAACCATCATAGTTCGACACTAGTCCTATGTGAAGTAGTCTACAATTCGAACCTAGACTTAGACAAAAAAAATAATAAAACACCTCTTTTGTTGTTTTTGAAATGAAATGTGACTACGGGAAAGCTAAGAAAGTTGGTGAAAGTTACCTCGTGATGCTGCTTGTCTTGAAGACTCGGGGATGTTTTCCTTGGTATCCACGATGAAAAAAATGACATTTTTTAAGTGATTTGAATGGTTAAGATTCTTGAGAAAGGCTAGATTTCACTTTACAAAAGAAATGGCATGCAAACTCTAAATATAATAAGCTTAGAGATTGACCCTTATGGAGGTCAAGACCCTTTTTTTATAATGCTTAAGGTTGCAGGACCTGATAAGATTGGCAATACTAATCTGCATGATTGGAGATAAGTTAGAATAAGTGATAAAACTATAGATTGACAAAAGTCAACTAACCGGCCGATTAGTAAAAAATCGGCCGGTTCACCCGTTTTATTAAATATATATATTTTTTGAATTTCGGTGTTTTATCTGACCCTAATTTCGATAATTATCTCAAAAATCACAAATGGGATGTATCAGATTCGGGATAAGTCACTTCTTAACTAACAAATAAATGGATTTAATCTTCATATTGAGGATAAATCATAGATTATTTTTCCAAATCATGTAGACAAATTACATTACTTAGAATAATCTAGACTATGGACTGGACTTGACCTAAATGGACTGGACCAATGCATTTGTATGGACTAATAGATTGGGCACGCAATGGACTGGACTGGACAATTAAATTAGACATGATTAGACTGGAGAATTAAACTGGACCAAATTAATGAAATGAAATTGGGCTGGATATTTAAATTACATCACTAAGCCCATACTCAATAATGCATTTTAATCCATAATGTAGTCCATTTTTTAATTAACAAAAAATACTTACAAAAATAGGGTATTTACGGAGTCCCTTGGGGATGAAGCGTGCTGACGGGCGAATATCACCAAAAAATAAGGACAACACATATTTGTAGTGAAGGCAAGAGAAAAGACCACATGACTCAAAAACACACTCAAAGACTCACACAAATATGGGGTCGAATCTTCATAAGTTTCCTACGTATCCTCCCAGGAGGAATCAGATCTACGTAGTTAGGAAAGGATATGGATATTGTTCGAAGCCGGACCTAACAGTAACAACGATTGATCGTCAAACAATTAGAAGAGAAATTCGGCCTGTTACTGGACCCACCAAATCAATTTGAATGGTTGGCAGACAAAACTTAGGTCTAGATATCGGAGCCTCCAATTTAGATGGTTGACAGACAAGTACACGTCTAGATACCAGGGTCGTTTAGACGCGTAAGGGAATCTTGCATGCAGCTAGAGCCCCTCAAATCGATTTGAAAAGGGTCGACATACAAGATAAAAGGATTTTGACCATTACTGGAACCCCTAAATTGATTTGAAATGGTTGACAGACAAAATAAAAATAACTTTGAACGTTGCTGGAGCTCCTGAATCGATTCAAAAAGGCCGACGAACAAAGTGAGAGTTCAACTGGTAGCTAGAGCTAGAAATGTCATAAAAACAACTGCTTGTTGGATGTGAAGAAGTTAGTTCACTTCACAAGGAGATATTGTTAGAACTGGCAACAAACATAAAATCTAGTATTAGCCTTTACACCATACAAGAGTCGTTTAGACAAAGCAATTGATTTGAAAAACCTTGGTCATGAACAATCGAAGGATCATATGTCGGACATGCAGGCATACAAATGCTGGGTAGCAATGCCCTCGGGTGAAAGAACAGATATCATGCGATAATGCACAGGCAGTCAAGGGCAAATTTATACTGATGGGGTCGATATTCATAACATATAAGCACACGAGCATGCATTAAAAAAAATTTGTTTTTGAAAAAAAGTCAAAACCCGGCCGGTTAGTCATAGCCTAAATTTAGTTTTAAGGCTAAACTGGATGGTTGGTTAAAGACAAACTCGAATTTCAAGCCAAAACTGGCCGATTAGTGAGAAGAAATTAATTTTTCTTGAGAAAATCAGACGGTTGATCAGAAACATGGACCATCAAATGTGCAAATTAGATAGGAAAACCGAACAGTTAATCGAAAATTGGATGGTTTTTTCAATAAAATTTAATAAATTTTTGACTCCTAACTCTATATAAATTAAGACTACTTAGCTATAATATATATATATATATATATATATATATATATATATATATATATATATATATATATATATATATATATATATATATATATATATATATATATATATATATCAGGACTCGTCCTTTCGGAACAAAATTCGTCATTTCTTCCCTTTTCAAAACTCTCAATGGCTTTCGAAGGTGATCCCACAATCTTCGAGTTCCAGTTCCAGTTCCGTGCATTCACAAATTCCTTCAATAAGATTGAATTGATCTGCATGGATGGGAGATTCAAACTAAAATCTATAATGAGCTTGAGGAGCGTGATGGTTCGTGAATACATTCTCCGTGCTGCTTACAAATTTTGGGATTTTAGCTTGAGGATCATGTTTTTCGTTTCGGTTTGAGCGAACAGTGCCTTACTTTTGAGGAATTTTTTGCCTTAGTAGATATCCCAGCCAATCTTCCAATTGTTGTTCCGACCATTCAGGATGGTTATGTCAAGTCTCTCAAAACTTTACTAAAGGTCTGACAGAAGCGTACCTGGTCTTTCACTCAAGAGATGGTATTCAACTTTCTCCCCTAATAGAATATTTTTCTGCCAAGCTAACTGGTCATGATGAACAATATGTCCATGGCCAAGTGTTTGCCCTGGCACTATGCTTAGTAGCCAACTATCTCACCTTTTCTGGCCTTGGGTTACTGACATGAGGCTAGCTAACATTCTTCTTCAATTATCCACTCAAGGTAAAACACTAATTCCCTTAGTGATAGCTGAAACTTTACTTGGGATCATCGATGTTCATAAAGATCCAGACATCCCCTTCGGAGGTAGTTCTTTGCTTTTGTACATGTAGTTGCTGGACTATATGCACTTGATAGCCAAACCAGTTGTGGTAAGGTACAGACCTAGCACTTTTCGTTCTCGACCTTCACTCTTCGAAGGTTGTTCTGGCATAGACGACTGGACTTGCTTCTTCTATGTGCAATAGTTTATGGATATCCATTGGTATTGAAAATGGTGGACGGATCATGGGCCTGTTCTAAGAATAGCTGACTATCCATGTGTTTATCTCCTCGGATGCGTTACACATCCTTCTACTTTGTTTGCCGGATCCTGAGGCAGTTTGGTTATGAGCATGTGATTCCAAAAGTCTACGAGAAATTTGTAGGGGAGCAAGCCCTTAGTCCTTCCATAATCGAGCCAGTTTTGCGAGGTTGGGTTCTTGGCCGTATACACACATTTCTATTGAATAAAGGCCCTTTATTATCGATATATAGCTAAGTGCTCCCTTGTTGCCTAATGCTTATATCTGTTGACTTTGGCCCCATGTTCGTGGAAAATGTTAGCTTTTGGAGAGCAAACTAAGGGCGGAGCTGAGTTTGGACTTCCCGAGCACTTATGGGATACAATCTTTGAAGCAAGCAAAGGGGAAAGCTTATACTGCTATTGGATTGGGGCCGGAGATGTCTGAGTCCGGCAAGTCTTCTCAGAGCATAATACAAAGTTTTCGTCATCTTCAGGTTGAAAGTGAAGTTTGTGTCATTTGGATTAGGCGGTCTTAGATTGGATCCCAAATGTTTGAGGAGAAGTTTGATGCTAAATATGGTCTTTACACATGGATGAGTCCTAATGACATCCCACTTTGCTGCTAAAGGAGAAGCCACCTACGAGGAATCTGACTATTAAATCTACTCAGAACTGAGAAGCTGGTATGGATGTTTACCTCAAGGATTAGTTTGACAGGCAGGGTAATAAAGGCAAAGAAAAAGTGGGACAGAGGACCACTTTTTTGGTAGAGTAACTTGAGGATGTTATTCATATATCTTCGGTTTACAAGAAAAGTTTGGAAACATGGAAATCCATTTTGAATGGTGAGGAGAGTCTAACTATGAAGAAATTTAAACAGATGTTGGCAGATATCTCATAAGTTACTGATAGGACATATAATTTTCTTGCCTAAATTTTTCCTAGGCCGCGCTTTGCAAGGTTTTCGTCCTAGCGGCCATTTTCATTTTTTTTTATTTTTCTGTCTCCTAATTTTTGCCTAGAGCACCCTTTTATAGGGTTTTCGTCCTAGTGGGCATTTTTGCTTTTCTTAAGAATGTAGTCAGTGCTTCAGCCAGTGGAATAAGAGAATTTTATTAAAATTTGACCTCTCTCGAGGTAACTTTACGGGTTGCCTACGTACCTCCATCTATGTGTTACATCAATTTGTGTATACTGAAAAATATTCTTAAAGAGGATCAGGTCATTCGTAGTTTAATTACAAAAGTTCGCTCAAGCATAATATTTCCTTAATCGATCTAGATTGACTAATTGTGAGAACTTAATTCCATCTAAATTGACTAGTGCTGCACCCTCAGTCATGATTTGCTTGATCATATAGGGACCTAAAGAATTGGGTTCAAATTTCCCTCACGGTTTCCAAATTTGCACAATGTTCTCCTTTAACACCAAATCTCCTTCTTTCAACCCGTGTCCCTTCACTCGCTTGTTGAATGCTTGGACAATCCGCTTCTGATAACGTTGAACATGATAGAGCGCTTTCAACCGTTTCTCATCTGCCAACACCAATTCTTTGAGCCTGTGTCTTACCCAGTCTTCCTTGGCTATCTGGTTCTCCAATAACACCCTAAGAAAGTTGACTTCTAATTCTACTAGGAGTACGACCTCCATGCCATAGACTAATGAATATGGGGTAGCCCCAGTTGACGTTCTCATTGATATTTTATAACCCCAAAGTGCGTAAGAAACCTTATCTTGCCAATTCCTGCATGAATCTATCATTTACTCATCATGCTTTTCAAGTTCTTATTGGCAGCCTCAACAACGCTGTTGATCTATGGCCGGTATTGCGACGAATGATGTCAGGTGATACCATATTCTTCAGTTAGATCTGAGACTCCTCCTTTGAAATGTAGCCCATTGTCTGAGATTAACTCCCATGGTACTTTATATCTATGAATGATGTTCATCCGAATAAACTGAGCCACCTTCCTAGCATTGAGCACGACATATGAAGTAGCTTCCACCCACTTTGTGAATTAATCTGGCTACCAGTATGCATTCATGTCCATTAGAGGCCTTGGAACGGATCTTCCTTATCAAATCTATTTCCTAGACTGAGAATGGCCAAGGGGAGGTCATGTTGTATAATTCTTAAGGAGGAAGATGTTGTAAATTGGAATACACCTGAAACTTATGACATCTGCTCACATACTAGACACAAATCTTGCTCCATAATACTCCAATAATATCCTTTTTGGAGAGCTTTCTTTGTTAGCATTCGCCCATTCATGTGTGGTCCATACTCTCTTGCATGTATCTCTTCCGTGATTTGGCTACTTTCTCTTTTGGTTACACATAATAAGTGTTCTCCATTATAATGTTTCTTATACCATCTCCAGTCACACATGATGAACTGTGCTGCCCATCTTCTCGAGATTTTCCATCTCAAATGAGATTCTTTATAGGAGTGTACCAGGGCTCGGCTACCGAGTCTTCTTCTAAGGAAGCTATCATGAAGCAATAGGCTGGTTGGTCTCTCTTCTCTATGACAAATGGCTCTGCCTACTATCTATTGGGAATATCAACTACTGATGCAAAGGTGGCTAGGGCAACGGAAAAATTATTCTTGGACTGGGGCAAGTAATGGAGTTCTCTTCAAACTAGTCAACAATTTTCTCCAAGTGGGCATGATATACTTGTAGATGCTCATCTCTAATACTACACATGCCCTGGATTTGGTATATAATCAAGGTTGAATCTCCATACACTCTCGGACTCTTAGGTTTAAGGCCATTTCTAAACCAACTGTACAAGCTTCATACTAAATGATGTTGTTTGTTGGTACCGTCGAAAGTCAGCTTGATAGCTATAGGTGAATGGGCTCCATCTCATAAAATCAACAATATCTCTACTCTAAAGTCTAAAGGTTGTTCGCTGCTCCATCAAAGTATAACTGCCACCCCATCCCTGTTTCCACAATGCAAACTCCTTCATCTAGGAACTTGCCTCCTATCGACTAGTATCATCTGTAGGGCAATCGGTTAATAGGTTAGCCATGGCCTTTCCTTTGATTGAATTTTGTGTAACATATGTAATATCAAACTCCGAGAACAACAAAAGCCATTTGGTTGTAAGGTTAGATAGGTCATGCTTCTCAAAAAGGTACTTCATGGGGTTCATTCTCGCTAATAACCTGATGGGTATGCCAGGACACAGTGTCTTAATCTTTACGTTACCTAAACCAAAAATACACATGTTTTCTCTAAGGTTGAATAGTTCACCTCTCCCTGGGTTAACTTCTTACTCATATAGTATATGGCCTATTCCACCAGTGAATTCTCCAAATGCTAGGCTAACATGGCCCGGCTGCGGTATCGGTCATAGTCAGGTATAGTAACACAGGACTACGGGGTGTAGGCATGCTTAGGACTGGAGGGTTGCTAAGGTACTGCTTAATTTTGTCGAAAGCTTCTTGGCATGGGGGGTTCCATTCTTTACTCCAATCCTTCAACAATTTGAACACATGCTTACAGATCATGTTTGACTGGGATATGAATCGACTAATGTATTAGATTCTTTCCAAGAACCCGCGAATATCTTTCTTCGTTGTAGGTGGGGGCATCTCAACTATGGCTTTGATTTTGGCTGGGTCTACCTCTATCCCTCATTTCTTACCATGAATCCTATCAGCTTCTTGGCTGTGACTCTGAATACACACTTATGTGGGTTCAACCTCACTTTGTACTGCCTCAATCTCTCAAAGTATTTTCTCAAAACTGTACAATGATCTTCCCTTATTCTCGACTTGATGATCATGTCATCTACATACACTTCCACCTCTTTATGGAAATATCATCGAACAGGATGATAACGACTCTTGATGTGTGGCTCCGACATTTTTCAAGCCAAAAGGCATCACTGCGCAATAGAAGGTACCCCAAGGGGTTATGAAGGCTATTTTCTCCTGGTCCTCAAGAGCTATTTTGATCTAATTATGCCCCGTAAAATAATCTACAAAGGATACCAACTCATGCCCGACTGCGTTGTTTATGATTAGGTCTATGATAAGTAATGGGAAATCATCTTTTGGAGAAGCTTGGTTTAGGTCTTAGTAGTCAACACACACCCTAACTTGACGGAAGGTTTGGGGATGGGCATGATGTTAGCTAGTCAGGTAGGGTACTTAATCACTCGGATAAGTCCAATGTGGAGTACTTCATCACCTCTTCCTTAACCTTAAGGGACCACTCTGTTCTCAACTTATGAAGTTTTTGTTTGATGGGTTTGGCATATGTAGGTGATGTTCCACGATGGATGGGTCTATACTGGACATGTCACTACATGACTAAGCAAGTACATCGATGAATTCCCAAAAGATTGCATTAATCTCTTTTCTTTCTCTCTCATCTAGACTAGCACTTATTTTGGTTTCCTTTATATCTTCAGGGGAGCCTAGTTTACTTTGATTGTTTCCTCGGCCAGTGGCTTGACACGACTAGATTCCTAATTCTCAATTTCTTTCAACATTTCTTTTAAATATTTTTTCTCTTTTAAGTTAAGTGTGACTCATCATTAAGCGAGTTGATTAATTCATCATAACCTATATCAACAACCAAGGAATAATCAAAATCAAGCATATATTGTCAATTAGATAGTCTGGAAACACATAATTGGTAAACAGATTGAGATTGGCTAAGGTGAAATAACCATCTAAGTCTTCTGGCTCCAAAGCATCCTTGGCAGTAAGACTTCCTTGGATAACTTGTCCCACAGTCAACATTCTGTACTAGATCATCCAATTCTGCATGTTGCTCTGTGCTGTAGTGATTAGGCATGCTTAGTCCACGATCTGGTCGTCCACTGCACATATAAGCACTAAGATATTCATATATGTGAAGCATGCTGTTAATCCATCCAATCTGAGACTTCTTTGGTACCCGGTTCAGTCTATATTGGCAGTTCTTCATCCTTGACCCACTCACCATCGTAGAATACCTCCGATCCTTTAATTTGCTTTCTAGTCTCAACACTGTAAATTGGCTCTGGAAATCCATAGAAGGGCTTTATTCATAGTATGGATCATGCGCATGCGCTTCTCATCTTCATTATCCTTCTTGGCCTGGGCGAGCTTCCTAATAGCTTCCTTCCTCTATTTTTTCATTGGATTATACCCTAAGCCAAACTGGTCTTTCTATTCTCCATATCTAAAAAGCTGGAAATTCCTTGACAGTTTTGGCCTAAGCCTTTTCTGAAAAAGTAGTAGAACTTTCTCATCATGGGGAGCACTGTTGTATTGCTGTTGGGGGCAAAGGTGAGGAAGTTTTCACCGTGACAAGCTTCCTTATACTCGAGACACTAGATTGAGTGATCCATCATAAATCCACTGAGCAAAATATTCAAAGAGTCATGTCACTTGAACATTGTCTTTCTTGACCCGTTTGATTTGTGACAACTGCAAATCTCCCAATATGGTGAAAATGACGTCATTCAACACAAACTTAACTTTTTGGTGCAATGTAGAGGGGATTGCACCCACTGAGTGTATCCAAGGTCTTCCCAACAGAAAATTAAATGTGGCCAGAATATCCAATACCTGAGACTCAACATCGAAGCTAGCAGTAACCACAGTCATTGGAAGCTTCACTGTACTGATCACCTCCCTTCGGGTGTAATCATAGGCTCAGACAACTTGGTTGGAAGGGGTGAATTCTGACGAGTCAATGCCCAATGCTTGAACGCTACATAGAGGACACACACTTAAAGCAGAACCATTATTTATGAGGATCAACATAACTTTCTTATCAAATAATCTCATAATGATATGGAGCAGATCGTTATGGCTTGGTCCGAATTTGAGTAGGTCATACTCAAAAAATGCGAGGACATATGTGTAATGTATGGCCCTGAACACTTGGTACAGGTCTTTGAGCTGGGTTTGAATTAGTATCTGGACTTTATTAAGGAATTTGATAAGAGCTTGACAGTAAGTGTACGAGGTTAACAATAATTCCCATATGAAAATATTGGCTTGGGTCTTCTTTAACTATCTAAGGACCTCATCATCTAGAGGGTCTTGGGAGAATAATGGGTCAGATGTGGCTGGCTGAGGCGGGGTCTTATGTACTCGGCCTGATCTGGTTAAGTGGGATACACCGGCACTAGGTCAGAACATAAACCCAATTTTTTCATCATATTCTTCTTCAACCGAGAAGGTATCTTCATTCATCAACTCTTCCCAAGTGATCACATTGCAAAACTGTGGCAGAGAATCATAGGCGGACACTGATCCAAAACTGGTTGGCTGGCTGGAATAATGAAAACAATAGGATTTATAACTGATTGGCTGTCATCAATGCAATTAACCCTATGAGAAGGCATGAGATCTTTCTGGACATTTGGTCTGACGGGAGAGGAAACTTTTCCCTTGTCTATGTGGTCTTGTATGGCATGTCTGTGGGTGATGCATTTCTCTGTAAGGTGACCTTTACCTTAATGATAGTCACAAAAGGCATTCACGTCATAACCTTCGGGTATCACTGCTAGAGTCGGGGTAAGTGGCAGCTTAGATATCACCCTTCTTCTTTATAACTGCTCAAAGACCTTGGATAATGGTGCATTCAACGGTGTAAATTTCCTCCTAGGCTCTGTAATAGGTTCATAAGGCACTTGGCTACTGCTAGCTTAAGTTGCCCATTGGAACTCCTCGGTATACTCTCGATGGTTTCGACTCATGGGAGATGGTTCCCTTGTTAATTGTATCTTATTATGTATGGGGGATCCCATAAGATCCTTGAACGACGTGTGATAGTGGCGATATAATCATGGTAAATTGAAAGTTGGTTGCTCATCACAATGTTCACTTGCTTTTCCTTTGTCGGACGGTTAATCATCTAGGCCACTTTATTCCTCATGATGAAGGCTGGTACTACTTAACAAACTCTCTCACAACATCTTCCCATGTGCGGACTCGGGCTTCATCCAAAGTAAGGAACCATCGGGAAGCTGCCCCGGTGAAGTTAAGGCAAAATAACTACATCAACTGATTCTGATTTACCCCGTATGGGGCCAATGCTCGCATATACATCTTCATATAAATCTTGGGATCTGTTGTCCCGTCAAACTTATCCATCTCCGGAATTTTGAACTTGTGGAACAACCTACCCTTGGGATTCATGGTTAAGGCACTGATTCTGATTGGGTCATCGGTTCTCCTCATCCTAGCAATCTGGGACTCAAGTGCGGCTAACTTATCCTTCCATTCCGGTATGGTAGGGAGTTTAGTCTCTTCTTCCTCGAATTCATACATCCAATCAAACTCCAGACCGTCATCATTCTTTTTATCCTCTTCTGGTTCCTTTCTACATCTCCTCTTCAGGTTATCCGATTCCTCGGCGGTGCGTCATTGTTGCTCGGTTAGGGTAGTAAAACCATTCTGAAGATCATTCTAAAGTTCACCGATGATACGGACCAAATAAGATATCTATTGGAATTCTTCGGCCATCAGAGTTCGTAAGAGCTTTTCGAAGGAGTCTCGATACCAACCACGCTTCAACTTAACTGTATACAGAAAGTTTTAAAAAATTTAATAATACATTTCACATAGAGCGAGCTGGCTGGTTCATACCCTAATAGGGGTGAAGGTGAATTTTTTTAGTCTAGAGGGTAGCTTTTGGATTTTTTTGGGAAAAAGGGTCACTAACCTTCCAATTATCTAGAAGGATAATCGGTCAGTTGGTTAGTCGCCTGAGGTTTTATTTTTGGAAATTTTCTGAGGATAACATTTCTGACTAACCGTCCAGTCATCCTGACGGATAATCGGCCGATTGGTCAAAGGCTGAAGGGTTCATCTCAAGAATTTTTTTGAGAATTTTCTGAGGATAAGGTTTCTGACTAACCGTCCAATCACCCTGACAATTAACCGGACGGTTGATCAGTGGGTTGGATCCAGGTATGAGCTAGCCAGGTTCTATTTTTCATGCAAATGCACATATTAACTAACCGTCTGGTTGGGAGCGCAGATAACTAGCCTCTTTGTCAGAGTCTGCACTTTTTTGCAAAATTGCTAGTTTAGCTTACAGAATGCTGGTGGTTTCCCTGCCAACATCCCGTAGGCCAATGTAGGTATTCTCCCAATAAAGAGCAGAACATCCCGTAGGCCATCGTAACTAGAAAGTTAATAATGAGCGATCACCAGTATGTGTACAAGTCATTTAATATACCAAGAACTAGGAAGAATCTTTAGTACGAGACACATGGAGTTGAGAACTTGATCGAGAGATCGTCTTAAGCCCAGGAGGACTAAGGGCCTCAAGTGTGTTGCTTTCCAATGGGTAGGTTGGGGTGAGACGTGCGCGTGTCTGGGGTATGGAAATAAAAGCGCAAATACCACAATCATGTCACATTGTACATACCACAAAAAATACAAGAAATAGAACAAGGCCAAAAACCAAGAAAAACTTTCTAGGTCTAGTCCTCTTAGTGTTTTTAGTCCCCACTGGAATGGACACAGTGGCGCACCGCCTCGAAAAATTCTCCCAAGGGTTTTAAGAGGCGCCATCTTATTTAATTGAAGAAAAAGAAAATAAAAAATCCCAAAAAATGGCTTTAAACATATCCAAAAGACAACAAGCCTATCAAAACCTTGAGAGGGATCCATGGATTAAGTTATGCAACGGAAATGTGTTAGGCACCCGCCGTTCCTTTTCGGTCTCTAATTCTTTTTAATGAGTTTTGGCCCTAAATTAAGAAGACGTAGTATACAAAATATAACAACTCATCCTCAGTTAATTTTTATTGTTTTGACTTGAACTTGACAACAGGGGTCAAGCGGCCTACGTATCCGATCGGACTAATCGGAACAAAACAACCGTAGACTTAGACAAAGAAAATAAAATACCTCTTTTGTTGTTTTTGAAATTAAATGTGACTACGGGAAATGATAGACAATATATATGATATTTACCCTAAGAAAGCTGGTAAAAGTTACCTTGCGATGCTGCTTGTCTTAAAGACTTGGGGATGTTTTCTCTGGTATCCATGCCGCAAAGAACAAACCGACGTTTTCAGAATAATTTGAATCGCTAAGATTCTCGAGAGAGTCTAGATGTCACTTCGCAAAAGAAATGCCATGTAAACTCTAAAGAGAATAAGCTTAGAGATTGAACCTTAAAATAGAGGCCAGGACCCCTTCTTATAGTGCTCAGGGTCGCAGAATCTAATAAGATTGACAATGCCAATCTGCATGGCTGGAGATAAGTGAGAATAAGTGATAAAAATCGCTGATTGACAAAAGTTAATTAACTGGCCGGTTAGTCGAAAACTGGCCGGTTCACCCCATTTATTAAAATATTTTTTCCAAAGTTTAGGGCATTACCTAACCCTAATTTCAGTAATTATCTCATAAATTACAAATAGGATGTACCAGATTCCAAATAAGTCACTTCTTAACCAACAAATAAATGTATTTAATCTTCATATTAAGGATAAATCATGGATTATTTTTTCAAATCATCTAGACAAATTACATCATTTAGAATAATCTAGACTATGGACTGGACTCAACCTAAATGGACTGGATCAATGAAGTGGAATGGACTAACATATTAGGCTGGACTGGACAGGCAATGGACTGAACCGGAATATACAGTTAATGTGGACCAAATTAATTAAATAACACTGGACTGCGTTAAAAAATTAAATTACATCATTAAGCCCATACTCGATAATGCATTATAATTAATAATGAAGCCCATCTTTTAATTAATAAAAAATTCCTACAAAAATGGGGTATCTACATTATGTTTTTTTTTCTTTCTTTTCTGTGTGCAACTTAGCATGGGAAAATATGCTACGTTTTTTTTCTTTCTCTCCGCATTGTGTTATATATATATATATATATATATATATATATATATATATATATATATTCTTGGCAACGTGTTAGCGTTGGATAAATGGATTGGCGACTACGGAATTGGCTTTTTGTTAAACTTGTGTTTATTTGTGGCATGTCTTGACGATTATTCTACTAGCCATAAGATGAAGGGGAGCATCCTCCTTTATGTTAACTTTATTATATCACTTGTAATAGTTTGTCATAAATGTAATGTAAGTTGATTTATTATTATTCAAAAGCCTTGTACAAGTATGTGTATCTTGCTGCATGTTATGTGCGTAGAGTTTTCTTAGTAAAAGTTCAAAAAAGGTTAATTGTTCTTTATGCAGTGTATGGCGCCGTCGTCCACTTGTATATGTCATGTGTGATGCCATCTAGTTTACTATGTTTAAATGACATAACTTTTTGTTTCAAACACAGAGGTCAATGGAATAGGCGAGTGAGCTTTTGTTTGTCTCGTTATAATATTTGTTGTCGTACCACATGTAGCTGTAGTTGATTATAAGCTTAGCAAAGTTTTGGCATTGCTACTTGTGAAAAATGTTTTTTTTTTCAATTTAGTAATGCTACAAAAAGTAAAATGTATGTGGATCTATATCCAATTGTGCATGAACTGTAGTGATGAAATACGACAAGGTTGTCAAATTTTCCTTTATAGAGAAATCTCGATCAATTTTCACTCAATGAGCATGTAGTGATGGGCAAGTAGTTATAACATAAGTTACATAACAACTTCGTAACATAATTTTAAAGTTAATATTGAGAGTTTGTGCATTTCTTGATGGCGTGTATAACTACATTATCAGTGAAACAAGTGACTGAATCAATTGATGTAGAGTTCATGATTGTATAACTTGGCTACGAGTTGCGCTTTGTAAGGGTGCGAACTAATAGTCAATCAATGCTCTTAATAAATGTTCGTAGAGCATGAAGCAACTATTTGACAATAGAGAAAGATTGCCCTGCCGGTGGGTCCTTGGAACGCCAACATATATATATATATATATATATATATATATATATATATATGTATATGCCGAAGTTGAGAGAATGTTATCCAGTCATCGCTTACTTGGACACTCTCTTAATTCGACATATGAACTTTCTTATTTTGAATTTTAAAATATTTTAAATTAGCTTCCCTTTGTAATAATGATTTGGATTCTCACTCTCTCTCTCTCTCTCTCTCTCTCACACACACACACACACAAACACAAATTTTGATTTGAATTTCATCTTTCCATTTGAAATTTAACCAATCAGATATATTTTACCATTTCTCTCTCTTCTATATCAGCATGTCCACTCAAAAAATTTATTTATATCTTTACAATTCCATTAGTTCCAAGATTTTGACAAAAGTAATTCTCTATATATTTCTTTTTAATCATGATCTTTTTTATTATTTAAAGAAACACATTATTCTCTAACAGTTTTTCTATTAAACTACCATAATCTCCATCCTTTTTTTTTTCATTGCAAGTTATATATAGTTTACACTCCTACTTTTTTTAATTATTTATTATATATTGTTACTGTTTTCTTGGTGATCTTAAATAATACAACCTCAAGACACGGATTATTTTTGTTACTATTATGACTGTAATTGCTATTAGTTAAGAGAAATTATTTTTATTATTCAATACACTATTTTTCATCTTCATTGATTACTAAAAACTAACAAGTTTATTTCTGACGATAAAAATTGGTAAGAGAACTCCTTTAAAAAGGTAAAAAAAATAAAATTTTAATTATCTTATTGTCACTACCAATTTTGTAATTGTTAGTAGGCATGCAAATACGAGATCTCTCAACAAGTATTTTGATTTGGTATTGTTCCCGTGTGGAACGAACAGGATCAAAAATAGTGTGCAATGAATAGTCACACATTCCTTTTAGCTTGGACATCTAGAGTAGCTCGTTGAGGAGCGCCGCAGAAGATGGGGCCACTTATATAGCTGATTTTGGTGATCTAATTAGAAATTAGGTCTAAATAAGAAGACCATTTAAGTTATCTTTGGGCAAAGGGGGCACTTTAGACATGTCAAAAGGGCCAGGCCGCCCGCAGGCCGGCCTGACCCGGCCCTAAAACAGTCCGGGCTAGCCCAACCCTAAATAGTGAACAGTGTGACCTTGGTCCATAGGACGAGGGCCAGGCCATCATTTGAAAATATTTTGTAGGTATCCATTGTTGAGTTTAGATAACAAAAAGCATTGGTATTAAATTAAGTTGAATTATTAAGAGAAAATGCAAAATGCTTGATAAGAGAAAGTAGGAGTAGATGGATTAGATGAAAATGCTTAACTAATCAACTGCTTAAATGTTGATTTTCAACCTCGTGGCCAAAAGGCAATGCAAGATATTAGGTTTACATTTATGTCATGTATTCACTGGCTGGCCCCATGAATCGCCTTGTATGCTAGAACATAACAGGAAATGCATGACATGTAATATAAAGGTCAAGCATAGCTCTATAATGAATTAGAGATGCTTCAATTGATAAGATCGCTAAGATAGGTGTGGGTTATTGAGAGCCATTTCATTTATGTGTTTGATGTCTCTGTACTGGCCTTAACGAGTTTATATTGTACTACTCCCGATTGTAGGTAGGCTTGTGGTGGCACTTTTCATGCAACTCCCATTTCATATATTTGTTTTATAAAGTTTATGTAACTCCACAGATCGAAGCATCATTATAAGTGGGAGTTGCGCAACTTATACATACATATTCTTCATGATAAAATGAGTCATTTCTTATGGAAAGACGTGAATAGAGAAAGAGTTCTAAGCATATTTTTCAAACCAGCACAGCCCTTCGAACTGGCCAAGAGACTGGTTCACTTGCTCCACCGGTTTTCCAATTTAACTATATTAAAGATAAAAAAATTATCATAAATAGTGAAAATCATAAAATATGCAAGAATTTATCAAGTATGCAATTCCTATGAAACGAAGAAGAAAAAGAAAATAGGAAATGATATTGACAATGATGCACAAATGAAAAAGAAGTATAGAACTCAGGGGAAAAGAGAGAGAGAAATTTAGAAAGAAAATAAAATAAAATAAAGATGAAGAAAAAAAATAGAAAAGATGAAGAAATGAACATACTTGTTGAAGAATTACATACTCCACAAGCTCCTCAAGTAAGCAGAAGACTTAATAGATGATATTACAATTTGTGGCTACTCAATCCGTCAAAAAAAATATGAAAATAAGGTACGAGTGGGATTGTGCGAGAATGAGCCGTACTTGTCTTAGAGCTAAAAGACATAAGTGTAACACCCCCGAAAATCCAGAGCTCCACCGCCCCGAACTCACGGGTCGTTAACCTACCGGATCACACCAAACCTGTCAGATCCTGTACACAACCACATACTTCAAAGCATCTAATCCGATACCGACTCGAATTCTCCAAAATACAAGATTACAATAAAACCTGCTTGAACTCAAGCCATTAAAACCTATGTTCTTTTCAAACTTGAATCCCTAAAGGATGAATCAACAGTACAGACCCACGCAGGGGTCTTACTATACCATCGTGATGGGCTCATCAAAATCTCACTCATACACTAATTCATTCCCGAACCTGCTACAACTTATCATCACCTGCAGAAGGGAGCCAAACGAAGGGTGAGCTTTTGAGCGCTCAGTAAGGTCGTACAAGGACTACAAAAGAGATTATAACACGACTCTGAAAAATCCAACCGACAATGATTTCAAGACACTTCGAACGATCAAAATTCAATAATTACCCAAACTGAGCAAAGTTCATCAGAAATAGATACCAAAATAAATATTAACAATCAGAACAGATCCAAAACGATCAATAAAAGATCCTTTTCAAGTCCGCATTTACAAGTACCACGAAAATTTTCCTTGCTCAAGGGATTTCAATCCGAGCAGAAATTCATTTTGAAAATACAGCAAGATTTCCCGAGGGATTTTAACCCAAGCGAAATCAAATCAGATAATACGATAAAGACTTGTCAGGGGATTTCAACCCAAGTAAAAATCCTTCTAACTAAGTACAATGAATGTTTGTCAAGGGCTTTCAACCCAAGCACAATTCATTCTAGCTAAAGAAAATAAAAAATCAATGCTGATCCTGGGCGATTTCAATGCCATTATGGCAAGCTCATATAGTGTACTCATGCATGATGTACTAAATAATTACTAGTCTACTTGGGTACTAACTTGCGTTTCATGCATGATTCAACCAGCCTTATACCGCTTCCTCACTAAACAGGTACCCAGGCCAACACATAAATTAACAATATCAATGAGCGTTAGCATAAGCTCATATCCCCAAAATTAATTCGGGTTCTCATAATAATAATCATACTGACATAAGTCAGCATTTGAGATTTTCAGAAGAAATCAGATTTTTTAGAAGAAATCATAATTTCAGAAGAAAAATCACAGATAAAGAACAAAAGGACTGCGAATAAATATTGAATATAATCACAACAATTCGGGAGAGTTGATACAGACAATTATCAAATTTGCCCAGGCCGCAATAACATGCGAGCATCACAAGATTTTCAAATAACTGATTCAGGTTCAACATTAGGGTTTTCTGGGCAAGAACATGCTGATATCAATACATAACTAAAAATTCGGCATTAGCCGTAAATATATCAAAGGAGTACTTACGAGTACGAGTAATCAAATAAGGGTTCGGATAAAAGTCCTTACCCAAGGTTCAGATATAATCCCTTACCTATATTCGCAGCTAAATTATCCTAACTTGAAGTCTTTAGCTTTAACCTAAACGGAATAATCAAACCATTAGAAACAGCCTACAAAATAAAAGTATAACTTAATACGAACTCACACATGCTCCCAAAATGAACCTCCCCTCACCGGGCATGTAAAATTACCGAAACACCCCTAGGGTGTAAAATTACCAAAATGCCCCTCTCGGACTTAAATCATCCAAACGGTCTTTCCGTAAGTAGAATCACTGAAATAAGCTTCCCATATGTAAATTTATGCAAAAATATCTTTCTTAGGTCAAATTACCAAAATACCCCTTCGGGGTGACAAATTACCAAAATACCCCCGTTATACTTTAATTCTCAAAATGACTTTTCAGTAAGCAAAGTCACTAAAATAATCTTACTGTATGTAAATTTACTTCTAAATACCTCTCATAGGTAAAATTACCAAAATACCCCTTCGTGGTGGTAAATTACCAAAACACCCCTGGGGTTTCCGACACCAAAAAATCTCAAAAAATCTTAAAATGCTGTTTTAAGCATCCTGATATCATTTCTATACTAAAAAGGCTTTTAGAAAATTTTCGCCAGAAAATCTCAAACTAGTGTCCGAATCGAGCGCTAAAAGGTCAGTTTCGCGAAAAATACCTATCGATCTCAGAATGGCCCGAAATTTTGAAATATGAAACATATCAGTAAAATAAGATATGCATAAAATTTTCAGATCAAAATATCTTGGTTTGATATGCTAAATGATTTGATAAATTATTTAAATCAGTACCCAAAATTAGCACTTTTTACGGATCCCAAAAATTCCCAAACAATTCCAGAGCGTACATCTCATAAAATTATTATGGGTTATACTTTTGCACTTTGTCTCATTTTGGACATTACTATTTATGAAAATTCGTTAAAAAACTACCTAGAGGAATTTATAGCATTAGCGACAATTACGCTTACTATTTGGATTATTACACGCACTATTACACCTTCACCCACACGCACTTGTCTTCTTCCTCTCTTTCATTCAACCATGACACATATTACACACACTGAATCATATGCACGCGCACTCCTTCGGGCACACTGAAGAACACATAATCCATTCTTTCTTCTTTGTACAAACACTTATACCTACTACATCTAATTTTATCCATAATCTCACACACAGATTCACACAAATCCACTCGGCCAACCTGCACCCATGCATGGTGACTAAACAAACCAACCCACTAAAAATACCTACCCCCTTCGAATTTCTCTCACACAACCTCTCGTACACATAATACCTCACTTTACACAACCAATTAAAACATACCCTCACCCTTACTCACGGCAGCCATGACCAACCCACTGTGTGTTCTTCACACTTGCTTTAGCACACTCAACACACACATGCCACCAAAATTATACCCCCAAAATTAAAACATATCTAAATTACAAAACTAAGTGAAGATTCACCTTAAGAAGATTCAGCTCGAATCCTCCCTATTTTCTTTCTCTTCTCTGATTCTCCTTCTTCTCTATTTTCTTCACTATGTCCCTTCTGTTTTTCTTCACTGTTCATTCTTTTCCTTCTTCTGTTTCTTTTATTCCTTTCCCGAAAGGGAAAGGTTTCCCTTTTTGTTTTGTTTTCTTTTGTTTATCTTCTTTAAACTTATCCCTCCCTTCTGAATTATCTTCTTTTTTTTCTAACTTAGTCATTGAGCTAGTAAGAAGTGGCACTCCCACAATTTTCTTCAAAATTCCAAATTAACCCCCAAGATTTTCCAAAATTACAAAAATGCCCCCAAACTTTTAAAATTATATTTTTGCCCCGAAATTCTTTTAAGCTTCCACAAGCTTCTAATACCCGAGTATTACTCAAAATTAGCGCCCGTTTATTTTTCGGAGCCCAGAGGGTATTTTTAACCGCCTCCCGAAGTTCGGGATATTACATTCTTCCCCTTATAAAAATTTCGTCCTCGAAATTTGCTCTCAGATGTCCTATCACTTATCACATCTACGTATCATGCTTCCGTCGCAGAATTCTTATGATTGTCTCGTAGTAGCTAGGCTATCTCCTACTTTCGTACCCAGATTCTTGTCTCACGAATACCCAGACGCAACTGTTTATATTTGAATCGTAATGCTGAACTGAAACCCTATCTGACCAACACTTCGCTCTAACATTTCTAAAACCTGTTGAGCAGAGCTTACACCACTCTGAATTCCATGCATGTCCACAGATCAAGTCAAGCTCTAATACGACAAACTTTTACTGCAGCTTACGATAATATACCAGAAATTTTATCCCTTATACAACTTACTTAATTCTTGTAAGCTTAATCCCAGGCTCGAGGCGTATTAAAATGCTAAGCAATAGTCACGTATGACTTGCAATCTAGCAAGGCTATCATGAGTAGGGTAACCAATCCATATGAGCACTTATGCCTCACAGCAGACAGCAAAACTGTAGCCACTAGGCTTTCACTGCACACTCCAATACTTCAAAACAATGAGTCCAAATTACTGCCAAGTTCATCATCGAGAGACATGTTATCTTAGCATAGCTATGTATTACATACTTACGATTCTGCTTACACTTCACAGAACGACAGAGAGCTGTAATAACTACAGTTTCACTGCACACTTTGGTCCCTTATCTCAAATGGGTCCAAACTGTTACCGAAGTCATTATAGAGAAATGTGTCCTCTTAACACAAAGCGAAACATGATTTTACATTCACTTGTCTTACACTTCGACTAAAGTCTAAGGATCTAAATTATCACATCATTTCTGATGCACAGTTATAATATTTACAAAAATCTCATAACCTTATCCTTCAATCATCTGTTTCAGTTAAACAATTAAAATCTTCCGGTTCCAAAAGCAAATAACCATCAGTTTGTTATCTCAGGTTCAGACAAATTTCCATCTTATACGAAATCATCGAATAACTTATTTAAATCTAATCAGCATTCCCAGAGTCTATTCTCGCTCATAAATTATCTGAGGTTTAGGAATCTACCTAACCTCATATCCAGGTAAGGGAAACTTCGCAAATATTGATAGTAATAATCGCAATCAGGCAATCAAAATACAAAAGTTTTTTTTAAAAAATCATGCATATTAGCTCTCGAAGTTCACAACAGAATTCTGTGACATTCCAGAAGAAACGACGGACACATAAATAATGATATCGGTCTGACGAAAGCAAGCCAACCCAACGACTCCGAGCAATCAGAATCAGAAGGAGTTATTTGTCCTTAATAAGATTCGTAGCTTTCCCATGGCCAGTGGGTCAGATACTACCTCATCAAGTCCAAAAAGATTCAAAAGGACAGATAAATATCTCAGAAAGAAATAAGACGAACCAGTATGAATGACATCTTCTCTGGCGTCTCAGCGTAAGGTGACATTCAATTAAGTCGTCCTTGAATTCAATATGCAAAAGAATGAATCAGATGACAGAGCAAAATTCCAAATCCCTTCTTGAGCCCCTATACCAAACCTTCAGTCTTAACGCCAGTCATCTTTCCAAAGCACTACTCTTAGTCATACATCAAATCACCAACTTAACTACTGCCCAGAACCTATAAACTTTCCAGATATGACTAGGGTTTCCCCTGACAATATACAGATGCGTGATTAGCAAATCACCAATTCATACCTATTATGATATCAAAATTCTGAACATTAAATGGAATGAGGTCCAGAGAAGGATTTTTTTTCGTAAACATGGACTGTATATTCACAGATAACCACAAAACAGCCAAAGACTCTCCCAATGGAGTACTTATCACAATATCAATTCTTATAGGGCATATCTTCATCCTCAATCTCTATGCCAAAGTAACAGATGTAAAGACACATGACGCTCCAAACTTAAATAGTATACAAGCATCTAATGGGTTAACCTGTGGTGTACCTGGCACTGCGTCATCGGATGTGACAACATCCTAAGCAAACATTAAACCAACTTTAACCGATATTTTGGGCCTCAGCCCCTACTGACCTTGTCTTCTTCCTACCGAGGAATACGGTTTGCTGTTACATTAGCTATAGCTGCATGACAAAAGTTGACTGATCATTTCTCGCAAACAGATAACTTCAAATTTAATGTTTCACATTGCTTGCTTAACACATTGTCCGATCACTTTATAGCATATTCATCAACTTGACTTCTCTTGCATTTACCACATGGGTGGTCGAAAAAGCTGACTCGCCACCTTGACCAATACTCTGTATAGGTCAAACTCCAAAACCATAAAATGGTCCAAGTCTAATACTCTGAACTGGTCGAGTGCCTTCACCCTGCGCTCCCTTAAATTCCATATCGTGCCTTGATCAAATTTCAGAACTATATCCAGATCTCAATACCATCAAACCGAAGTAGGCCTGAATCTCTAATTTTGCCCCAACCTTTAACCTAGGGCACCATACTGCGCCGACTGTAAAAACTTTTGATGACGACCGTCAGCTCATACAAATCCATTCAGAGGAAATTCTCACTTATCTCTCTTCTATCCGTCCTGTGTTTACTTATGTCTTCTTCCATTATCAGACTTAGACTGTTCCAAAACATCTGCCAAATAAAGACATTTCATATCGTTCGTCAATCGAGTTGGGAGCATTCTATCTCTCAGTCCAGGTCTAAGCCCCCACTCAGACTTCTGGCATCTACCTGCCTTCGTCAATAACATCCTTACTGCAATTTTAACAGGGCAACAAAACCTCATCTCAACTTTACCTATTGACTCTTTTAAATATGCTTCACATCTGTTCACGAAATCTCACAAAATACCGGTTCAAAATAATTCTCTAAAAGGTTCCCAAATGACATAAATCACTTTCTAATAAGTCAGATCCTTCGATACTCTTTCCACCCCTGATCGACCTCGTCTCTCAATTTATATCCAACAAATTTAATCTTTCGTCACTTTACTCACAGTTGCTCAAAATTTTCTCCGTTTTGCTAATCCAATTCACTGTCCCTATAGTGTTTAGCAACACACTGTAGCTAGTCATTTCATCTATTAAGGTCACCAAGATACTCTCATTTCAAGGTTATGGTTGGGCCAGATTCGTAGTCTTAGTTACTGGTTAGCCAGACTCTGCATGTCATCAGATCAAAATCGGGTTCATAATATTCAGAACCGCAATCATTGGTTCTGGATTCAACTATTTCCCTTATTAGGTAGAGGTGCCCCTCTGCAATCATAAAACCTCCATACAATACATTGCCCAATCTGAAGATTGTCTGGTCAAGTCTTTCCAATGCCCAAAATCCTACTTATCTTATGAAAATCTGTTGGAAACTCATCTATCGGGGACCTATTGGCCCTCCGTACTATCTTAATTGCCAGTGTTCCGAATGCAGACCATACTATAAAATGTACAGTTACAAGGGCTATTCTAACACGTGGCTAAAGAGCGACACAATTACAATCAAGGTAGACTTTTTAACTCTACCATCATCCTACCCTACTCTCGTTAATCGGAATTCCATTCTACAGAAACGTGTTAATATACTTAAGCGCTAAATCCACAAGACCGAATTGCTCTGATACCAACTGTAATGCCCCCGAAAATCCGTAGCTCCACCGCCCTAAACTCCTGGGTCGTTAACTTACTGGATCACACCAAACCTGTCAAATCCTGTACACAACCACATACTTTAAAGCATTTAATCCGATACCGACTAGAATTCTCCAAAATACAAGATTACAACAAAACCTGCTCGAACTAAAGCCATTAAAACCTATGTTCTTTTCAAACTTGAATCCCTAAAGGATGAATCAACAGTGCAGACCCACGCAGGGGTCCTACTATACCATCGTGATGGGCTCATCAAAATCTCACTCATACACTAATTCATTCCCGAACCTGCTACAACTTATCATCACCTGCAGAAGGGAGCCAAACGAAGGGTGAGCTTTTGAGAGCTCAGTAAGGTCGTACAAGGACTACAAAAGAGATTATAACACGACTCTGAAAAATCCAACCGACAATGATTTCAAGACACTTCGAACGATCAAAATTCAATAATTACCCAAACTGAGCAAAGTTCATCAGAAATAGATACCAAAATAAATATTAACAATCAGAACAGATCCAAAACGATCAATAAAAGATCCTTTTCAAGTCCGCATTTCCAAGTACCACGAAAATTTTCCTTGCTCAAGGGATTTCAATCCGAGCAGAAATTCATTTTGAAAATACAGCAAGATTTCCCGAGGGATTTTAACCCAAGCAAAAATCAAATCAGATAATACGATAAAGGCTTGTCAGGGGATTTCAACCCAAGTACAAATCCTTCTAACTAAGTACAATGAATGTTTGTCAAGGGCTTTCAACCCAAGCACAAATCATTCTAGCTAAAGAAAATCAAAAATCAATGTTGATCCTGGGCGATTGCAATGCCATTATGGCAAGCTCATATAGTGTACACATGCATGATGTACTAAATAATTACTAGTCCACTTGGGTACTAGCCTGCGTTTCATGCAGGATTCAACCAGCCTTATACCGCCTCCTCACTAAACAGGTACCCAGGCCAACACAGAAATTAACAATATCAATGAGCGTTAGCATAAGCTCATATCCGCAAAATCAATTCGGGTTCTCATAACAATAATCATATTGACATAAGTCAGCATTTGAGATTTTCAGAAGAAATCAGATTTTTCAGAAGAAATCATAATTTTAGAAGAAAATTCACAGATAAACAACAAAACGACTGCGAATAATTATCGAATATAATCACAACAATTCGGGAGAGTGGATACAGACAATTATCAAATTTTCTCAGCCCGCAATAACATGCGAGCATCACAAGATTTCCAAATAACCGATTCAGGTTCAACATTAGGGTTTTCTGGGCAAGAACATGTTGATATCAATACATAACTCAGAGTTCGACATTAGCCGTAAATATATCAAAGGAGTACTTACGAGTATGAGTAATCAAATAAGGGTTCGGACAAAAGTCCTTACCCAAGGTTCAGATAGAATCCCTTACCTGGATCCGCAGCTAAATTATCCTAACTTGAAGTCTTTAGCTTTAACCTAAACGGAATAATCGAACCATTAGAAACAGCCTACAGAACAAAAGTATAACTTAATACGAACTCACACATGCTCCCAAAATGAACCTCCCCTCACCGGGTATGTAAAATTACAGAAATGCCCTTAGGGTGTAAAATTACCAAAATGCCCCTCTCGGACTTAAATCATCCAAACGGTCTTCCCGTAATTAGAATCACTAAAATAAGCTTCCCATATGTAAATTTATGCAAAAATATCTTTCTTAGGTCAAATTACCAAAATACCCCATTCGGGGTGACAAATTATCAAAATACCCCCGTTATACTTTAATTCTCAAAATGACTTTTTCATAAGCAAAGTCACTAAAATAATCTTACTGTATGTAAATTTACTTCAAAATACCTCTTATAGGTAAACTTACCAAAATACCCCTTCGGGGTGGGAAATTACCAAAACACCCCTGGGGGTTTCCGGCACTGAAAAATCTCAAAATATCTTAAAACGTTGTTTTAAGCATCCTTATATCATTTCTATACTAAAAAGGATTTTAGAAATTTTTTGGCAGAAAATCTCGAACCAGTGTCCGGACCGAACGCTAAAAGGTTAGTTTCGCGAAAAATACCTATCGGTCTCAGAATGGCTCCAAATTTTAGAATATAAAACATATCAGTAAAATAAGATACGAATAAAATTTTCAGATCAAAATATCTTGGTTTGATATGCTAAATAATTTGATAAATTATTTAAATTAGTACCCAAAATTAGCGCTCTTTGCGGATCCCAAAAATTCCCAAACAATTTCAGAGTGTACATCTCATAAAATTATTATGGGTTACAGTTTTTCACTTTGTCTCATTTTGGCCATAACTATTTATGAAAATTCGTTAAAAAACTGCCTAAAGGAATTTATAGCATTATCGACAATTACGCTTACTATTTGGATTATTACACGCACTATTACACCTTCACCCACACGCACTTGTCTTCTTCCTCTCTTCCATTCAACCATGACACATATTACACACACTGAATCATATGCACGCGCACTCCTTCGGGCACACTGAAGAACACAGAATCCATTCTTTCTTCTTTGTACAAACACTTATACCTACTACATCCAATTTTATCCATAATCTCACACACAGATTCACACAAATCCACTCGGCCAACCTGCACCCATGCATGGTGACTAAACAAACCAACCCACTAAAAATACCTACCCCCTTCGAATTTCTCTCACACAACCTCTCGTACACATAATACCTCACTTTACACAACCAATTAAAACATACCCTCACCCTTACTCACGGCAGCCATGACCAACCCACTGTGTGTTCTTCACACTTGCTTTAGCACACTCAACACACACATGCCATCGAAATTATACCCCAAAATTGAAATATATCTAAATTACAAAACTAAGTGAAGATTCACCTTAAGAAGATTCAGCTCGAATCCTCCCTATTTTCTTTCTCTTCTCTGATTCTCCTTCTTCTCTGTTTTCTTCACTGTTTCCCTTCTGTTCTTCTTCACTGTTCATTCTTTTCCTTCTTCTGTTTCTTTTGTTCCTTTCCCGAAAGGGAACCCTTTTTGTTTTGTTTTGTTTTTCTTCTTTAAACTTATCCTTCCCTTCTGAATTATCTTTTTTTTTTCTAACTTAGTCATTAAGCTAGTAGGAAGTGGCACTCCCACAATTTTCCTCAAAATTCCAAATTTAACCCCCAAGATTTTCCAAAATTACGAAAATGCCCCCAAACTTTTAAAAATTATATTTTTGCCCCAAAATTCTTTTAAGCCTCCACAAGCTTCTAATACCCGAGTATTAATCAAAATTAGCGCCCGTTTATTTTTCGGAGCCTAGATGGTATTTTTAACCGCCTCCCGAAGTTCAGGATATTACAAAAGTGGCTAATATTTAATAAAACAAAAGTGGCTTACTTTACTGCCTAAATATATAGGTTCTTTTAGTTCTATTTTACAGAATTGTTATGATTCTATAAATACAAGTTGGGTTCCGATCCTTACAAAAACCTAGCTAATTTGAACAGGTTTTCACGATTCTTATGCAAATCCGGTAGTTAAGCTGACTTGGACTGGTTAAGGCTCCGGTTCATGATTAAACTGGTCGAACCGGCCGGTTCGGGTAGGTTCCGATAACTATGGTTCCAAGAGAGAGGTTGGATGAAATTTTCAATTCATATAATAATTAAATCGAAGTAACCAATATTGCCCAAAAGAATACTGGTTTTTCTGCATTCCATGGCCATGCAAACTCAGAGTACACCTGATCGTTGGAGACATGGCTTGCTCGCGATTAGTCAGGTTTTAACAGGTGCCATACTCGAAGGATATGACGAGCTCATCAGCAATTTAGGAGAGTTGTATACATGCAGCTTTATTATTTGCGTAGGTAGAAATTGAACAGTGCAGGTTTAGGAGAACGTTGCCGCTTGTTTGACAAAGTTTTAGTGGCTAAATTACTTGTAAAAGATGTGTTTGTTTTGTTTTTCTTTTCTATCTCATAAGTGAAAAAAAAAGAATTTAATGGTAATCGATATGACGTGATACAATCAACATATACAAAAAAAAAAAAAAAAAAAGGAGGTCAACCTGGACTAGAGAACAGTTGCTTTGAGTACTTAGTAAGGGAAGTGGCTAATGACCCCCTGTATAATTTTCCTCCTCTATTTCAAATTTAAGCACTAAACAACACCGCCACCCCACCCCCCCCACCCACACACACAATTGGGCACTCTAAAAGGATCTGTTATATATTACATGAATGACATAAATACCCTTATTTCCTCACCATATTTTAGCTATATGCCATTCTTCAAACTCCCTCTCTCGCTTCCACCTGGTCACCACCCCATGTCGCCACTCACTTCCATTGCCGACCACCCACCACCATCTCTTTCACCCCACCCCCCGGCACTTATATGCAAACACACCTGAAACACACACAGATCTAAAGCATGCGTGGTCGCGAGCGCAAACACAGAGTCAACACACACACACACACACACACACACACACTCGCCCCCCAACCCCCCCTACCCGCCCGCCGACAAGACCCACCCACCCACCCACACTGCTCTCAAACATAAACACCCACCCACCTACTGCACACCTAGCATACAGATACACGCGGTGAATATGCATATACCTGCCCACACGCACCCACGTACTGAACACACACACACACACACACCGAAAACACACCCTCACAGGCGAGCACACACAAACACACACAAACACAACAAAAACAAACGAAATGGAAGCGCACACGCACTAACCGCACTCACAAACACATACACTACATGCACTAACAAACACAGGCCCACACACACACACACAACCCCCCTCCCCCAACCCCACATAGTGTGCTTTTCTGATGGCTTGCAGAGTTTTATACGTGTGTGCACAAAGTGAGCTGATGGGTGACTTGGACGGTGTGTGTGGTGGTGGGGGTTTAAGTGGTGAAGGGCCAAAGTTGTCATTCTTGAAAAAAAATCGTTAGTCAACGTGTATGTTGACCACGCGTTGTCCATATTAACTGTATCCGTTTAGGGTGCCCAATTTCCTCAACTCCCCGCTGCGGGGGGGGGGGGGGGGGGGGAGGTTATTGTTTAATTCAAAGTGGACAGTACAAAGAGTCATTAGATACTTTCCAGCTCCACTTCTTAGTAAGAGTTCTCATGCTTATTTACCAAGGTATAGTAGCTTTTAAACTCATTAGTTGGTATCCCAGTAATGTTGGAAATTTTTTTGTCATACTAGATCACGTATTCAGTGAAATTCCAGACTAAGATTTATCTGGCTTTTAGTGCCTTCGGTAATGAGCAAATTAGCTTCCGAATAGCTCCCTTTCATGAGCATGAGGTCTGTCGCATCGCCATACTCACGTTCTACAAACGTCATTTTTATACTGCATTCCAAAGAACAATTTCATTTGTAACAACATTTATACAACAAGCATGTCCACTGAAAAGAAAGACAGAAGTATGACTACAAGGATAGACAAAATCAATTCTCCATTTCACGTGTTTTTTAGTTGCAAGATATATTTGCATACACATATATAGTCAATAGTATAAAAGAAAAGTGTGCAATGAGTTTTCTCTATTTAAGTGATCATGAAACTTTTGTCTGCCTAAGAGGTGTTTGAGGTTGAGGCATCAGGTCGGTTTTCAGATTCAACCTGAATTTCAGAAACTTCTACGGCAGAGCTTTCTGGTTGTGCAGATGTAGAAGTTTCAGTTTCAACTGGCACCGAAGCTTGGACAATTTCTGGGGGCCTGAACTTATTGATGTAGTAACTGAGGGATGGACCAGAGTATTCCAGTGTTTGGGGAGGTGGAGTAGTCTTCCCCACTTGAAGAATTACCGATGAGGCTGCGGCTATAGAGATAAGGGCTAGGCCAGCAGCTACTGCTGCATTATTATCAGCTCCATCTGCCGAAGACCCTGCATTCCCTGAGCTGATTGCGCTCTCTGCCACGTAAACTGCGGGCTGCATGTTTCACATATATAAAGGACAACAAATCAATACTCTAGTAGCAAGAATCCAAAACATTCGAGAACTGATGGGATCCTGATGTGGCTCTTGGGAGTCTAGGTCAAGAGCAAGTCTTTAGTGCTCCCAAGGCTGTTATGTGGGACTGCTCCCAATTGAGATACCGTTAAAGTAGAGGAGCAAGTCTATGCATACATGGGCAAAGCGTTCTGATTATCACGTACGACAATATTTAAGACCAGTCACTGTTTTGTCTAGGAGCAATCAATCTTCCCTCTTCAGTAAGAGTGGCAACAGATATGCCCCATATCACCCAGAATATGATAGCCTTGGCGCACTGACTGTAAATGCAATAGGAGTGCTGACTTTATCGTGTGGGGCATTTTGATTTACCATCGCGTACAGATCCTTTCTGTCTATTCCTTGGAGATGGAAGTCAGCTCTCTAAGAATTACTTTCCACTTATAAGAGCCCAGTGCACAAGACTACGACTCGATGACTCTACTCAAGGAAGAAGAGCCTTCGGGGCGATGTGGATACATCTTTAACAATGATGATGACATCATATGAAATCCTAGAATAATTGCGGAGTCACTTATTGGAAAATTGAAACAAAAGATTATCCAAGACGGGACAAGTATATAATCATCTATAAAGATTGCACGACCACAGAAGCATTGCGATTCAAAAAGTTTAAAAGCACTAACCTCAACCGAATATATATTCGTCTGCCCAGCTGTATCCTTCTCGACATACCCAGTCCAACCCTGCTTACAAGGTGGGAATGTCCCGGTCACTTTCGTCTTCTCCCCAGCTAACCATTCCATGCTCACCTTCCCGACCTGTTCTAACATTTTATGGACATATTAAAATTGTTCCATGTTCAGTCTGAACACCACACCATTCGACTCAATGCGCACAACTCAAAAATGCAACTTCATCAAGTTGTTCTGGAAATGTAAAGATTGCAGGTATCAGCTAACCAACCAAGATTATCAATTGCACAAAGATCACCGAAACATGTTGCTGTGGAAGCAAGCCTATGAGCTAATGTACGTATTTAAGTTAAATCTCTTAAGTAGATTATTTTTGAGCTTTGAACAGTAAACATGGGTGTCCTCTGATAAAGAAAAATATTACAAGGCTCCACCCATTGCATGGTTTGGGAGGCTCAGATATACGCAGCTTAATCCAAATTCTCAGAAAGGCTGTTTCTGCTTTATGGTGTTCCTAAAAGTATTGGACTAATGTTTCTTATAAAATGGGCCGTCTATCCCTTGCAATAGACAAGTGGTTTTTCGCAGAGCTGCAGCTTTTCGGCAGCTATAACCTTATTCGTGCTTCTCTCTTAGCTGTTTTTCTCTCGCCTATTCCATTTGTTAGATTATATATATTAACATGGCAATTATCTTTTCCCCATTATCCTATGTTTAGAACTTTCTAGAGTTTTCTTAACTTAGTTTTCTCAACTTAGTTTTCTCTTATCTGTATAAAAGCCTCATTGTACTCAGTTTTATTAAAGTTCTTTAATATAATAATCTTTCCCTTCATCTTTTTCTATCATGGTATCGGAGCCACAAGATCCGTTGGTTTGAGAGTCTTTCAACTTTTTTCACAAACTCCGGCGGACGGCCCTCTGCTGTTCGCCTGGCGAACTCAAGTGCTTTTCTTTCTTTTCTTCTTGAATTCAGAATTTTGATACTTCTTTCCTGCCTTTTCTTGACAATGATTTTCGCTTATGCTGAAACTCTAGCCACCGCCAACCTTTATGTTCATCAACCGTAGCTAATCTTTTTCGCTAAAAAAAAATAAAAATTGTTTCCTTCTTCAGTTACCTTTGTTGATTTCCCTTAGCCCAAATCCTAATCCTACATCCCCATAAGTTTTCGTTCCCTCCATTGATCACAATGCCGCTAATCATGCCACCATGCCTCTCGTTCGGTTCCTATAATGGATCCTGCTCTTGTCTCGTTCTGATTCCTTCCTTGTTTTTAGTCGTCGGACCTCATCCAAGACCTTTATGGTCGTCGGACCTCGCCCCAGGACTCTTGTTCTGTTCTTAGTCTGCGGACCTCATTCTGGGCTCCTATGTTGTTCTTAGTCGTCGGACGTCATGTCGAGACCTTTATGGTTGTCAGACCTCGCCCCGGGATTCCTTCTCTGTTCTTAGTTTGCACACCTCGTTCTGAGACTCATGCCTTGTTCTCAGTTGCTGGACCTCACCCCGAGACTCTATGGTTGTTGGACTTTGCCCCGGGACTCCTGGTCTGTTCTTAGTCACCGGACCTAGCCCCGAGACCTTGATGGTTGTCGGACTTTGTCCCAGGACTCTTGTCTGTTCTTGCATCGCCGGACTCTTCATATGGAATGCATCTAACTTGGATCTCACTCAGAGCAGCTGGTATCAAGACACTGCTTTGGACTTAACCTCCAAATTCAAGCTTGTTCTTTTCTACCAACTTGAGTTTGAGGGGGATGTTAGATTATACATATCAATATGGCAATTACCTTTTTCCCTATTGTCTTATGTCTAGAACATAGGACAAATGTTGCTGGAAGAGGGCTACTACCATATAACTAACTTCAGTTGGTTTTGCAAATTTGACCTCGCCCCTGGTTAGAAAGTAAGCTAAAAATGTTGCCGGAAGGGGGCTACTACCATAATTTCATTATTTTGCGACAATGAAAATATGGTTATTGATATTTATGGAAGCTAAATACGCAAAAGGAACTATATTTAGCAGGCAGTCATTAATTGTGGCTATAACCATCGTCTTGTGAACAGGGTTGCAACCCAAAATTGATCGGAAGGGAAATTACCTCCTTGTCTGGAGCGCATTCTTCAACATTGCAGTCCTCGGCTTCATCCGCAGCGGAAGCTCGAATTTGGAGGAAATCAAGGCTTGCCTTCCTCTTCGGATACTTGTTCAAGAAGAGCCTTCTGGTGGGTGAGACTGAGGAGGTGATTGTGCTGCACCCATTTGCCGATAAGGCACAAGCCATAGTAGCTGATGATAACACTTTGATTTTCTGTTTTTTTCTTGGTTTCGTGTGTTTGTGTGTGTGTGTGTGAGAGAGAGAGGAAACAGGGGAGATTCACTTTTTGGAGGGTCGTGAAGACGACAACCAAAAAACAAAGGAAATGAAATTGGGAGGATAAGGGGAGTTGATTTTGAATGGGCCTGAAAATCTTCAACCATTTTCACTTGAAGAAGCCTTTGACACGTACAGCAACGGAGTCATTGGGTATGGTCCATTATGGGTCCACATACAAAAAGAGGTACGAGACGCCCCCACAACCACAAGGTGCTATTTCTAAAAAGGCCGGCAAAGTCCAATAATAATTACAAAAACAAGATTTTAGATTAAGCAGATACGAGAACTGTACAATCTTGAACTCTACCATGGCCGAGAAGATCTTGTGGCGACTCCGAGCAAAAACGTAAAGTCCGAATTACTGAGTCTAGATATGAAACATTGATATATCAGCTGTCCCAATGCAGGTTAACTGAGCCATTGATCCCTTTTTATAGATGGCGGCTTCACTCTCAGGTTCGGCGGTAACAGATTTTGGGGAGGAAGCAGGTTAAGGGAGGGGGAAGGATGAAAAGAGGGTACTTCATGGTGGGTGATGTTATGGTGCTGGTAGAAGGTGAAAGTCTAGTGTTGGAGATAGTCGTGGATGGTCAGGGCGGAATCAGGAATATTTTTCAGGGGTGCAAAAATTATTAGTAGGTTACCCAATTTTTTTAATAAAATAATATTAAAAATAAAGTACACTTATAAAGCATATAAAAAATATTATTAAGTTTTACGAGAGTCATTAAAGACTCTTTACAAGTACAAAAAAAATATACAAATTATATTCTGAGCGTTTACAAGCAAAATTACTATATTATTAGAATTTAGAAGCAGACAAGCTACAAGCAGTGAAGCAGTATTTTGTAGCATCGACCATTGTACAAAATTTTAGATCAAAAGCAAGAAAGAAATGATAAAAGTTGAAGAGCCTCACACTATTTTTTGTCACTAAATGTTCAGTGACTCAGTGAGGCAGTGGAAGCTGGAAGGGGCCGGAAGGTCTTAAGGCAATAAGGTAGACACACTTATACAATTAAATAAACTAGAAAATTTTGCAGCAGTCAGCACTCAGCAGAGCAGCCAGCACTCGGCACTCCCAGGCTCCAGCAGGCAGGCGGCAGCTGCCGTAGTCGGCGTCGGCGCGGGACTCGCGGGACTGCGGGAGGTCGTCGGCGGTCAAGATCTCAGATCTAGTTCTTCAAGGGTGACTGGACTGACTAGTGACTGCCGACTGGTTCTTCAAGTCTTCAAGAGGTCGTCGGCGCCTCAGGGGTCAAGATCTCAGATCTGGTCGTCCGGTCACGGGCTCACGGCGTCACAACCGTCACTCCGTTGTCCCTCGTCATCGTCCAAGCTACTGTCTGAAGGAGTGAAGGTCAAGGTGGGTGGGATCTGGTTGCCGGTCGGTTCACTGTCCACCGGTCGCCGGTAAGACCGTGAGAGAGAGTCGATTGTGGGTCTCTTGGGACTCGGGGAACGGGGTCAGTGCGATTCCCAAAAAAAAATTATTTTTTTCCCCAGAAGTGAGGGGGTGCTTCAGCCCCCCTTGTCCCAACGTGCGTCTGCCCCTATGGATGGTGATGTCCAGAAAATGGGACACAGAGAGAGAGAGGTGGCTGCTGTGCTGGCTGATGGTGGAAGGGTGAGTTCAATGGAAAGGATTTAAAGGCTGAAATGATTTTCAGCCATTGTATTGATAAAGTGTGTTTAACGAAAAGCACATAAAAAGGTTCGTTTAGTAGAAAAACATCCGTAGAGTGCGACATTTGCTATAACGTCTTGATAAATATGCCCTTGAATTAGGGGTGCTCGGGAAAAAAAAAAAAAAAGCCCTTAGAATGCAACATTTATTAAAACACCTTGAACATTATGACACTATCAGGGAATCGTCCTAAAATTAGTGGCGCATGCATTGAAAAAAATACTTGAAAAGAGCAGCTTAGAAAAATACTTCAAAAGAGTAGCTTAGATAAGCGTCCTAAATAAATGTCCCTTAATATTATATTTTATTGTAGTGACCAGCCTTCAGGACTTACAAGAAAGGGAAAGTTATCTCTAACTTTGAGACTAAACATTTGTTTAGGAAAGGTAAGATAGCTGATTGAGTAAATGTCCTCGCTCCGTTGATGGTCGAACAGCTACATGAAAGGAAAGTTCGGTGATTCTTCCAGGTTTTTGTGTGAAAGAGAAAAGGTTATGGGAATGGGAATGGCTTTTAGATTTTTCACTGTTTTTGTCATTGATCAACTGTCATTTGAATAATGTGCTATCTTAAACATAAATTTGATGCCGGTATTTCCGACCTTTAAATCTATATTCTCTTTCTTTTATGAGTTTTTGTACACAAAATGATCCTTAGATGTGATAAAGAATAAAAATGTACTACCAATTAGCAACCACATGTGCCCTCTATAATAATTAGATATAAAACTAGTAAAACTATAGTCCTTTTACTATGCCCAGTAAATCATTAATGACTTGTATTTTAACCTGGATTAAGACAAGGTAATACAATATTTTATGGTAATTACCATAAAGGTATCCTATTAGAGGAGTTTACCACCTCACATCCCTCTATATAAGACCTCTATGTGGTTAAGCTAAATGTGTGTTCTAAAACTCTAAACACCTCTTTCCCAGTTGTTCACTCTTCTTCCTCACCGGATACCCTCTGCCAGACTTCCTTCGATGAAAGAACTCCTTATTTGTCTCTTGTCCGAAGCTAAAAGGTCTTCCAGATTTTTTTTTCGCAACAGTTTTGCACTATCCGTGGGACTCGGGATAGTTGCTCTCCCTAGACCTTGTGACACTATTAGCCGAACAGCCTAAATCAACCATAGCGGCTAATCCCTTTGCCCTGGTGATTAATCTTGTCGTCCTAGAAGACAGACACACGGCATCCAACTCATTTGATGCTCTTTGGCCCCATATGCCTGCATTTCGCATTGTCGAGCAGTGCGGCATGCCTTTTTTATGTGATACCAACGCGATCCATGTACCTTTATGGTGCGGAACATTCTCCAAACTTCTACACTTGGGGTAAAATGGAACGAAACTTATCGGTTGTATCTCAAAGTCAAGAGCCACAACTGGTCCGTAAAAGAGTTCGACACCAAATACCAATTTAGTTGCTACTGTTCAAACCCTCAATAAAATGTGGAGCAAATACGGGCTTGCCATAACTGCTCGTGGCGAGCTCAACATCTGTGTATTCATCAACCTCGCCGTTAGCTGGTTATGGACGTTTGGTCTATCTTTAGCATCATGTGCCTGCCTCACATGATCGTCATCCATCCTCGCCACTAACAAACAGCCAGTGCTTAGCCCACACACGATGTGGTAGAGCACAATCAGGGCCGGACACACATCAACATCTTTAGTGGTAAACTGCAAAACCCCAAACACAATCACTCTGCAAAATATCACTTTAACACCTAGTCGTCATACTGTATCACCTTCTTAAGCGTCGCCTGGACGAGATGAATCTTTTCACTCCTATGGTAAAGGGTTGTCATTTGAGGTAGACATCAAGCTCTTCCTTGCACCTTAAGAGGCCACATTGTGAGCCTTACGATGGGTCCAGCCAATCCCAAATAGCATGTTGCTTGCTTTGCCTTTTGCATGAATTTACATCTAGTGCCTCATCAAATGATGTGACGTGCCTTTCCTGTGATGCTAAAAGGCTCCGCACATGTGTGGTTCCAACACATCCCAACCAAGTCCATTTATTCCAGATGTAACTTGCCGACCATTCTGAGCCAACTTTCCCACCAGTCAGAATGTTCTTCCGAATCTTGCAGGGTCCAAACGAGGGCTTAAAGTTGCATAGTTCATGCTTTAATCTCGATCGCAAAGTTACTTTTGTCCCCCATAGAACGAGGAGTACGTCCAAGCACCCCCCACATGATAATGCTCAACAAAAGACGTCCAAAGAATAGGAAAGATCTCTTAGACTGTGCAAAAAATTACCTTCGAGTGGAAGATGATGGTAATTTCGCAAATAAAGGAGCATTCATTTGGGAGAAGCGACACGATCGCCAAGAATCCATACCCTCAGCCAATCACGACGGCAAATGGCAATAGAATGAAAAGTCCAAAGGATTCAGATGCTTAGAAGAATGGAGTCTTCTGAATGCCTCTCTCAAGCTCAGCCTCAACAACATAAAAAATCAAGGTATCTGTCGTTGGCCATGACTAATGCGCTCCCCTTTGGAGATGTACAATCGACAACTTTCCTGCCATTTTTGTAAGAATCACCGCCACCTTGCAGAACATTGTAAGGTGCTGAGGGAAGAGATGGAGAGTCTTATTGTTCGCGGCTACCTCAAAATTTTTATTCACAATCCTGGAAAAGGAAATAAACCCAGTTAGCATATCAAAAAAAAGCCAGAGGTGCAGAGTGCGCTGCCCAAATATGCTTATGTCATGAATAAAATATTTGGTTGATCTCACTTTTGCAGACATATC
Organism: Escallonia herrerae; assembly: GCA_033070095.1. NCBI lineage: Eukaryota > Viridiplantae > Streptophyta > Magnoliopsida > Escalloniales > Escalloniaceae > Escallonia > Escallonia herrerae. Next base: position 49,239 of record JAVXUP010001739.1, read on the forward strand.
ACCGAATCCTTGCAAAGCTTATACCCGCCAAGTAAATTTTGCACAAGGCTCTTCCAAATGTACTAAATTACCGATCTCTTTTGATGACTCCAATTCCTACAGTGACACGGTATTGTCATACTCAAAATATATATATGCTTTTGATATCAAAAGAGTGCTCATTTATAAAGGGAGCTGTGAACATTCTCTTATGTGATGCATTCCTATAAATGAACCTCCGTCCAAAAGGTTAAACCATCTACCTGAACATCGAATGGTCTCTTTTCCCTTTCCTTGTTGTCCATATCACCTCGTCCTACAATCGAATAGGCAAGTGAGGTTTCGTTTTTACCCTTCTAAAATTTTGAGCTTACAAAACTAAAAATTCCAACGTACCACATGTAGTGGTATTTGATTCAAAAGCTTAGCACAATTTTGGCGTTTCTAATAGTGGAAAATGATTTGTTATTAATTTAGGTAATGCTGCAAAGTTTATATATGTATGCATCTATATCATTTATTTGTGCATCTTTATCAGATTGTGCGTGACACTATGGTGATAAATTATGACAAGTAATAAATTATGACAAATTTGTCTAAGTTTCCTTTAGCTAGGGAGAAACTTTGATCAGTTTTTATTCAATCAGCATGTAGTGATGGACGAGTAGTTGTAGCATGACGACTGCCTAGTTACAACAATTTCGAAGTTAACTCATAGTTTTGTGCATTTATTAACAACGTGCATAACTACATTATCGAAGTTAGTGTAGGATTCATTATTGCATAACTTGGCTATGAGTTGTGCTTTGTAAGCGTATGAACTAGTAGCTAGTCAATGCTCTAAGATATGTTGGCGGAGCATTAAGCAACTGTTTGAGAATCCTAGATAGCTAGTCGGAGCTTGGGAGGCCAATATAAATATGCAATAACATACTCACACATTTCTTTAAGCTTGGAGATTTAGCGTAGCCCTCACTGGAGTGTTGTAGAAGGCAAGGCCATCTATATAGCTCATATATGGTGATCTAGTTAGGCATGTAAGTGTATGTCTACATATATGTATACATAATACGATATATATATATATATATATATATATATATATATATATATATATATATATATATGTGTGTGTGTGTGTGTGTGTGTGTGTGTGTGAGAGCATATATATATATATATGTATATATATATATATATATATATATATTATATAGTAAAGCCAAAATTGCGAGAACGTCAATATTCTCATTCGTCGGCATGTCTTCTTTTTTGTCGTTTGGAATTCGACCGATCAAATAGATTGCACATTTATCTTCTCTCGATGTCAACATGTCTCACTTACTATATAGGTGCAATTAATCCAGTAATTCCTCTCTCTCTCTCTCTCTCTCTCTCTCTCTCTCTCACACACACACACACACACACAATTTTAATTTATGTTTCTTTGATCTTAAATTTTTTCTATTTTTTAGACATACAAATTTCAATTAATTTATTTGCTATGACGTTTTATATCTTTCTATTCTATAAATATAAATCTCAACGCTAGTTATAATAATAAATTATTATTAGTATCACTATTACTATTATTATAATTATTATTTGTATTTTTTTGGAGGAGACTATTTCTTACTTATTCGTTTATTGCTAAAAGGGTAACAATTGTTATTAAAGTTCATTTTTAACAACAAAAAATGGTAGATACCCACACAAAAATTTGGAAGTAACAGGTGTTGTCATTCGTATTTTTACTATTAATTTTGTTCTTACTATAAGGCATATAAGAATGAGCTTTCTTAATGAGTACTCCATCCATCCCTCATAAATTGATCATATTTTCTTTCTGCATCGTCCCGTAAAAATTGCTCACTTTTCAAATTAAGAAAGACTTTTTAAGTGTTTTTTTCATATTTACCCTTTTCACACTTTTTTTATTTAATTTCTCTCTCCACCAACTCATTTTCTCTCTTCGGCCCCACTTTTTTATACTTTTTTTTTATTTCTCTCTCCATATTTGACGCTAGCATTTTCTCTCTCCTGGCCCATTCTCTTTTTCACTCTCTCTAAAGGGTAAAATGAGAAACACACAATATATAATCTAAATCCTTGATGCCAAGGAAAGTGGGTTCACAGTCTACGTGGAGGTGTTACAAGGAATGCAGTCTGAGTCAGATGTCAAGTATGTTGACGTGGAACACAGCGAGGATGAAGCAAGGACAGAAACCAAGGGCTTCCCAGACAGAGCCTGAGGATGACAGTGCTGCGAGGGCGATGGCGCGGGGTGAATACACAACAACAGTCACAATCCGATGCTTAGGTCTAGAGTTAAGGTCCTCTACGTTTCTCTCTTTAGAATTTTGGCCGCTTTCCTTTTCAGTTGTTTAATCACTTCGTCTTTACAGGTCCTGTATGTTTCTCTCTCTAGACTCCTAGAGTGAGAAAGTGAATATGAGTTCTGAAAATGTTCCCCCCAAAATGAATTCTCAAGACTCATATTTAGAGAGGTTGAGATGATGATGTCATCAATCGACACGTAGCGTTCCCAGGGAGTGACAAGTCACTGAGGAGTCCATAGGTGCCGATGCTCTACAGACTGTCAGATCGTATATTCACCCAGCCTGCTCCTCACAGCATCTCTCTGTCTGTTTGGAAAGGCTGGCTCCCACAGCGCCAGTGGGGCCAGAGAACCCCTTGATCTAGCCACCAGTCCAAGGCCCTTGTAAAGTCCCACAGGGCGTCAAGAGACACCGAAGAACTGATAACGGTTGGAAAAACCCGACACCAAACTACAAGGCAGACTAGGCATGATGCCCTCCGAAGACCTACTCCCATCTTGGAGTGACCCAGGGGTCATAGTCCATAGGGGTGCCAATGAAAGACCTTAGTACCGAAGCACATAGGCTAATCACGCAAACACCCTGGCGGAGATAGTGTCTGGAGGAGTCGCCTATCCTTCTGGTGAGTCCTCGTGCCAGAGCACTTGGAGCGTGCCAAGGTAGTGTCCCAGAGGAATCGCCTACCTGACGAGCCGAAGTAGTATCCCAGAGGAGCCGTCTACCTGGCAAAAAGGAAGTTGAAGCTTCCTGGTGGAGATAGTGTCATGGAAGAGTCGCATATCCCTACTGGTGAGTCCTTGTGCTGGAGCACTCAGAGCGCGCCAAGGTAGTGTCCCGGAGGAGTTGCCTACCTGACAAGCCGAGCTAGCATCTCGGAGGAGCCGTCTACCCGACAAAAGGGGAGTCTTCATGCCGGAGCACTCAGAGCGCGCCAAGGTAGTGTCCCGGAGGAGTTGCCTACCTGACAAGCCGAGCTAGCATCTCGGAGGAGCCGTCTACCCGACAAAAGGGGAGTCTTCATGCCGGAGCACTCAGAGCTCCCTGGCAGAGATAGTGTCCCAGAGGAGTCGCCTATCCCCATAGGATGCTGCACACTCTAGGGAGTAGGTCGAAGTATGTTCCATGACCAAGGTAAGGTGCGTATAGTGTGGTGAAAGAATGGACCAACACGAGGCGTGGTAGTGTGACAAAGCGCCAAAGGCACGACTGTATTAGCGGCGTGGCGCATGGGCACAACTGTATTAGCAGCGTGGCGCATGGGCACGACAGAGTGTGTGAGGTGTCAGGGACATGGTAGTGTGACAGAGAGCCAGGGGACGCAACTCTATCAGTGGTGCGGCGCATGGGCGCAGTGGAGTGTGAGGTGTCGGTGGCATGGTAGTGTGACAGAGAGCCAGGGGCCCGACTATATCAGTGGCACGGCGGAGCTTGTGTGGAGACAGGTGTTGCGAAGACGATGCACGGGCCTGGGCGATGGGTGGCATGGAGTCGGTTCACGATTGCAGACAATGTGCATCTCAGAGATGGCGTGCAGGCGACGGGGTAGTCAGAGTTGGCACGGGGGCGCAGACGATGGGCATCGTGGAGATGCAAGGTCAAGGTGGAGAGCAAGTATTGGAGGAAGGCGAGTCAACCCTTGAAGGGAGGCCGAGGCTGACAGCAAGGGGAGGCCGAGGCCGACCCTATTGGGCAAACGCCAAGGGGCGCCGACGAGCGATGATTTGGCATCTGTGAGTCACGTGAAATCAATTTCTTAATGAGAAAATATCATAGAAAAAGTGAAAAATGCACATGACTTGAGCGTGCACGTTTTGACTTGGAAGTGTTAAAAATTGACTGTTATTGTATCGACGTGTCGCACAAAACGGGACCTAGGACCCTTAGGTGAGACCAAAGTAGGTGGGAAACAATCCTTAATATACGTGTCAAGTCAAACGTGATCGAATTATCAGGGATAGAGGGAGTATTTTGGTGATAGTTGTTCATGTTATAGAGAATCACCTCCAACAATTCCTTTAGACCTGTGAAAGATCTAAAAAGAACTCGGAGTCACTATTTCACAAAATAAAGAAAAAATAAGAAAAACAACCCTAAAAAGACTCATTAATGCCCAACTAGGCTTTTAATCTACCGAAAATAAAAATGATGGGTTGGGAGATTAAGTTAGATAACAGAAAGAAGTTAGGCACCCGTTATACCTTAACCGTGTCTACTTTTTTTTTAATGATTTTTAGCCTTTTAACATATAACACATAAACATGCATAAAATGAATCCTAACCTAACAAATAATTTTGATTTGAATTTGACACCCAGGGTCAAATGGTTACATATTTGGTTGGACAAACCAAAATCCAAACCACCGTAGTTCGATAAGGATTCTACGAGAGGCAACCTAAACTTTTGCCTTTGAAGCGATTATAAGGAAATGAATTTGAAAGACTTTTTAGTAAAGTTTCTTTTGTTGACCCAAAAATTTGGTCGTGGAAAGGAAAAATATTCTTGACTTCTCTAATCTAAACTAATTAAACTAGAAAGCACTATAAAGTTACCTCTAGACGATTGAAAACTTAGAACAACCTTGGGATGAATCCACAATGCAAGTAGATCACCAATATGAAGAGGTTATGTGAAAAAGCTAAACTTTTACTTAGAAATGATGCATCACTTCTAGGGAGAATGGACAAAAGTTCTAGAGGGACTAGTCTCCTATAAACTGTAGCCAAAAGGCACTTTTTATAGAGGCTTGAGGCTAATCGAAGTGATAAAGATAATTTTTGAGTCTGAGTTCTCTGATAGACTCAAATATTTGATTAATATCGTAGATTGACAAATGACAACTAACTGGCAGGTTCATCGCAAACCAGTCGGTTCATCTTTTAATATTTAATTTTTTTCTAAATTTTTGGACATTATTTGCCCTTAATTCGATAATTGTCTATGATAAAACACATGGGATGTGCCAGATTTCTAAAACCATCTCCTAATGTCATCTAAATCAAGAGGATTTGCACGCATTAGAGGTTAATCAAAAGATTTTTCTAAATTATGCAACTAATCAAAATCTTCTAACTAGACTGGACTCATATTTAACTGGACTGGACTTAATAACTTTAGTTCATTACTTATTACTAGACCTACACCCAAATTAATAACAAACTTTAATTACCAATAAAGCCCAAAAATAATAACTAAACAAAAAAACTGCAAAAATGTTGTGTTTATAGAGTCCCTCGTTGAGGGAGCTCGCGCATGGGCAAACATTACTGAAACAACACATTTTTGTAGTGAAACACGGAAAAGACCAGGAGACTCTGAACAGACTTGAACATAACGCAAAGATATGAGGTTGGACCTTTCAAGGTTTCCTACATACACTTTGAAGAGGAACCAGACCAACATAGTTCAAAAGAAAGGATATCACTTGAAGCTAGAGCCAACAACAACAACGATTGATCGTCGAGTGACATAGAACTTCATCTGGGTCCAAAACCAACAATAAAAACTATTTGTTGCCATATGAAGGCAAATTTTTCGAAGCCATGGCACTACAAAAAATAAGAATTTTAGCGACGGACATTTTCATCGCTAAAAATCCTTCACAAAAGACCCTGTCGCTAAAAGTTTGGCAATGAAATTTCTTAATCTGTTACCAAAAGTTTGACTTTTAGCGATTGACTAAAAGTACCTTTACGGCAAACTCCGTCGCTAAGGTATTTTCTATATTTTATTTTTTAAAAAAATTAATTTTTAAAAAATCATTTCTATCGCAAAAAGGTATTGCCGACCATCGTTAATTGATGAATTTTTAGCCCCTAATAGTGCTGCACCTTTGACGGACAGTCCGTCGCTAAACGTTTGTTTGCAATACCTTTAGCGACAGAGATTTCCGTCTCTAAAAACCCGCAACAACAATGTCTTTTTACACTTTTAGTGACAGAAAAAATCCGTCCCTCAAAGCATCTTTTTTATTGTTTTTAATACCCAAACCTACGTTGTCCTGTAATTCAAATCCAATCACAGAATAATCATCCACAAGGCAACCCAATCCACAATGCTAAAATGATTGTTGATCCATCAACAAATATTTAATCCTAAAACAGTATCTAATGCATGCATATACACACAATAGTCAAATTCTATTCTAATTTAACACAAAATAATGTGAACCAAATATCAACAGTTACCAGTGCAAGAGTCGGAGAGGAGGTGAGGTGGGGGAGGCCTCAAGCATCATCGAGATTGGCATCCGGACCCTGCTCGTCATCGTTCATGGGGGTGTCATCCGCATCTGGCTAGGACTGGGAAGCATTTTCCTACATTAAAAGCACACACACATTCTCGTTAGTAATTATATATTGTGTTTAAACGACAGCTTGACTCATAATACTAACATATTTGTACCTCATTGACCTTGATAACTTTGACCACCTCTCGAGCTAAGCGACGAAGAAACACCAAGTCTTACTGTTGCTCCGCGGTCGGTCACTGTATCTGTGAGGGGACAGTAGGGGGTGGGGATGCTCCCATTACGGCGCGTGCAGTCAAGTTGGGCATGCCGCGTACACGCCCTTTCCTATCTATGACCCCCGGTGTATCTAGCCACGTCTGTAATCCCCTGGCACTCGTACCCATGGACGCTGATCGCTGACAGGACTGCTGCCTAGACATTCTAATAACTATAACTAAAACTAAAACAATAAAAATTCTAATAATCATAATTCTAACAATAATTATAAAAATACAACAATAATTATATTAATTATTATAAAATACCTAATAGTGGGGAAATGGCTGACCGCCAATGACAGAGGTGACGGCACGGTGGCGGAGTTACAGTGGGATGTAGCAGTGGCGGGGCGTGGCGTGGCGGTGGGCCTATGACGGGGTGACGGTGTCGAGGCTGTCCCTGTGACTGGCCTTATGGCACAGTAGGGCATGGTGACGGCGACGCTTTTTGGGTGGGGTTACGAGGATAGGGGATTCGGAGGTGGAGGGTTACGGCCGGTAAGAGAGAGACAGAGAGAGATCTAGAAAGAGGGAGAGAGAGTTCATAGCAACGAGGAGGAGAAGAGAAGGGAAGATTAGGGTTCTTGACTTAAAAGACTTTTAGCGATGGATCTTGTTCGTCACAAAAAGTCTGTTACTAAAAGTCAAGTTTTTTGACTTTTAGCGATGGAATCTACCGTCATTAAAGATCTATCGCCAAACATTTTTTTTTTACCTTTACCGATGAAATTTACTGTCGCTAAACATCCCTCGTCAAAAGTTATATTTTTTTTTTCAAATTTTGTGGACTTTAGCGACGTACTATGCTGTCGCTAAAAGTAGATAATTTATGACTTTTAGCGACGGAATAAATTCCGTTGCTAAAACACATAATTTTTTTTGGAACAATTACTTTTAGGGACGGATTATAGCCCATCGCTAGTTCTCCGTCCCTAAAATTATTTCTAAATTTTGCCCCAAAAAAGAAAATACTGGAAGTACCTTTTAGCTACGAATTATCCATCGGTAAAACCCCATCGTTAAAAGTCCATCACTGAAGGTTTTAAACGACAGGCACTTCTATCGCTAAAAATGTTCAGCGACGGGAAAATCTGTAAAAGTGACTTTTAGCGATGTATTTTACTCTGTTGCTAAAGAGTGATTTTCTTGTAGTGCCAACAATAATAACGATTGGTCATATAAGAATATTGGAAAAATACTAGAAAGATAACTCTATTTGTTGCCGGACAGTAATTCTTCGACAATCATTTTCTTCTTCATTTCTATTTTTTGTTCTTCATCTTTATTTTCTCATCTATTATTTTCTCGCTAATCCTTTTTTTTTTGTTTTCCCTGAGTTCTTGACGTCTTCTTCATTTTTCATCATTTTCATCTTATTCTTCTCCGTTTCACATAAATTGCATACTTGATATATCTTGAGATATTTTATGATTTTAACTATTTATGATAAAATCTTTAATTTTAAATCATTTAAAAGAATCAATTGAACCCCCAATTAAACCACTCGACCAGTCCGTTCGATGCCTGGTCCGATTCTGATAACCATGCCATACACCACAAGCAGTCAGTCGCCCAGAAAACCTTTGGAGTTGCTACGAACCACCCCCAACGATCTGAACTGAAACTTAGCTACATATTGTGTTAAGATTGAAGTATTTATAAAATAGCAATAGGACGAAGAAGTTTTATGCACGTAGAGTTTTGCTTGATGGCATGTAACATCCCAAAATTTTCGGAACGTTAAACACTCACTCGATCATTCGCTCTAAGACAACAATATCCTCAAACTCAAACAAACAACTATTATCAAAACAACTAAACCAATAATCATACTCATAGGAGACTGTCATCGATGAAACATAAAATTTAAGTCTGAAAATTTTTAAATAACAATTTTCACACACACAGGGGTTCTAATGCTCAAAACTAACTTAAATCCTCACGCTTGGCTCTAATCTATACTCAGGCAACCTAATGCAGGTTATCACATGCGAAAAGAAAATCAAACAAGAGTGAGCTTTTGAGAGCCCAATAAGGTCGATCAAGGATAAAAACAAAACGATTCGGTCGATTATACATTTAAGTCAAATAACAACTTCTAAAAGGATTTTTAAATGAAACCACATCAATTTGATATAGCCATAGGGATAAGTATCAACTCAATCCCTCAATTAATAGTCATTTCAAAATATTTCAGGTACAATAAAACAAAAATAAATAACATTGAACATGAGCAGTACACTATAGCAAATCCACCCCGGCAGTACTCGATATACTTTAAATATGCATATATACACTAACTAGTCCATTTAGGTACTCAATCCAACCAACAGACCATCGATCCTTATAACGCCAACAATACGTACTATCCTTATAACTCCTCATATTTAACAACTCATGTCAACATTTAGAAGAAATAATTATCATTGAAAATGTCTTAAGATGATTGAATCAATAAAACAGATGAAAATGAATAAAAAATTCCAAATGGTCGCTTTAAGGTTTAAGTTAGGGTTTCGCGAGCAAAATCCAAATATTTTCACGAAAATTTTATAAAACCAAAGTTCTACGGAATTCGCGAAACAGTTAGGATTAAAACATATGAATTCAAAATGATGAGTAGGATTTGGAGAGAAAATCCTTACCTTGATTCAAGTTACACGAAACTAATCAACCTCGGTAAACAATCCTTGAATTGACCTAAATTAGCAATCTATTTATTAGAAAACAATCTATACTGTTACACCATAACCCTAATATCAACTACCCAAACGGTGCTCACTTCTAACCCCGGAACGATGCAACCCAAAGCGGTTCCCACACACGGCCAACTTAATCGAATATCCCCCACACTCTTAAATGCATAACGATACCTCAAAATTGATATTAATTCTCATAAAATATTTTTATGACTTAAAACAACATATAAAATGAAAAAAATAAATTTTCTAAAATTTTTGAATTAAAAATAATTTCCTTAATTGCAGTAACAGCTCATAAATAATCATAATTGCTTTTAGCTTAAAATGAAGTCCCATAATTTTTGTAAGAACTTTAAAATATATATAAAAATTAAAATCAAAATTTAAAAGGCATTAAAACTATTATTAAATTATTCATTTTACTAAATCCAATGCGATATGGTTTAATACCTAATCAATTCTAAAAATCACCAATCTTTATCATATATATTATGAAAAACATTACTCTAATTTTTTCAGAATTTATCGTGGACTTTCAAAAGAATTTTATAATTATGAACTTACAGAAAATAGGAAAAATACGTACGATTTCAGAAAATTATAAATTTTTGCCAGAAATTCTAACTTAGCCTAAAGTATCCTATCGTAAAATTTGACACACTAAAATCACTGTGCACCACCCACGCACGCGCCAAACATAACGCTAGTCTGTGGTACATCTGTGCAAGCACAAGGCACCACCCACTCTGCCCGTGCCCAGCAAACCCACTTCACCTTCTTCTTCTCCTTGCTCTGTAACACTCCATAACAAACCCATTTCTTCACACATTGCATAGCTTCTACACCCTCACATATACATAAAATACACACCCTAAAACTCACATAAATACACACTCTAGCACACAACACTCACTTACGCACACCACTCACACAACTCACCTACACACGCGCGCGCACATTATGCACACAATATCACACACCCACACACTCTTACACAAGCACACAATCATCCTTACACCCACTGCCTTATGACAGTATGTCTTCTCTTCTTTCCCCTCCCCCCCCTTTTTTTTGTTTTTGTTTTTATTAACATACTGTACACACACTTATACACATACACAACACACAAACACATACTCACACACCCAACAATCTCTCTCTGACACACACACACGCACGCGCTTAACACACACCTAAACTAACCCACGACAGTCACCCAATTGAACCCACTGCCTTATGGCAATGGTGTTCTCCCTGCTCCCACGAACATAATTTTCATGAAATCACACACACACATGCTCATGCACAAGACACACACACACATGCTGTAATCCATGGCAGCCTGTGGTTCTCTCATCTCAGGCAGCCACAACACCCACTCTCACACTCAAACATCTACCGCAGCCCCCCTCCCCCCAAAACCCAATTCACGGTAGCTTATTATGTCTCCCTCTCTTGCCTCTTATGCACCCACAAACTCTCAACAAACACACATCGGTATACCGTCTTACGGCATACCCTCTTCTCACGGCCATAACTGAATCTCACAACTCCCTCAAACCCACACACATACACACACTACGGCAGCCACCATGGCTGCTTTCACTTTACGCACACTTGCATACTCTCTCGGCATATTCCAAAACACACACATAATACACACATACACACAATCGTAATCACACACTTAAGGCACACATAAATACACACATGCTGCCTTATGAGTACCCTCTTCCCTTGCCCCTCACACACACACCCACTCGTTTACACTCACACACATACTCAAACACACATCAACTACACCGATATCCACTATATATATACACGCCTATAAGCACACAACCCACGGCATCCCTTAAAGCTCCCATAACATTGAATAAATCTGAGAAAATTGGCTAGAAAACTTACCAGAAAGTAGATTCGATTGCCGGAAAACCTTCTTCCGTCTCCTTCCTTCATTCTCTCTCTTTACACCGTAAATCTGAAGAAAAGAACGACTGCTCTCTCTCTCTCTCTCAAAGTATATATATATATACCCTAAACTAAAAAATTACCAAAAACTCTCTTTAATTTTTGATAGTTATTTAAAACTTACCCAAACCTTTCTATTATTAAAAAAAGGCCCAAAGTAATTATTTACGATAATTTAATGTGCTTCAAAGTTTTTAACGAGTTGTGTACAACCTTACTTCACTAATTGTCGTTAAAAGTTGCTAAATAAAATATTGATACTAAGTAAAAAAGAATATCACCGCTAAAAGTTTTCAAAAATATCGTTTATGTTGATTGTCACTAAGTACCTCAATCAATATCACTTATAATTGCCATCTTTAAATTATAATTATGATTTCTAAAATTTTGTCACTAAAGGTTACGGATAAAATTTCACTCAAACGCTAAATCTTGCGTATAAAAGTCGTCGCTTAAAATGAACTAACCGGCTAGGCACTATCAAGATTCATGGTGTTACATGGAACCTCATCCCTTTGTGGTAATCTATATCTAAATAATATATAATAAGCGAAGTTATCACTGTCTTCCTCACTTCGCTGATTATATATCTATATAATATATAATAAGCGAAGTGAGGAAGACAATGATAACTTTATTACGCGACACATCATCATTTCTTTACATATTATATCATTACATTATGTTTTCGGTTAAAAATATTATATATTAAATAAGATCGTTTGACTAAAGGTCTCCAATTTTATCTTGGATAGTTTCCTTATTTTAAGATAATAAGTTTCTATCTTAGTAAGGCTTATTTGATTTAAAACTAATTCTAATCATTTTAAAACTCTACATAATCATTATACTAATCTATTAAGAGTTCATTTTGATAATTATGTCAATAAAAAGTGTTCTCTAACATAAAAACTAAAATCCATAGGCGCAAGAAAAAATTATTAGATTTTTGAACAGATCTAACAATTGATTTAAATTTTTATAGTGTCCTTATTTTTAATTTTGATTAATTTATTAATTTTACAGGAGTAATGAGGTTTTTCTGTAAGCCCTATATAATAGGAAAATTAACACTAATCATTTAAAACTCAAACTAATCAATATACTAACTTATTAGGACTCAATATTGACCATTATATCCTTAAAACCACTCTAATATGAACATAAAAACTCATCTATACACACACACACACACACAACAATTATGATTCCGAAAAAAATAGATGTTACAATTGAGATTATACAGCTTAGGAGACTTAGAACAAAAAATAATAATTTAACAATTGATTTAAATTTTGATGAGGTCTTTATTTTTACATTTGATTAATTTTGCAAAAGTAATGAGGGTTTTCTTCGCATGCCCTACATAATTGGAAAATTAATGCTAATCATTCTAAAATACAACCTAATTAATATACTTACTTATTTGGACTCAATATTGACTATTATATAATTAAAACCACTCTTTAATGCGAATATAAAAATTCATATATGTAAAAAATAGAAATAGCATAATAGATTTAGAAGAAAAAAATAACGTTCTAATTGAGTAAAATGTATTGTCTTTATTCATACGTAGAAATATGTACGTAATGTACATAAGATAGTCTTTGTAGAAAGTGAATAATATAGATTTAATAAATGAATTATAAGTCAATATTTTTTAAATACGACCTTACGACCAACAAATTAGTTATATCCCCTATATAGGGATTTAACAAACAAATCAAATATGAGTTTAAAAAAAAAGATGCGATTAATATACTCTTAGTATATTTGAGAAAATATATGACCTTTATAAGGAATTTGTTTTAAGTAATGTTACAAAGCTTATTGTAATTGAGTATAGACTAACGATTTATTTCTAATAGGACGTAACAGCCAATAAAAAATGTAATATTTGTGTAGTTGATTAACTTCACATGAATAACAAGACCAATTAGTAAATATAAGACTAATTATGAACTTTGGAACTTAGTCTTTGACTATAATAGAGTACTATGAGTGGTCATTGTTGTGTGCATTCAATATCAATTATATGAACTAATCTTCACCCTATAATTGTTAAATTAACATTAGGGTATTTTCTCAATATTAAAACCTCATTGTTGTCAACGAGAATGATGTGACAAAAGTTGGTATGTACAAAAGTAAATTATGTTATGATAAAGTAAGTATCCATGAAAAATACCGCTAAAGACATTTATTGGATTCAAGAACTATAGTTTTGTGACAAATAGTTGACATATACGATGTGAAAAGCAAAGTCAAATCTTTTAATATTAAACCTCTTTTATTCTATAGTTTATCAATGTATTTACATATCAGGTATTAGTTTTAATTATTAATATCTCAAAAATACTCCAAAACAAGGACACATCTTTGCCGATTAAATGTACTCACAACGATAATAACATATTATATTAGAAGGAAGGCTCTGTTTGACTCATTTTTTTTTCCAGTTTTTTCTCCATGCGTTTGGTGGCAGTTTTCGTTTTTTTTTCTTCAGTTTTGAAATTTTTTTTTAAACAGGGTTGTCTTTTTAAAACTCTCAGGGTTGAGACCACCACCACCACCTCTCACCACCACAACTATCGCCGGCTACCACCGGAGACCACAGCCGGTTGCTGGTAGCTGTCGCCGGCAGCCAGTGCCACGCCCCACCACAGTCACCGCAAACCACCATCAAAGAAAAAACTTAAAATAAAACTGAGTAATCAAGCAGCCAAAAGAAAAAAACTCAAAATAAAAATTGGGTAATCAAACACCCATTTTTTTTGTTAAAAAAAAACTAAACTGGTTTTGATTTTTGTTTTTTTGGAATTAGAAAACCAAAACTAGAAGTATTTTCAAATGCTACCAAAGTGATCTTTTAATTGAGTTAAATGTATTATCTTTCTTACTATTTATAGATATATACTTACCCACATAAGATAGTCATCATAAAAAGTGAATAATGTGACATATAGATTTAATAAACGAATAATAAGTCAGCATTTTAAATAAGGCCTTACTACCAACTAACTGGTTATATCCCATATATAAGGATTTAGGAAACAAATCAAATACGAGATTAAGAAAAAAAGATAATGTACTCTTAGTATATTTGAGAAAATATAGAAGCTTTATAATGAATTTGTTTTAAGTAATGTTACAAAGCTTATTGTAATCGAATATAAACTAACAATTTATTTTAATAGGACCATAACAACCAATTAAAAAATGCATTATATTTATAGTTGATTAAATTCAGATGAATAACAAAACCAATTAGTAAATATAAGACTAATTATAAGCTTTGGAACTTAATTTTGACTATAATAGAGTCAATTACAAGTATGGTTCGTGATTGTTGTGTGTGTTCAATATGAATTATATGAACTAATCTCCACCTTATAACTATTAGCTTAATATAAGGATATTTGCTAAATATTACAAGTTCATTGTTTTCAACAAGAATAACCTGACAAAAGTTGGTATACAAAAGTTACATTATGTAACACCCTGGAATTTTTGGAGCGTTAGCTAATCAATCGATCACTTACGCTAAGACAATAATATCCTCAAACTCAACTAATTTAGTACCACCAGCCAGCAGAGCAACTAAACCATCGAATAAGATAATACTCTAAAGGTATTTTCATAATTAAATATCAAGTCTAAGTCAAAAATTTTAAATAGAAATACTGACCCTCGCAGGGGTTCTAATGACTAAGACTAAACCTGAAATTCTCTTTCCCGCGCTTGACTCTAATCCATACCCAATGCAATCTATTATAAGTTATTACCTACAGAAGGGAACATAAAAAAGGGTGAGCTTTTGGGAGTTGAGTAAGGTCGCTCAAAAATTCAAAAAAAAAGAATACAAACGATTATCAGATTCATTTAAAAAATGATAAGGGAAGATATTCAACTCAATCCCTAAAACCAGATATAGAGACAAACAATTTCAATCACACAGAAACGATGCAGATGATATTGAACATGAGTGGAAGCAAAGCCACAGAAGCAATGCAGGGAAACACTTAGCAAAGCCACATAGGCAGTGCAGGGAAATCACTAAGCAAAGCCACAAAGGTGATGCTCACTAACACTGTGGTTACATATGCATATGAACATTAGCTAAACCCTTAGGTACTAGCATCTCCTGATAATAACAGACCATCCTTATATCACCCCCGATAGAGACCATCCTTATAACTCCTCAATACACTAACTCATGCCAATATACAGACTGCAATAATCGATAATGCAACGAATAAATCGATGCCCAAAGAGTGATAAATACTGAGCATCAATGAGGATTTTAAATAAATGCTTAAGGCTCAAGAAAAAGTATTAAAGGCAAATAACGCATTCTCATAACAAATATAATAGAGTATGAGAAGTGGGTTGTGAGATTGGGTTTAGTAGGAGAAGACATGCTACTGCCGTGGGGCAGTAGCTGTGATAGAGGTTGAGGGATTGGGTATTGGGTTTGTGTGAGTTTTGGGGGTAGTGTTAAGGTTTGTGAGTTATATAAATGGGTAAGGATGATGAAAAGAAAAGAATGAGAAAGGAAAACCGTGTTGTATAGATGGGCAAGGAGGATGAAGGCAAGGTAAGTGTATAAATTAATGGGTTTGTAAGTGTATATATGTGTGTGAGCCGTGTGCAGTAGCGGAGGCAGCGGGGGGCACAGAGGGGCACATGCCCACCTGCTGCCTTCGTATTCCCTCTTGTATACAGTACACCAACAATAGTGCGTTATCGCCATGGGCATATGAAAAAGCATCATGCACCAGTGCCAGGATGAGAGGGAAAGGGAGGTTGAAGTTCCTGTGGGGCTTGCAAGAGTACGATGCAGATTGCAGCATAGATGGAATTAAGTTTATGATCAATGGAGGTGGAAATGATAATCCAACCAAAAAGGTAGAACACAAACCAATCCATTCAGAAAATATAAAGAGCAATTTAGTGCTAAATGGTAAAACCCATCTCTGAACATTCATAGAAACAACTAGTGGCCAACAAATTACAAGAGTAATCTAAATATCGACGGACTGGAGAGTGGAAATAGAGTCGATGGCGATTTGCAGCTGCTCATGATAGCAATGGAGGCACCGTGTTTGTCGAACTGGTTGGAGATGTCAAACCCAATTCCCGAACCACCACCAGTTGCCAAGAAATTCAATAGCAATTTTGAAAAAAAAAATATACGAGGACATATTGATGAATTGAGTTTCACATAGAAATTCCTTAATTACCTCGATCCAAGCTATGCGCTCGCTGCTATACAACCTTGTTCAGATCCTTTGATTTTACCTATATTGGCAAACTATTTATCAGAGTAAAATCTAACCTCATAAACTATGAACCCGAAATTAATTTCTTCAATGTTAGTTATTCCGACACTCTCAACTCAAAACAAATCGAAATGGGTCCTATGTGCGACTAACTTAACCGAAAACCCCACACGCTCCAAAATGTATAATGATACCCCAAAGTTATAATAAATTATAATAAAATAATCTTGGAGCTTGATACATTATAAAAAGACAAAATATGAACTTTCTAATTTTTGAATATTTTTGAATTAAAATAATTTCTTTAAATACCAAAAAAGCCCAAAAATAGTTATTAATATTTCCAGCTCAAATCAAAGTTCCATAAATTTTACAATAGCTTTACAATATATAAGGATAATACATAAATTAAAATCGAAGAGTGGACTTGATCATGAAGAGTGGACTTGATCATGAGCAGGATTGATATGACTATGCAAAGTGAAGGGTGGATGGAGAGATTCCCAACAACACTAATGGAAGCCAAGGCAACTGGGATCTCAGATCATGCTATGTTGTTGGTCCAAGTCAGATCAGACCAATATAAGGGGAGGAAACCTTTCAAATTTTTTAATTTTTGGATGAAGCATCCCAGTTTTAAGGCTGGTCTTGAGAAATATGGGAAGAAGCCAGTAGGGAAGATGCTTGCCAGTAGGGAAGATGCTTGCCATCAGCTACAAGCAAATATGAGGAGGTTAAAACCTTGGCTGAGAACACTTAGCAAGGAGAACTACAATAACATATCCAGCAGAGTAGATGCAAAAATTGGAGGAACTGCAGGCTATACAACAACGGATCTTGGCATGTCAAAGGATGGAGCTGATCCAACAAGAAAAAATTGTGCAAAGACACTACCATGAGTTAGTACAGGCTGAAGAGGCTTCTTATTTCCAAAAGGCAAGGATTAAAGAGGTCAAACTAGGGGACTATAACACAAAATATTTCCATAAAAAGTACAAGTGCATAATGCCCACAATAAAATTTTGGGTATACAAGATGAGAATGGACATTACATCACTGGAGCAAAGGAGGTACATCAAGTGGCAATCAAGCATTTTACTCAGTTCTTGGGGGGGAACAAGTGCAAACCATACATTTGAGTCATGCAAGGTTAGAGACAATAATTAGAAGCAAAGTGGAAATACATGAACAAGGTGCACTGGTGGATCCTGTAACATAAGCTGAAATTAAAAGTGCAATGTTTTCTATGAAGGCAAATAGGGCACTAGGCCCTGATGGATTTACAGCTGAATTCTTCCAACAAAATTGAGAGGCTGTGAAAAGAGATGTTAATAATGCTGTCATGGAGTTTTTCAACACAGGGAAAAGGGTGCATTTATTTAACAACACTGCACTTATTCTTATACGAAAGACAGAAAGCCCTCAGAGGAGTTCAGGTCAATAGCCTGTTGTAATGTAATATATAAGTGCATTTCAAAGGTGATATGTGAAAGGCTAAAGGGGATATTGCCACAGCTTATCAATAAAAGACACTCTGCCTTTGTAGCTGGAAGGAACATTGTAGATAACATCTTGATAATGCAGGAATTAGCCAAAAATTAGCATAAAAATGGAGGGAGGCCAAGGTGTGTTTATAGAAGGCATATGACTTAGGGGGATGGGAATTTCTGATAATGGTGATGCAGGTTATGGAATTTCCACAGAGATTCATAGACTGGATAATGAGATGTGTTACCACTATAAGATTTTCTATTAACCTAAATGGCTGCAAGGAAGGATATTTTGGTGGGGCTAAGGGCCTAAGACAAGGAGATCCTCTATCTCCATACCTGCTTTTGTTAGTTATGGAAACATTTTCAAGCTTTATGGATTGGTATGCAACTCAAGCAGATTTCCTTTAGAACTGAAGATCAACCATCTATGTTTTGCTAATGATCTATTTTTATTGGCAATAACAGATCAAAAAAAATTAGAAATATTGAAGGCTGGGCTTTATGAATTTGAACAGGTATCTGGCTTGGCACCAAATCTGAACAAAAGTGGAATTTTCATAGCTGGAGTTGATGAACAGCAAGCAAGAGCACTAGCTACTGTACCTGGCATTTCCATTGGAACTTTCCCAGTTACTTACCTTGGAGTCCCTTTAATCTCTACCAAATTAAAAAGTAGTGATTGCCAAGTGTTGGTAGATAGAGTAACAAAAAGAATAGCCACATGGACCACCAAAATTTTATCTTATGCTAGAAGAATTCAGTTAGCAACTTTTGTTTTATTAAGCATGCAGGTGTATTGGTCTAGCATCTTTGTCTTACCAAAGAAAATAATCAAGCAGATTGAAGGGAAAATAAGATCATTCATCTGGCATGGCAAGGACACAAAGTGCACAGGGGCCAAAGTAGCCTGGGTTGATCTATGCTTACCAAAAAAGGAAGGTGGTATGGGCCTAAAAAGGTTAGAGAAATAGAATAAGGCTGCAATCTACAAACACTTGTGGGATTTGGCACACAAAAAAGATTTTTTGTGGGTGATATGGTGCCATATGCACGTAATAAAACAGAGGCATGTATGGACTTTCAAGCCACCTATTACTCTCTCTTGGATCTGGTGCAAGATACTGAAGCTAAGGAAGCAAATGCAGTCACTATGTGTGTATAAGATTGGTAATGGTAGAACACATGGTTATGGCTGGATAGATGGTTGCAAGACCAAAGCATTATTGAAAAGTATAGACCAAGATTGATCTATGATTCTAGCCTATCAAGAGATGCTAAAGTAGCTGAAATAATGGATGGGGAAAGGTGGAGTTTACCACTTAGTAGATCAGTAGACTTGAAACCTCAATCAATTAATTACAACAACTCCAATATTAGTAAGAAATGAGGAGGACAAGGTAGTATGGATTCTCACTACATCAGGCCAGTTTACAATCAAAAGTGCTTGGAATGAGATGAGCACTAAAGCACAAGGGGTAGCTTGGGCAAGAATATTATGGTTTAGTGGCCATATTCCCAAATGTTCTTTCATTTGCTAGATGCTGTGTAAAAGGGGACTGAGAACTAAGGAGAAATTGAAACAATGGAAACAGCTCCAGGATGACACGGGTAGCTTATGTTCAGAACACCAAGAAACAAGTGATGATTATTTGTTCACACAGTGTAAATACACACAGGAAGTCTGGAAGTTGGTTTGTAGTAGATTGGAGATTGCAACACCTACCCAAGGATGGGAGCACTATCTACAGCATATAACTCATATGTGCAGACGGAAGAGCTTCAGAGCTAAACTCAGTAAATTGGCTGTCACAGTAACCATATATGGACTATGAAAGGAGATAAACACAAGAGTGTTTGTACAAAAAAAGCAAATCCAGAAGTTGCTTTTACATGATACAAAATGGATGCAATACATGGTCTACAGCCGGGAAAACATTGCAGACACACAACAAAATTAAAACTTATGTACAGAGTGGGGGATAGACCAGTATATCCTAAGGAAGTAGCTAAGAAGGGGGCACAATGCATGATAGAGCCCAGATGGAAAGTTGCGGGTTTTTTTTTTAAAGTTGAATTGTATACAATGTGCAGTGAGATAGGAAATAGATGTGTACTCATGATGATGTAAAACAGATACTGAATGCTTTAGGAATAAAGGACTTTTCACCCAAAAAAAATCGAAATTAAAAAGCTTCAAAACCATTTTAAAATCACCCGTTTAGCTAACTCTAATGCGATACGAATAATCGTACCAAATTAATTCCAAAAATTAAAACTGAACCTAAGTCTTCTTTATACTATAAAAACATCACTGAAATTTTTCCAAAATTTAATAAGAATTTTAAGGACTCCAAACAAATTTTAGAAAAACTAAATTTGTAAAAAATATCAAACGATATCAAAACAATGTAAAATTTTAACAGAAATTCTAATATTACTCTAAGAGCTTTTCTATAAAATCTCAACATTTTACAATAATGGCATAATGTCCAACAGCAATGTGGTACAACTGTGCAAGCACAGTGTACCACTTCCGCTGCGCAAACCCGTTTCACTTTTTCTCTGCCCACTACCCAGAACACAGCACTCACCCATGGCTGTCTCTCCCATTTCTCTCACACACTCGCACATATACACACAGCCCATATTCATACCACATCATTCACCAATTAACTCACTATTCACATAACCCAAAACCCACTGTACACACAACAAAACCACTCCATATCCCCTCACATATGGGCACAAAACACACCCAACACACTCATTGCCGTGAGGCAGTTCTCTCTCTTTCTCCCTCCTTGTCTACAAGCTCATCCACCATCAGGTCCCCCCATTCTTGTCTCAGCTTCGTGTGTTACTTTACCATGTGATATAGCTAAAAATATCCCTCCAATCTACGGACGACACATGGCAGTTATGACACGTAACCCATATTGGCTCATTACTGATATGGCATGTACCGTATCAATCACCGGGCAGAATCCTAAAGAGGCTCTGACTCTATTAGTTCAGATTGACATGAGATCCTCTAGGATCCTAATTAGATTCTGGTTAGAGTTGGTCAAAGCCCAGTCCTAATAGGACTCCCCCTTCTACCACTATATAAAGGGGTCTGACCCTTCAGGTACAGACAGGTTCACATACAATCACACATTGTGTCTTACTGCTTCTTCAGAGTTCTACATTGTTAGCCATCTCTGACTTAAGCATCGAAGCGTTCCCCCGTCAGAACCCCACCCGGCGATCACTCCGTGTTCTCTTTTGCAGGCCTGATTTCTGATGTGGTTCCCGATCCAGTTTTTAGCTGCAACAGATTGGCGCCATCCGTGGGACCACTACAGGGAACATGGTCAATCATTCTTCTTCTAGCGACTCTTCACATAGTCATTTTCCACACCGTCACACCTGAACGAGTAGCTCTCGTCGCCTCAGTCGTGACCACCGTTCGACACCTTCACGTTGTCATGCTGATTCTGCAGAAGATGCACACGTTAACGTAACATCTGCAACTCCCGAATCAGAAGCTAGACCTCGAAGAAATCACTCTCCGACGTCTACTCTGAAAAACGAGGACCTTCGTCATCGCCTGAACCGTAAGTTATTCAAAACACCCCATGCCGAACTTACAAAAGAGATCCACGAGCTAAAAGATGTCGTGAACACTCTTCAACAAAAGCTCGACATGGCAGTGGCCCCTCCGTCCACTCATAATTCTCATCTTGACCCGGCGACCTTTGTCTTCGTCTCACATCCAGATCAATTACGGCCGTAAATATCAATCAACGGCTGATCCAACTTACAATCCCAAAGATAAGAGCGGAGATCACATAACCAGGAGTGGATCATGCTACCGTCGTGATTCTTCAGTCGAAGACAGTACCAACTCCTCTCCCGCACAGGCCGCCAGAGTTAAGACCCTTCGAAGATCTATCCACAGGAAGAGGACGCCTGAGTCTCGTTCCCAAGAACGGGACTCCTGGAAGGTGGTCCCTAGATATCATTCTCCAGAACGATCTCGCCCAAGGAATGAATCTGGATATCCGTTGTCGAAGGCCATCGAGAAGGCAAAGCTACCTCCCAATTTTCGAATGCCTCAATGTGACCTCTACGACGGGACTGGGGATCCAGGAGAACATGTTTACCAGTTTCAAACAAACATGCTACTCCTCCAGGTTTCAGACGCTGTCATGTGCAGAGCATTTCCTACCACTCTAAGGAAAGCAGCACATGCATGGTTCAAATCTCTACAACCAAGGTCCATCTACTCCTTCGGCCAATTATCGGATCTCTTTCAAAAACACTTTGTAAGCAGTCGCTCCCGAAGAAAGAACTTGACGAGTCTGCTGAACATTGTGCAAGAGAAAAATGAGTCTTTGGCATGCTTTCTCGGACGATTCAACGCAGCCACCTTGGAAATTGATAACTTGGACGAGTCCGTGAAGTATACTGCATTCCTCCGAGGCCTTCGACCCACATCCAAGTTCGCATTCTCTGTGAACAAAAGTCCTCCAGGTAATATGAAAGCCCTTCTCGAGAAGGCTAACAAATATATTCAAGCTGAAGAATACCTGGAGACACACAGAGGACGGCGTGGAGAAGGGAAGGAAGAACAGAAGAAGCGGTCTCGGGAATTAACTCTTCCCCAAGGAGGAAAGCCGACAAAACGTTCCAAGTATGATGAACGGCGTCCAAAAGAGCCGTTCGCTTGGGAAAATCTGACACCCCTCAATGCAAAACCATCACAGATTCTTCACGAGATCAAGGAGAATAAGGCTCTCCAGTGGCCGGACAAGCTGAAATCTCGACCAAATAAACGGAACAAAGATTTATGGTGTCACTTTCACAACGATCATGGCCACGCAACTGACAATTGTGGGTCGCTTAAACGAGCAATTGAAACCCTTATCAAGCGTGGCCAGTTGAGAAAGTTTGTAGCTCCTAAAGAAGATAGACAACAGACACCTCCGGCCATGGAAGAAAGAGAAGATCGGGAAGAGAATGCGGGTATTATCAACACTATATCTGGGGGATTAGCCGCAGGAGGTTCATCAGGACAGGCTCGAAAAACATACGCCAAAGAAGTATACATAACGAGTCAGCCCCCGGATAAGAAATCGAAGACGGTACCCGTAGCAGCCATCACCTTCTCCGATGAAGATTCGAAGGACATACAAACTTCTCATGATGACCCATTAGTCACACAGTTAGAGCTGGGAACTTTGATGTAAAGCGTGTTTTGATAGATAACGGAAGTTCTGCAGAAATCTTATTTTACGATGCATTCAAGAAGATGAACATTCCAACAGACCGTCTCCGAAAGATGGATACTCCGTTGTATGGATTCTCCAATCATCCAGTTGCAGCCGTAGGTATTATCGCACTCCCAGTTGCGATTGGCACACCTCCGGCACAAGCCAACTTCATACTTGATTTTATGGTGGTCAAGGTCCCCTCAGCATACAACGCCATATTAGGACGACCAGCACTCAATCAGTTACAAGCTGTAGTGTTAACTTATCACCTCAAGATGAAGTTCCCCACGGAACGCGGGATTGGAGAGGTGAAAGGGGACCAGACTATAGCTCGTCAGTGCTACGTAACTTCGTGCTGACCAAAGAAGGCAAAGAAATTGGACTCAGAGGAAATCATGATTTAATAGAAGAAGTTCGAACTCAAGCCCATGAACGATCCGTTGTTATAAAACAACGTGTCGCGCAGTAGCATCTTGCCTCAAGGCAAGACACTTCTTTTTCAGGGGGATAAAGGTTCAGACCTTATCAAAACCCCAATCTTTTAAAAATTATCTTTAGAAAGATAATTTCAAATAAATGGGTTGTTAAGAAATCCAATGTAAACTTTATCTTTTGCTCGAGCAATAAAGTTATTTTTGCTCTCAGTATTATTGTGGGCCTAGCCAAAACATTCTGTCCGAACAGAATGATGGCCGAACACTCTGCCCGAACAGAGTGATCAATGAAGCCAAAAACATTCTGTCCTAACAGAGTGATGGCCGAACACTCTGCCCGAACAGAGTGAACAACTTATGCAAAACATTCTGTCTAAACAGAGTGATGGCCGAACACTCTTGGGTTTTATAAAAATACAAGAGTAAGCCAAACGGATTAGCTACAGATCTGAATCCGTGAAGAAACAAAAGTTAATGGGGGCAGCGTCACTCCACAAAAGCTTTTGCTTCTTCAAAATTTAGGCCGAGCGAGGGTGCTCGACTTCTTTGCCAACTCTTTAAGTGACGAATAAAGGGTTTGAGCCAAAGTAAAAATCAATAATACTGTGTGAATGGTAAAGATAAACCATGAGAAACACATAGTAAAGCATAAATAAAAGATAAAGAGTTTTACAATAAGCCCTTGAATGGGCATCAAAATTCTCTGTCTGTATAAAGCAAAAAGCCTAGATACAAAGACTAAAATCTAAGGCTCGGGGGCATCACCAGAAGGACCTTCCCCTGGAGGATGAGAAGCTGCAGCATCACCTGCCTTTGATGGCAGAACAGTCTCTCCAGACGGAGATATCACCGCAGGGAGAACGAAGTCATCCAAGAGGATATCAGGAAAGTGCTCAGCAAAAATCTCCTTGGCCTTCACAAAACCAAGCTCGTAAATCTCAAGGCCGTCATCCGCACGTTTCTTGAGCCATTCGTCCCCAGCATTTCCATCCAAGAAGTCGCGGATGCCTTGGTCACGAGCCTTGGTCACCTCTTCTGCTGCCTTCCTCTTGACTCGCTCCAGCCTCTTCTCCAGAGTCACAATCTGAGCAAGATGGTCTGCCTCTTGCTTGCTCAGCTCTTCAGCACGATGAGAAGCTTCTTGTGCCTCCTTAACAGCTTCCCTCTTCTGTTGAGCCTCATCTGCTGCCACCTACCTTGCCATCTCAGAGCGAGAAAGCATCTCAGATCCGCTAGCGTACATCTGGAATGAAGATTGGAACCATCAGCTAAATGAAAGTTGAAAACAAAACTGAAACTTAGTTGAGACAAATGACATTACCGTATAGACGGCCTGGGCAAAGGAGCAGGCAAAGGTCTCGTGTGTCTGAGTCTGGAAGACCTCCTTGTCTCGAGGTAGAATTCCATGAAGAAGATGCTGCTCCGAGACCTGGCTATCCGGCATCTCAAGGTCATCACACCTAAGTGTCCACCTCGGTCGAAAGATATGATCGTCATCAATGGACACTTGCTCCAAGATACGTGGAGAACGTTCTGGAGGAGTAACTCTAGTCCTCTTAGGAACAAGGGGCAACTCCGCACTGGGCTGTTTCTCCTTGCGCTTCCCCTTAGCTTTCTGAAGAACGCCAAGAAAGCCTCATTTTGGGGATTTTCCACTTCCGCTAGCCATCTCTACAATCGAGGTAAAAATCAATATGGGAATGAATACTGAAACCAAATTGAAATCAAAGACTTCCATAAAACACACCTGGGGGAACGGTCTCGGCAGATGAGATGCTAGGAATAGCGGGAGGAGGAGAAGGAACCAGAAGACCAGCTGGAATGGACTTTGGAGGAATGATCTTCGCCCACTCCAGTTGCTCCTCCGAAAGAGCCTCATCTATGCAAAGACCACCTCGAAGCTTAATATGACTAAGTATATGTTTAGTCAGATTGTTGGGAGTAGGCTCGCCAGGATTTTCGAAATCCTTACAGAATGGATTCCAGTCTCTATCAATCGGAAGCTCCCCCTTGTCCAGGCGGCCAACGAAGAAGTATCTAGAATGCCAGTCTTTATTTGACTTTGGGCCCCCCTTCAGGAGTCGTTGCCTACTATGAATGTAATACCATCCTGGGCAGTTGGCGACTCCCTTGACGAAACAGATTTTGAAGAACACTCTCATAAAATCTGTTGCATCTGGTTTGTAGCCTGAAGTCTGGACCAAATATATAAGGCCGGCAAGCTTCCTCCAACCATTTAGAACAAGCTGCCCGGGAGCCATGCGATAATGCTCGAAGAAACGAAGAGCAAAAGGGTGGAGAGGAAGCCTATACCCAGACTTCACCTGCTCTTTATATATCCCAATTTCAAACTTGGTTCCATAATTTGCTGGTTCTTGCAAACCAGGAAGACGAGCATACCAACCTTCGGGAAGAGGATATTCCTGAATTAAATCCTGCAAATCTTCGGTAGACATCTTGCCTGACTTCTCGTCAGTAGTATACCAAGGTTGGGGATTAGCCTTATCGTCAGCTTGATCCTTTACATCTCCTAAGGCATTTTTTCTAGACAAAGAGTGTAATGGTTGAGAAGTTGAAGGTTGGAATGGATGGGAAGTTGAAGCTAGTGGTAGTTGTGGATTGGAAGTTCCAACTTCACTTCCTGAAGTTGGAACTCGTTCCGAACTCGAAGATGAACTACTCTCTTCGGACGAAAAAACAGACGCTGAAGTTTCGAAGATGTTTTCTACCCAAACTAAGAAACTATGAAAAACTTGAAGTGCTGAATAGAAAGAAGAAAGCAAAAAGACTTACTTGAAGAGTAGTGTGCTTCCAAAAATTTCAAGTGAAGAAAAAATGAACTGAAAGTTCTCTTTTTATAGAGAAACCCCATGTAACCGTTTCTGGGGAAACGCAACGGTTCATCCACCACACACGTGTCACAAGCTGAAGAGTAGAGAAACTTGAAAATTCTCAATTCCCGCTCAAAGACATTAATGGAGAAGGAGACACGTGGAGGGAACCAAGATAATGGCCGAACAGAATCCTTCCCGAGCAGAATCGTGTCCAAACACTCTGCCTGAACAGAGTGACCGTGGCCGAACAGAATCCTTCTTGAGCAGAATCGTGTCCGAACACTCTGCCCGAATAGAGTGACCATGGTAGAACAGAATCCTGCCGGAGCAGAATCGTGTCCGAACACTCTGCCTGAACAGTGTGACCGTGGCCGAACAGAATCCTGCCCGAGCAGAATCGTGTCCGAACACTCTGCGCATACAGAGTGACCGTGGCCGAACAGAATCTTGCCCGAGCAGAATCCTGTCCGAACACTCTGCCCCAACAGAGTGACAACGGCCGAGCAGAATTCTGTTAGAGCAGAATCCCTTCCGAACACTCTGCCCCAGCAGAGTGACCGTGGCCGAACAGAATCCTGCCCGAGCAGGGTCGTGTCCGAACACTCTGCGCGTACAGAGTGACAACGGTCGAGCAGAATCCCTTCCGAACACTCTGCCCCAGCAGAGTGACCGTGGCCGAACAGAATCCTGTCCGAGCAAAATCGTGTCCGAACACTCTGCGCGTACAGAGTGACAACGGTCGAGCAGAATTCTGTCCGCGCAGAATTCCTTCCGAACACTCTGCCCGAGCAGAGTGACAAAGGCCGAGCAGAATTTTGTCCGAACAAAATCCCGTCCGAACACTCTGCCGGAGCAGAGTGACAACGGCCGAGCAGAATTTTGTCTGAACAGAATGCCGTCCAAACACTCTGCCCGAGCAGAGTGACAAAGGCCGAGCAGAATTTTGTCCGAACAGAATCCCGTCCGAACACTCTGCCCGAGCAGAGTGACAAAGGCCGAGCAGAATCCCATCCAAGCAGAATTCTGTCCGAACAGAACCATGTCCGAGCAGAATCATGTCCGAACAGATTCATGCCCGAGCAGAATTCCATCCGAGCAGAACTCTGTCCGAACAGAACCATGTCCGAGCAGAGAACTCTTCAAATATTTGAAATGGGGGCAAACAGATTTGATCCTGCTGTTGGCATATTTCGCTATCACCAGTGGGAAAAGTGTGCTTCCACCCGCTTCAGTAAACGCTGGTAAACGTAGGGGCATATGATATAGCTAAAAATATCCCTCCAATCTACGGACGACACGTGGCAGTTATGACACGTAACCCATATTGGCTCATTACTGATATGGCATGTACCGTATCAATCACCGGGCAGAATCCTAAAGAGGCTCTGACTCTATCAGTTCAGATTGACATGAGATCCTCTAGGATCCTAATTAGATTCTGGTTAGAGTTGGTCAAAGCCCAGTCCTACTAGGACTCCTCCTTCTACCACTATATAAAGGGGTCTGACCCCTCAGGTACAGACAGGTTCACACATAATCACACATTGTGTCTTACTGCTTCTTCAGAGTTCTACATTGTTAGCCATCACTGACTTAAGCATCGGAGCATTTTCCCGCTGGAACCCCACCCGGTGGTCACTCCGTGTTCTCTTTTGCAGGCCTGATTTCTGGTGTGGTTCCCGATCCAGTTTTTAGCTGCAACACCATGCATTACTTTGGACTTTGGAACACGTGCATGTAAATCACCCTTGTTACAAAAATATAGTTCTAAGTATGCCCAGTGCAGTAGCATGATAAAACAAAAAAAATGTTAAGGAAGATTCATTTAGTCTTGTTTGTAGGATAGTTACTTCCTGTGCAATAATGAAAGGCTGGGGTTCTCTTACCCAAATACCTAAATCTTTAACAGTTAAAGCTCAAAATCTTCTGCTTGCTCCTTACGCCACTCCTGGCTTCTCCGGACTTTGATATCATAGTTATATTCCACGAAATACACAGAGTTGAACCACCCCACATCATAGCTCTTCAAACACACTTAAATACTGCAAACTTACAGGACAATTAAAGGGATTGACGCTTACCGAATCAAAACCCAAACTCGCTGGATTATGGCGCCAAATTCCTATTGGCGACGACTTCTCTTCCAGCCTCTCTCACAAACACATCCGTAGTTTCTATTCTCTGTAAGACTCTCTCTCTCTTCCCCCCCCCCCCTCTTTTCTTTCTCTGTTGTAATCGAGAGAGAAAGAGCTGAAAGAGCAAGGAGCTCTTTCTCTGTAACCGAAAATGGCTTAAGGCAAGCCATAACTTCTCCCTAATTTATCTCCTTTGTTTCCTTTTTATCCAAAGTTAGAGAGTTGACTAAAAAAAATCAGATTATCCTTTAATTTAAATAATAGTCCAAATCTTAAAAAATTAATTATTTAACTATCCATTTAGCTATCATAAATTGTGTATTGCTTAGTAAAAAATATGTCGCTAAAAGTTGCCGCTAAAATATTGACGTCAACTATAGAGTATAAAAATATCGCTAAAGGATTCTCAAAATATCGTTAACGCTAATCGTCGCTAAAGACCTCAATCCATATCACCTATGACCACTATCATTAAGTTATAACTTATGATTTCGAAAAAAAAAGTTTGTCACTAAAGATTACAAAGATTAATGTTCAACCATTCATCACTAAAGGTCCAACAAATAATCAGTTAGAATTTTTTTAATATAAAACTCGTCACAGGTTTTGAGCTGTTACACATTATGTTCTGATAAAGTAAGTATCCATAAAAAAAATACTAAAGGCATTTATGGGATGTAAAAACAATAATTTCGTGACAAATAGTAGACATATAAAATACGGAAAGCAAGTCAAATATTTTAAACTTAAACATCTTTTATACTATATTATATCAATGTATTTACTTATCATGTATTAGTTTTGACTATTGACACCTTAAAAACACTCCAAAACAAGGATACATCGTTGCAGATTAAACGTTCTCACACATGCATTTTACAAAAATAGAAAACAAAATACATATTTAAAATTATTTGATATTATTGTCATTTGTTAAAATTAGTTCTGCAAAAGTGAACAACTTTTTTGAAATTAATGAGATGTCTATAAGTCCTTTAAAATTTGTACTTAATCATTGCCAATACCTATGAAGATATGTGTGATCATTAGCACCTTAAAAACTCTCTAAACCAAAAGGATAGGATGTATATATAAGCATTTAAAATCAAAATGGATACGTAAAAAGTACCACCTTTTTTTTTTTTATCACAATTACAATTATATTTGTTAATTAGGTTCATGTTATTAGCAGGACTATTTAATTATTCTAAATGTTAAGCATATATTCATGCAATTGAAATCCTACTTGATGATGTAAAACAAAAACTTAAAGCATGCAAATATCTTACGAGGGCACTATAACACAATCTACTCATTGTTGTTTCAACTTACAGTTCAAAGAAACTAAAACAAACATATATGCGTATGCAAGTATTACATAAGAATTGCATGATAATCTAATCAAGACTTCCATTTTAAATGTGTATGAGACGAATAAATGTTCTGCTAGATATGATGTTTGTATCTTGATAAGTAAGTGATTTCTTGAAACAAATGATTCATGAAGAAGAAGATAAAAAGGGAATATGACATTTACGATTCTAAAGATTAAGAACTTTTAACCTAAGTTTTCTACCTGAGAGACTTGGTTTTGAAAGATTAAAGGTTGGATCATAAAAAGATTTAATAGTAATATAGTCTTGACAAGTTACTTGATGCTGTTAGAAATAAAAAATTTCTTACCAACAATTATAGTTTTAGCTGACCACTAATTTTAACTATCCAATAGTAAAATCCTGCAAATAAAGCAAAAATGACTCCCACGGCTAATGCTTATCCTTTTTCGTGCTCCCGCGTGTTAAGGACTTTACCACTATATATGCTCAAAAAAAGCTTATAGCATATTTTTTTTTATAATATGTTAATATCTTTTTGTTTCTTAAAATGTGGTATGCATTGATATACTTGTTGCAGCTTTTAAAATATTCTATTAACTAACCTGAGCTTGGCTCAGGATCCTGAGCTATAATATCTAATAGATGATATGAGAAATGCAACGATAACTTCTTTTCATGACACACATTGCATTGTGTTTCTAATGTAATAAGAGTTATAAAAACTAACATTTCACATATTAATGTCGTTAAATATCTCCTAACATTATTTTGAATGGGGTCTTTAATTTTACAATTCATTAAATCTGCAAACATAGTAAACATTAAAATAGTAAGTGTCATGCAATTTGAAAACCAATTCGAAGCATTCAAAATTTTCTAATTAATGTAGTAACCTATTATGACTTTATTTGAATATTATGGATCGAAAAAGCTCGCTAACATGACATTATCACCAATAAAGTAAAAATTACTTAAGAGATTTAATAGGAAAAATTAGGTACTATTTTATGTTTATATGTAAATTTTATAACCTTATGGTATATGGGCTATAGATAATTGTTTTTACAAGATCCTTAATTTTATCATTTGTTAACATTTCAAAGCATAGTTAATCTAATATAAATAACTTAGAAAACAAGAAAACAATAACATGTATATTTAAATTATAGAAAGAAAAAAAAACTCACGTATGAGATTCATACTAGAAGAATGAATTAAGTAATTATTTTTTAGACTGATACTAGAAGAAAGAATTTAGTAGTTATTTTTACAAAATGGCATGTAATATTAGAAGCTTATAATGCTTTGAAAATATATCTAGAAATTTTTTTCTTATACACTGTGTTCCCAACATATTCTGGCCAGACCCAATGGCCCGCTGGGGGTCCCGCTTCGCGCAGACACGTCAACATAGTGAATGGTCAAATTTTCAGCGCATCGAATCGATCAGCACGCGCACGCCCAAGACACACGTTTTTCTCGCTTCGCGCGTGACTTAGGCGCAATTTATTTCGCGTTAGCGTGACTCACGAGAGCGCGACCGTCACGCTGAGATCACCCGAGCACCTTTTCACCAAAAACTTCGGCCGACGGCATAACCAGAGCGACGGGGTCAAGAGGCAAAGGCCTTGGCCAACCCCTTGGGGTCGGCCTCGGCCTCCCCCAAGGCCATGGGGTCGGCCTCGGCCTCCACCAAGGCCATGGGGTCGGACTCGGCCTCCATACGGGGGGGGGGGGGTGGTCTTGGCCTTGCACGCCCGAAGTTCACCAAAAGGAGGATGGTGGCCTTGGCCTTGGCCACCCCTAGGGTCGGCCTCGGCCTTCCCGCAAAACCCCCGGCTTTGCTCCCCTTTTTTTTGCGCACACTGTTTCGAACCATGTTTTGTGTTGGCGCAAAGCTTACTAATGCGTACACAACAATCTTGTGACGTCCGTTATCCGATGTCCGCGACCGTGTGTCGCTCTCGTGACGTACGTCGCTTAAAGTCACGTGCTACTACCAAACGACCCGTCGCCGACGAATCCCGTGTCATCATCCTCAACTTTGTCATCACTACATATTGCACTCATTATTTTGGTATAACAGGCACACTCAACTCACATCCCCTCTCTAGGACACCCGACGCGCGCCCATGCACTGTCTCCGCGACGTTCGCCGCCGTGCCCGTGTTCCATTTTCATGATGTGTGCCTCCGGCACGAAGTATTGCTCCGCTACGTTCATCGCAGCGCCCGTGCGCCATTCTCATGATGCTTGCCCCCGGCACCAAGTATTGTTCTGTGACGTTCGTCTCAGCTCCCGTGCGCCATTCTCATGATGCGTGCCCTCGGCACCAAGTATTGCTCCGCGACATTCGTCATCGCGCCCGTGCGCCATTCTCATGATGCGTGCCCCCCGCACCAAGTATTGCTCCGCGACGTTCGTCGCCGTGCCCGTGCACCATTCTCATGATGCGTGCCCCCCAACACCAAGTATTGCTCCGCGTCGTCCGTCATCGCCCCCGTGCGTCATTCTCATGATCCGTGCCCCCGGCACCAAGTATTTCTCCTCGACGTTCATCGCCGCGCTCGTGCACCATTCTCATGACATGTGCCCCCGGCACCAGGTATGGTCTCGTGACAGTCGTCACCGCACCTATGAGCCATTCTCCGGAGTGTGCAGTATTCCCGGGGGGCTCCGCTCGTAGTGCTCCAGTAGGAGAACCCCTTGCAGCGGGATGGACTCATTGCCACAAATCCATCACCGTCACAATCACGGGGGACTCCTTTCGTAGTGTTCCGGCATGAGGACCCCTCGCAGTGGGATGGACTAGTTACCACAAAGTCATTGCCGCCACGGGATGGGCTCATTACCACAAAGCCATCGCCATCTTCATTTCGGGAGGCTCTGCTCATAGTGCTCCGGCATGAGGACCCTTTGCAGTGGGATGGGCTCGTTAGTACAAAGCCATGGCCGCCACTGGATGGGCTCTATACCATAAAGCCATCACCATCATAAGCACGGGGGGCTCCTTCTGTAGTGCTCCGGCATTAGGACCCCTCACAACGGGATGGACTCGTTACCACAAAGTCATCGCTGCCACGGGATGGGCTCGTTACCACAAAGCCATTGCTGTCTTCATTCCGGGGGGCTCCGTTCGTAGTGCTCCGGCATGAGGAACCCTTGCAGCTGGATGGGCTCGTTACCATAAAGCCATCGCCGACGAACCCCGTGTCATCATCCTCAACTTTGTCATCACTACTTATTGTACTCATTATTTTGGTATAACAGGTACATTCAACTCATGTCCCATCTTCGGGACACCCGACGCGCGCCCATGCATTGTCTCTGCAACGTTCGTCGCAGCGCCCGTGTGCCATTCTCATGATGCCTGCCACCGGCACCAAGTATTGTTCCACGACGTTCGTCGCAGTGCCCGTGCGCCATTCTCATGATGCGTGCCCCCGGCACCAAGTATTGTTCCTTGACGTTCGTCGCCGCGCCCATGCGCCATTCTCATGATGCGTGCCCTCGGCACCAAGTATTGCTCCGCGACGTTCGTCGCCTCGCCCGTGCGCCATTCTCATGATGCGTGCCCCCCGGCACCAAGTATTGCTTCGTGACGTCAGTCGCCACCCCCGTGTGCAATTCTCATGATCCGTGCCCCCGGCACCAAGTATTGCTCCACGACGTTTGTCGCCGCGCCCATGCACCATTGTCACGACATGTGCCCCCGGCACCAAGTATGGTCTCGCGACAGTCGTCACCGCGCCCATGCGCCACAATCATGATACAGGCCTTCAGGCATCACACTTATTCACATCACCGCCACGTGATGGGCTTGTTACCATAAAGCCATCGCCGTCTTCATTCCGGGGGGCTCCGCTTGTAGTGCTCCGGCATGAGGACCCCTCGCAGCGGGATGGGCTCGTTACCACAAAGTCATCGCCGCCACGGGATAGGCTCGTTACCATAAAGCCATTGCTGTCACAATCACGGGGGGCTCCGTTCGTAGTGCTCCGGCACGAAGATCCCTCGTAGCGAGATACGCTCGTTACCATAAAGCTGTCGCCGTCTTCATTTTGGGGGGCTCCGTTCTTAGTGCTCTGGCGCGAGAACCCTTCGCAGCGGGATTGGTGACTCCTTCGGGACACTATCTCTGCCAGGGTACCTGCGTGACTGGCCTACGTGCTCCGGCACTGGGGGATCGCATCGGTACCCCTATGGACTATGACCCCCGGGTTACTCCGAGACGGGAGTAGGTCTTCGGAGGGCATTGCGCCTAGTCCACCTGGCCGCTGGGCGTCGGGTCTTCCCCACCGCTGCCAGGCCTGTGGGATTCAGTAAGGGCTTGGATCGGTGGCTGGGGCAACGGGCTTACTCTAATCATGCTACCGCAGTGTGGTCAGTCATGTCAGATAGGTAGAGCGACGCTGTGTGGGGCAGGCAGCACAAATTTGGGAACCGACAGTCCAACTGAGAACCGATATTTTGGGACCCCCTGGTGACGTCACTCCCAGGGGACAACATGTGGCACTTTATGACATAAGCAAACTATTTCCTATAAATAGTGAACTTTATGACTCAAACGGGGACTTTTTTGGCTAATTCGTAAAAAATCACTTTCTCACTCTAGAATTTGGGAGCTCTTGGATTCTAGTGAGAGAAACATAACTTTGGACCGTAGCATTGGACCCTGACTCTGACCTTGACTTGGACTGTCGACTGTTGACTGTCGGCCTTGTTCGTCTTAGCCTCGTCTTCACAGCACTGCCACTCCTCAAGGCCTGTTTGGGAAGCCTTGCTCTCAGCCTTTACTCTGCCATTGCTGTCTCTCATTTTATACACTTGGAAGTTGACTCGGATTGCAGTCTTTGTGGCACCTCCACATAGACACGAACCCACTTTCCTTGGCATCATTTTGGTGACTCTGCTGGGGAGGTGAGCATCGTATTGCAGTTTGCCTATCTTCCACACTTAGGCACCATGCCTCCACGACGAAGAGTTACGAGGGCTACCAGCCAAGGCCTCATCCGCACCGTGCAAGAGGAGGATCACCTCGATGAACAAGAAGGGACTAGTGCCACGCGTCTCCAATACCAGCCACTGCTATTGTACCTGACATACAAGTTGTAGTCAATACGGCCATCCAACAGTTCACGCCCGCTATAGCCAACCTACAGGACTCCCAGGCTACTCTTATGACAGTCATCATGGAAATGCAAAAATCCTTGCAGACGATGGCCCCCCAACAAACCCTTGCAACAGTCCAACCTTCCGGACCTGGGTTGGCTCTTGACACCGCTCAGGCCTCAGTGTCGCGACCACCGCCGCCACAATCATCTAGACCTTTGGCGGTAGGACTTGCAACATTTTCGCCTCCTGCAGCTAATGTGCTGTATCCTGTCAGGCCATCACGAAGACCTCAGGCAGACCTTGGTCTCGTACTGCAACAGATTCACCCTATCACGGCCCCCCAGCCCATGCCGACACGAAGCTCATCTGAAACTCACGACTCCATTGAGATGAAGCCTAACCCTTACCCAGCTGAAGAACACCAAACAACCGGTCAAGTGGTGGATATGCCTCGCCCACCCACCCATGCCCATATACAATTATCACTACCAGCTCCTGTCATATATCAACCATCTGTTGCACCTGCCCACCAACTTGTTCCGTCTGGGGGCTCGGGAGCCCACGGCATCCCAACCAGCCACCACCCCTTGACCGTCCATGAAGACCCCCTCCTAACTATGTCACCCGTTCAGACTTGGAAGCACTCATGCATCGCTTGTCGCAAAGCTCCACACTTGACTCCTCTACCAACCTGACAGGCCATGCCCCCTACGCCAACGACATTACGATTACACCCTACCCCCAAAGTATAAGCAGCCCACCTTTGTGCTCTTCAACGGACCCGAGGGCAACGCGGGTGAACACTTGAGGAGATTTGCAGGCTTATTGGAGCAGTATGGTCCGGGAGACAGCTTGAAGTAGAGGGAATTCCACAAGTCCCTTACAGGCTTGGCTTATACTTGGTATCACCAGATCCCTGCAGGGACTGTCCATGCATGGAATGACATGGTTCGGCTATTCCTAGAAAAATTCCATTACAAGGCTGAACGCGTTACTATCGTTGACATTGTCGGCATCTGCCATAATAAAGGGGAGGACTTAAACAAGTACGTGCACCGTTTTCATCTTAAATGCCTCGAGTGCTCGGACTTCAGCAAGGATGAGACCCTAGTACCCATATGCATCAAGAACATGAGTGATGTATATCGGGTACACATTGAGAACCTATAGTTGAGGTCATGGGGACACCTCAAGGAAGCCGCCCGCCTCACTTATGAGTCGGTTGGACCAGTCAAGCCATGGAAGCCCCATCTGCAGAATGCACTATTGGCCATGGCCGAACCATCTGGAGCTCTACCCCACAACAACCATGACAGAAACACTAGTACCAACAACCGCAACCCCTACAAGCGTCAATTCCAAGAAGGGGACCGGTGCCCCCACAAAAGGAGGCAACGGGAGCCTGCCCCTGAGTACCCATGTGATTTGAACACGGTGAAAGAACTTTTGGCGAAATGGGTAATCAATCACAATAACTTCCACCTGCCACTGATGAAAGCCAATGTCACGGAAGCGGACAAAGCCCAACCTAACTACTGCCCTTACCACTGCGCCGTCGGCCATCATCTCAAAAACTGTAACGGGCTATAAGATATCTTTGCAAGGAAGGTCGTGGTAGGCGACCTGCAGCTCCGAAAGAACAATGACGTACGTCGACAGCCTTACTTACCGCATAACAAAACAGAGAGCATCAAGTACTCATGGCCATCACAGACCATGTTGAACCTATCATCACTGAAGCCTCTAGGGAGGCCACCCTGAGGAACGTACTATGTGCGCAGCCAGCTACCCAACCACAGTCCTCGGTAGGGCAAATGACAAAGATTAAGGATTTTTTTTGATGAAAAAGGGTTTCCCCCCCGCAAGAACTTACTTATCCAGCTGCCAGATTGAGGTCACCACAGGCCTCGACCCTGAGTGCTTTTCTGCTCAAGCTGAGCTGCGACACATCCCCTTTTCCGCATTGCTTTTCTCGGATGAGGACCAGCCACCAGTCAAACAGCATAACCGACCCTTATTTTTAGAATGTACTGTTAATAGCATAGGCTTTCGCCTTGCCTTGGTAGACCGCGGAGCTTTGGTCAA
This sequence comes from Escallonia herrerae, assembly GCA_033070095.1. Classification (NCBI taxonomy): domain Eukaryota; kingdom Viridiplantae; phylum Streptophyta; class Magnoliopsida; order Escalloniales; family Escalloniaceae; genus Escallonia; species Escallonia herrerae. The sequence continues at coordinate 86,707 of JAVXUP010001739.1, forward strand.
CATCATGCCCCTTCTTACCTTACAACGAGCTGGCATTAGAGTTGTAGAATGGGTCGGGCGGCCCAGCCTGGCCTGGCCCCTTCTGGCCCGGCCCATACATGAACAGTGCTGGCCCCGCCATTCTGGGTTTAGGGCCTGGGCCAAGCCTGAATTTTCTTGAAAAAAGCCCGGGCCAGGCCCAGCCCGGGTCTGACCTGGTTCAGGCCCGACCTGGGTCAGGCCTGGTTCTTGCCCCCTTCTTCACTTTTGAAATTTTGATTTCCCCCCCTTTCCTCCCAACGGCTTTATTCCCCTTTTCCCCCCTAAATTCCACTTTTACCCCCCCAACAGCAAAATAACGACTACTTTGGGGGGTATTTTGGTCCAAGTTTATTTTTTCAACTCTTTTAAGGTTTTTACACTCTTACCCTCCCCAACAATTATAAACGGATAGTTTTTAAGGGTATATTGGTCTTTTGTGATGTTTTAAAAATCTATAAATTCACACAATTTCTCTCTAATTTTTCACATCAATCTTTTTACTCTCTCTTATATAAATATTCTACATTTCTACAAGCTTTGCTACTCTTGCTAATTACTACTCTTGCTAATTACTACTCTTATTTACTAATTAGTACTCTTGCATATTATTACTCTTGTTTACTAATTACTCTTTTGCTAAATTTTAATTACTAACCATTCCTCTTATTAATTTTTACTCTCTAATTCTTTTGTCTAGTAATTAGTAATTTCTGAATTTTTATATTTATCAATTACTACTCTTATTTACTAATTAGTACTCTTACTATTATTACTCTTGTTTACTAATTACTACTTTTGCTAAATTTTAATTACTAACCACTCCTCTTATTAATTTGTTACTCTCTAATTCTTTTGTCTAGTAATTAGTAATTAGTGAATTTTTATATTTATCAATTACTATTACTAATTTTTTTTAATTACTAACTCTCTCCAATTTCGAATTACCCTCAGTGATTCATTTGTTACTCTTTAATTCTTTTAATTGTTATTTCTAATTACTAATTACTGCTCTTATACTTGTGTATTTAGTTACTCTTACTAATTTTATTTAGCGTCAAATATGGCTGGATTATTGAAGAAACTGAAGCGTGGATCATCATCACGAAAAACATCATCATCATCACAAGCACCACCACCACCAGCACGAGCGCCAGCACCACGGCCATCACAAACACCAATCCAAGCACCACCACAACCATTCGTTCCTGGACGAATGAGTACAGGCTGTATGATAGATACCCAAGCCAATTGGGAGTTCAATCAAAACATTCCAGATTTTGAATACACGCCTGATCAAGACCCCCCGCATTATAGTCAAGGACGCAGCTCGGTTGGCGAAGCTACTACTCCGTGGCATAATCTTAACCCTATGCCTGGTCATGATGAAGAAGGGCCGAGCAATGCCTCCGGTAATGAGCCAGAAGTCCAAAAGGGAAAAAAAAAGAAAGCCGAGTGTTGGAATCATTTTGATGAAGTTATGGTGGACGGCATCCGAAAAGCTCGATGTAAGTACTGTGGTAGTGGTAATGGACATCTTAACAGGCATTACCCTCAGTGTGCACCTCGACAAGGCCACGTCGAACCTACCCAAACGCAGTTATCTTTTGACGGTAAGTTATTTGTTTATAATCAGCGAGAGCAAAGAGACGGTCTCGCTGAATTTGTTATTCACGATGAACAAGCCTTTTCTTTTGCCGATAATGCTAAGCACTCTAGATATATGAACACATACGTTCAACCTTTGTACAAAAAGGTTCATAGAAACACAACTAGATCCGATGCACTCCGACAGTATAATGCTGCTAAAGCACGCCTGATCGATTATTTCGATAAATTTGACGGTAAAGTTAGTCTTACTTCTGATATTTGGCAATCTCCGTTTACTTTTGTTAGTTATACTTGTGTGACGGCCCATTGGATTGATGCAGATTGGATTATGCACAAGAGAATCATCGCTTTCGAGCTCTTTCCTTTTCCGCATGATGGAATGAACATTGCTACTATTATATTAAAAGCATGTACCACATTTAAATTAAAGGATAAGATTATGAGTATTAGTTTTGATAATGCTTCTAACAATACAGCTGCTGTTGATGCTTTAAAGGAGAGCCTCAAACCTGTACTTTCTGGTAAATTATTTCATGTTCGTTGTGTTTGTCATATAATTAATTTAATTGTTCAAGATGGTTTAGCTGCTGCAGGAGATATTCTTGTCAAAATGAGGGGTATGACAGCGTATGTTAATAGTTCGAGTCCGAGAACACAACAATTTAAAACGTTGTGTGTTGAATATAATATGCCTCGCAGGAGAGCAGTTACAGATGTGGTCCACAGGTGGAACTCTACATACCATATGCTTTTACACATTCTGGCATACAGAGAAGTCTATACGCATTTTCTACTAACCCAGTTCCCAGCCGGCTTGCCAACTCAAGAGGAATGGCAGATGGCCACATACCTAGCTGAATTTTTGGAGGTATTTTACACGTCTACCAATTTATTGTCTGGTACGTACTATCCCACCTCTCCTCTCGCTGTAATAGAAATTCTCAAGATGGCTACAATGTTAACAAAATGGAGATATATAGGACCCTTTAAGAAATAGTAAAAGTGATGGATAAAAAGTTTAATAAATATTGGAGTGAACTGCCTGTTATTTTTGCTGTGGCTACTTGTTTAGATCCTAGGTTAAAGTTGCATGGCGTGAACGTCTCGATACAAGAGATATCGAAATTAATGTGCTACCCAGTAGAGGAGACAACCGCACTCACAGCGAAAGTGAGCAAGACATTTGAGGAACTGTTCAACCTCTATCGTAATTCTGCTGACGTGCGCGGGCGAGCTTCATCATCGACTGCTGAGAGGTATTATGCGCCATACCTTAAGGGCTTTGAACATCTAGTAGCAAGACAACTACCAGGTGAAGGTACTTCTAATTCGGCAGGTTCGTCTACTTTTTCCTCTTTTAATGAGATTGGTGTATATTCAAATACTGATCATTATTCTGATTTATCAATGCAAGAACAGGTTAATTTTAATTTGTTAAATTTTTGGAAACAAAATCAAAACATGTATAAAACTTTATCCCAAATTGCACGGGATGTACTGCCAGTGCAAGCCTCCACGGTTGCTTCAGAGTCGGCATTTTCAGCGAGCGGGAGGGTTTTGGATGACAGGAGGAGTCGTCTTAACCCCGAGTCGCTCGAGCTATGTGTATGTTGGAAGGATTATCTTGATGCGAAATACCGCGAGCAAGATAAACCGATTGATGATAGGAAGAGCAGTGACTCGGATATTGAAGTACTTCCGGATGATTAGGTAATTTCTTTTTATTTTCCTTCTCTTAAGTTTTAAGAATAAAATTTCTCACAAAATATATATTTTTTTCATATATATATATATATATATATATATATATATATAATAAGTTTTTACAAGCAAGATAGATATTTTTTCGTATATATAAAAAAATAGGTAACTTCGCCTGTTTGTTTACAAGCAGCCGGTCCCAAGCCCGGATAAAAGGAGGAGGGCCTATGAACACATTTATCTTCAATGTATATGATTTATAATGAAATAAAAGGATAAAGTTAGGTTCGTTAAATTATGAATATTGGACATGCCTAGAGTACAATTTGCTTAAACAATAACAACAAATTACCATAATTAAAACCCTTACCTTGAATAACAAGAAAATGCCAAAAAAAATTAAAAATAAATTTGGGCCCCGGCCCGGCCCAAGCCCAGCCCTAAATGTTGGGCCTAGGGCCTAGGCTTGGACCGGGCCCAGATATCCCCAGAAGCAGGCCCCGCCTGATTGGCAGCCTCTTTGGCCCGGCCCCGGCCTGATTTGCTGGAGGCCCGATGGGCTTGGGCTAGGCTGGCCCAAGCCCGGCCCATTTGACACCTCTAGCTGGCATCCCCACACGGAAAATCATACGAGACCCAATCAAAATTTCAGGCTTTGGGAACGGTCACCAATCAACCTTGGGCCATATCACTGTTGACCTTATGGTCGGGTCCATACGTCGTGACACCACTTTCCATGTGATGGACAGCGAGCCGGTATATCTCATGGTCTGTCAAGTCGGCTCTGCTGTGTAACTGTGAATCGATATCTCGTAGGTGCATCCAAGGCAGAGTCCCGTACGAAGAATGCACGTTGACATACAGACGCCTGAGGCACGCGTCTCGTACGTCAAACACCTGCGATAACTCGCATGCATGCCTCTTGCCACCGGCCCATGCATATACTCATCCTCCTGCATACCACTTCGCTACTACCATCGACTTCCCCGAACGCATCACTGTCCCTTTCCTCGGGCACGGATGCACCTTTGGATACCCCAAAGGCCTATACTCTACATAGCACTCGAACAGACACCTCTGTAAGAACATCCAGTTGATATAGGTTAGACACCTGATACCGCCCATACAATCTCTGCATGTCGTTCGTAAACTGGTCTAGACGCGAGTACAGTGTGCCCAAGTATATCAGCCCCAACCCAACATGTTTGCCTGCAGCCATCAGTATTGCTAACGGGAAGACCTTCTGGGCAATACCGTCCTCAGGTGTCCCCTCAAACACAAACCTACAAGTATATAAATGTGACACACATCACGACCGCCCCACCTTAGCATGATATGCAGCACGACACATAGCAGCATGCTACGCTACTCCTCTCCATTCTTAATATGGATTTTTTTTTCTAAGTATAGAAATCAATAGACTACATGTACAAGAATAGTGCTATGCAACATAAGAGTAATGCAAAGATCAAAGTAATAGGACATCGTACCTCGATAGAAACATGGCAAGGAAGGCAGCTAGCTCATATTTCTCATCCCTGTAGGCAGGCCCACTGTGGAAATCGTCATCCGACATCAACCTCTGCCCTGGCCACATGACCACTGTGCCATAGAAATACTGAACCCACCCGCTATATGTGCACTTACAGTTGAACCTTGTCTCTTGTAGAAAATCAATCAACGCCTTGACAGCCAGGCGTTCCTCCACTGTCAACCTCAGTGCGTGGGCATCCTCTGTCCCGTGCATCGGTAGGCCGGTCAACGTCACGACATCCAGTAGCATCGGACCAATCTCCCCGAACTCTGTAACCAAGGTATGAGTCTACGAGCTCCATCTCGAAAGTAGTAGTGTGAGGCCGCTAATGTCCCTGCCCGGCTCAACACTCTTGTACGTCGCCTCAATCGCTGCCACTAGCCTGAGTACCTCCAACCTCTCCCTCCAAGCTTCGGGCCCCATCATGTATGCACACCAGAAACTCCAACTATCGGCATGGTATTGTGGGCCTTGAACATCACAGGTGACCACGGAATGTCCTTTTGCTTGGCCAACAAACCCAGAACATACCGAGGTGACATCACCGGAACAACCTCAAAGCTTGGCGCACGGAAATACGGTGAAGGGACCATGGAGCCATCATGCATCGATGCAGAGCTCCAAGGTGCCGAAAACACGTCAGCAGACACCCGTCGTGCCAGCTCCCTCCATAGCCCCTCGGGGGGACACCCGGGCAACGCACCCTTCGCGGTCAGTAACACATTGCTACGGCTCGACGTCTGATCAAAGCTCCTCATCCTGTCATCATCAAAACCCAAAGGCACACCCGACGTTTTGGCCAACACCGGTAAGTCCTCATCATCGTCATCAAGCCCGTCACCCCGCGGTAATTGTAAATGGCCACTCGCCTCGCCACGATGGCGCGCACTTTGCTTCTTCCTCGACTTTTTTCACGATCCGTCACCCATTGCCCCATCGGCCTCGGCCCCCGCAGCCTCAACCTCTTTCCCCTTCCCCTTCCTCCTCTCTTCTTCTTTCCTTCTTTCTTCTTCCCTTCTTCTTCTCCTTTCTTCCCTCTCTTCCTCCTTTATTCTTTCCCTTTCTTCCTCCCTCCTCCTCCTCCTCTCTTCCCTCCCTTCCTCTCCCTTCTCCCTTCCCCACCCACGCCACGACCGCGCCCCACGTCGGCCTCGGCCAAGTGGCCTTGGTTGGCCTTGGCCTCATGGCCTTGGTTGGCCTCGGCCACCTGGTCGGCCGGCCTTGTGCCTTTCCCCTACTCCCTTCCCCTAACCTCCCCCTCCCTTCTTCCCCTCCCAACCTATTCTGGTCGAACCCAATGGCCCGCTGGGGGTCCTGCTTCGCGTAGACACTTCAACATAATGAAAGGTCAAATTTCCAACGCATCAAACCGATCAGCAAGCGCACGTCCAAGACACGTGTTTTTCTCGCTTCGCGCGACTTAGGCACAATTTATTTCGCGTTAGCGTGACTCACGAGAGCACGACCGTCATGCCGAGATCACCCGAGCACCTTTTCACCAAAAACTTTGGCTGACGACACAACCAGAGCGACGGGGTCAAGAGGCAAAGGCCTTGGCCAACCCTTTGGGGTCGGCCTCGGCCTCCATAGGGGGTCAGCCTCGACCTCCATGGGGGGGTTGGCCTTGGCCTTCCCCCAGTAGTTCCCTCCTCACGCAAAGTCTTATTCGTGCTTTGTTCGCTTCATACATTTCGTATGTGACTTTGGCACCTTGTTCATCACATGGGTACGATTCACGTTGATACGTTCGTCATAACGCAACTTCTGGATTTGTCTTTGCCTATCAAAATACTAACCGTCAGCACACCCGAAGTTCACCAAAAGGAGGAAGGTGGCCTTGGCCTCATTAGGGGGTCGGCCTCGGCCTTCCCCCAAAACCCTCGGCTTTGCCCTCCATTTTTTGTGCACACTGTTCTGAACCATGTTTTGTGCTGGCGCAAAGCTTACTAATGTGTACACAACAATCTCGTGACGTCCGTCATCCGATGTTCACGACCGTGCGTCGCTCTCATGACGTTCGTCACTCAAAGTCACGAGCTACTACCGAATGACCCGTCGTCGACGAACCCCGTGTCATCATCCTCAACTTTGTCATCACTACATATTGCACTACAAGCACACTCAACTCACGTCTCGTCTCCGAGACACCCGACGCGTGCCCATGTGCTGTCTCCGTGACGTTCGTGGCCGCGCCCGTGTGCCATTCTCATGATGCGTGCCCCCGGCACCAAGTATTGATCCGCAAGGTTCATCGCCGCGCCCGTGGGCCATTCTCATGATGCGTGCCCCCGGCACCAAGTATTGCTTCGTGACGTTCGTCACCGCACCTGTACGTCATTCTCATGATGCATGCCCCCGACACCAAGTATTGCTCCGCCATTCTCATGATGTGTGCCCCCCGCACCAAGTATTGCTCCACGACGTCCGTCGCCGTGCCCGTGCACCATTCTCATGATGCGTACCCCCTGCACCAAGTATTGCTCCACGACGTCTGTCGCCGCGCCCGTGCGCCATTCTCATGATCCTTACTATCACGACCCGAACCCACGGGCAGGCCCGTGAGCTAGGCACATGACCGGCCGCAGACCCAATGGACTCAAATCAAGGGCTCTGCCAGGCCTTATTTAAACCTGTTAACAATTCTAAAATCATGCATTAACTGACACCATAATATGACTCCTAAGAGGTCCTTTCAGATCTCCCCAAAATTAACTCTACTAAATTCCTCCATAATGACTGATATAATTTATTTAAAGGAAACCTCCTGGAGTTATGCTACAAACAATTCAAGAAATAAACCAGCAATATCATAATTTCTCATGGAACTTAATTCAGCCTCCTAACGAGCATCTCCTGCGGCTTCATTCTCGTTTCCCTCGCAATACTCATGTTCATCTAGTTGATCGCCTGCAAATATTTATAAAATGGGGTCAGCTTGGGGCCCAGTAAGTACACATACCATATCCCTAAAATAGGTTTTGGGATTCATAAAAACATACCAATGTTTTCTTCAAATTTAAAACTGATAAATATTTTCACAAGAGATATTATACATTTACTACTTTATGAAAGCAATTCATTCAAGATTCATAATAACAAAGTATGACATCAAGAAGGCTCAATAACAGCTATCACACTTCATCATAACATGGGTATGCTGCGGTCAGCGTACGTTCCACCCTGACTAGAGCCCACAATCCCTCCTTCGTCTGGGATACATATTGTTGTGGACGCAAAGGCGCACCATGAGCAATAGTACTGTGCGTCAACGTATCGTCCCGTTGACCAGGACCCAACAATCCAACTTTCCCCCATGGATATGGGGTGCAACAACCAAGCCAGACTACCGTCTCATTCAACATATATAAGCCAACTTTAAAATACTATTCATAGAAAACATTCCATGGCATTTTGATGTATTTTCTCATCAAACAATTTACACAAAAGCAGTAGCGTGCAAAAGGCTTTAAACAACAATTCATTTGTACATATACATAGACGGAAAATAGGGTATACGGAGGAATATGGCAAGAGTACTTACCTTGCTCAGTAATTAGTTCTTGAGCTCGATCAACAGTCATTCCTATCTATTGACTATCGAAACCTAAATAACAAACCACAAGGACATCATTAATTACCGCTCGAGCACACCTAAGTATTAAGTTTCTCTTAAGTGAGTGAAATTTACCAAACCGCCCCTCGACTTTTGTAGAATTACCTATTCGCCCCTGATGCCCAACATGCCATTAACCACCTAGATATAACTTACAAGAGTCTTTTTAAACCACCGATGGGTTTTTCGGACAAGAATGGTCGTCCTGGGAATTTTTCGCTCGAAACCCTAAGTCTCTCCTAAATTTGAGCGCTAATGACCTTGTTTTCAAAAATACATCAAACGGTACCGGAATGCCACAAAATTTTAGACACCGAAGCATCTCAGTACTTTTAGGTCACTGTAAAATTCTAGGCTAAAAATAATTTTGTTTACTATGTTAAATAATTCAAAAACCTGTTTTGAAAATAAAATCATTCGAGACATTTTCCATGTCAAAACAAATCTGAGAAAATTTCACGTCGAAGGTTTAGGTTCTTCGAAATAATTTAATAACTATCGATAATGAAGCGTTACGCTAAATCCGTTCGAGCGCTACACTGCGAAGACCGTTAAAAATGACAAACGACTTTCAAAACTTTTGAAACTCTAGAATATACATTATCATAGCTATATAAGACTATTTTAAAAGTTTCACAATTTAATAACTTAGTTTACTATTTTAAAATACTCCAAAATCTCCTATTTGGATAAAATTAGTTAGCACTCTTTCCGAGCTTTGAAAAATCTAAAAGTTTTACTGTGTGTAGGTCTTAAAAACTAAACCTAAGTTACTTCTTTGAGTTTTGTCCAAAAGATTTTCTAGATATATTTTAAAATTTTGAAAAGAGATTCCTGGAATAAGATAGCTTTTTAGCGTCACTTTTGAGTTTAATTTTAAACAAACAGAACTTTTCCCTCTCTTGCTACAGTATCATCTTCCCTATATGGACTCAGACGTCCTTTGTACCCAGAGCCACCTCACCCCGCAGCACCCATCTTCTTAGCCTCTCGCTCACCCACTTTTACAACACCCATAATTTGCCTACCCATATGTATGTGAATACCTTCTCTAAATTCTCCTCTCCATCTCCATGGACAATAGACAGTAAACACAACCCATTCGTTAACAGCACACACAACACACAGCTGTCCTATACACCCACACCATGCTATACACCTACAATTTATACATGTATATAGTTGCCTCGGCAGTCCATGCACTCACACCATTCTCGGCAGCCCATGATGCACTCACACCATTGCCGCGACGTTCCCACAGAGCAGACACTCCCACACACATACGGTACCCATTAACGCACACATACACGGCTCACTCTAACGCACCCACAACTCACGTAAACCTAACTTTGCATGGTTTCCTCCCCAATCTTTTAAACATGCCTGTGAGATGCGTAGTCACAGCCACCATGGCTGTGACTTGTTGGGTTTTCCATCATTTCCCTTCCCTGATTAAAATCTAATGAACCCCACAAGTAATACAGAGTGGAAAGGATTGAAGCTTACCGGAAATTCTTCGATCCTTCTTCGAATCTCTCTCTCTCTCTCTCTCTCTCTCTCTCTCTCTCTCTCTCGGTAACCCTTGCCGCCGCAAATACTGAAGAGGGTATTAGGGTCGGCTGACATGAAGAATATGCAAATATATATCAACCCTAGGTTGTATAATTACAATAAATCCCCCTACAAATTCGAGAGCGATTTAAATTCTACCTGATACTTTCATGGTTACAAAAATATCCAAAATAGTTATTTATGAAAGGTGACGTATTAAAAGAATTTAACGGGTTATTACTTAACCCGCTACACTAATTCGTAACTAAAGTTGCTACTAAAATATTGACGCTAACTATATGTATAAAATTGTTGCTAAAGGTTTCTAGAAAAATACTAGTTGACGCTAATCCTTGCCAACGACATTAATCAATATCAATAATATCTGTTATCGTTAATTTTTTTTCTTATGATTCTAAAATTGTCGCTAAAGAAAAATATACTAACGCTAAACAAGAGTTCGTCGCTAAAAGATGCAAATATTCTTACTTGTAAAATTTGTAGCTAAAAGAATTAAATAAAATTTGTTAAAAATTACTAAAAATTCAAACCTAAGATCGGGATATTACACGTGCCCCCGGCACCAAGTATTGCTCCGCGACATTCGTAGCCGCGCCCGTGCGCCATTCTCATAACATGTGCCCCCGACACCAGGTATGGTCTTGCGACAGTCGTCCTCGCGCCCACGCACCACAATCATGATACAGGCCTTCAGGCATCACACTTATTCACCACACCATGGGTCCCCGTCAGGGACATGAAACATGTTTCGACCCACTCTCCGGAGTGTGCAGCAGTCCCGGGGGGCTCTGCTCGTAGTGCTCCGGCATGAGGACCCCTCGCAGCGGGATGGACTCGTTACCACAAAGCCATCGCTGCCACAATCACAGGGGTCTCTGTTCGTAGTGCTCCAGCACGAGGACCCCTCACAGCGGGATGGACTTGTTACCATAAAGTCATCGTCGCCACGGGATGGGCTCGTTACCACAAAGCCATCGCTGTCTTCATTGCGGGGGGCTCCGCTTGTAGTACTCGGGCAAGAGGACCCCTCGCAGGGGGATGGGCTCGTTATCACAAAGCCATCGCCATCACAATTATGGGGGGATCCGTTCGTAGTGCTCTGGCACTAGGACCCCTCACAGCGGGATGGACTCGTTACCACAAAGTCATCACCGCCACTGGATGGGCTTGTTTCCACAACGCCATCGCCATCTTCATTCCGGGGGGCTCCGCTCGTAGTGCTCCGGCATTAGGACCCCTCGCAGTGGGATGGGCTCGTTACCACAAAGCCCTCGTCGCCACGGGATGGGCTCGTTACCATAAAGCCACCACCGTCACAATCACGGGGGGCTCCATTTATAATGCTCTGGCACGAGGACCCCTCGCAGCGGGATAGGCTCGTTACCATAAAGCTATTGCCGTCTTCATTTCGGGGGGCTCCATTCATAGTGCTCCGGCACGAGGACCCTTCGCAGTGGGATTGGTGACTTCTCCGGGACACCATCTCCGCTAGGGTGCCTGCATGACTTGCCTACGTGCTCCGACACTAGGGGCTCGCGTCAGCACACCTAGGGACTATAACCCCCGGGTCATTTTGAGACAGGAGTAGGTCTTCGGCGAGCATCATGCCTAGTCCACTTGGCGGCTGGGCATCGGGTCTTCCCCACTACTGCCAGGCCTGTGGGATTTAGTAAGGGTTTGGATCAGTGGCTGGGGCAATGGGTTTACTCTGATCATGCTACCGCAGTGTGGTCAGTCTTATCAGACAGGTAGAGCGACGCTGTGTGGGGCAGGCAACACGAATTTGGGAACCGACAGTCCAACAGAGAACCGGTATTTTGGGACCCCTGGTGACGTGTCACTCCCAGGGGATGACATATGGCACTTTACGACATAAGCACACTGTTTCCTATAAATAGTAAACTTTATGACTCAAAAGGGGACTTTTTGGCTTATTCTTAAAAAATCACTTTCTCACTCTAGAATTTGGGAGCTCTTGGATTCTAGTGAGAGAAACATAACTTTGGACCGTAACATTGGACCCCGACTCGGACCTTGACTTGGACTGTCGACTGCCGGCCCTGTTCGTCTCGACCTCGTCTCCGCTGCACTGCCACTCCTCAAGGCCTGTTTGGAAAGCCTTGCTCTCAGCCTTTACTCCGTCCTTACTGTCTCTCATTTTGTACACTTGGAAGCTGACTTGGACTGCAGCCTTTGTGGCACCTCCACATAGACACGAATTCACTTTCCTTGGCATCACACTGTATTGACATAAAAAGGCAATAGCAACATTTTATTTATCTTTAAGTCAAAAAATAAGGTGTAAAGCGTAAACAAGCACACAGAGGTATACCGATCGATAGATGCTTTCATAAATCTAATATTATTAGTTTACATGTTCTACATAATATAATAGATAAATTATGAGCTGAATTAAATAAATTTTGTTAAAAAGAAAATTTGAACCAAACTTTTTTTATGGTGTCCGTATTTTACTACTAATTTAATTTCTAAGCATTTTAAAGTTCTATAGTAGTAATATACCAACATATTAAGACTTTAATTTAGTAATACTCATTAAAAATACCTTATATATATATATATTTATATATAAGTATGTATATATGTACATACATATTTTTATCCATACTAATCTATTAAGACTCAATAGTCATATTAAATCCTAATATTATTCTTGTGAAATTAATTAAACTTAATAATAAGGACCTTATCAAATTTAAATCAATTGTTAGATCATTATTTTATAATATAAAGCTATTTATATTTTTTGGATCTGTGGATAGTTATTATCATATTAATGTAAGCTTTTTAGAGATATAATTGTCATGATTTAGTTTTGATAGATTAGTAAATTCATTAGGAAGAGTTTTAGATTATTTAGGTATAATTTTAAATTATATAAGGCTTACTAATATAGAAATTAACTAATCTAGAGATAAGAACCCATCCAAGATACCATTGACCTTTTGCTGCACTTTTATATTTAATATATAGTGTTTGTAAGTTTTATTTTATTTTATACTGAATAAATAATCTGATGATAAGCGATGATGCATCACACAAATTAGAAGCTATTGTAGAATTTTATTTTACAGTTACATATAAAACAAAATAAAGTTAGCATGGTTAAGTCAGATGTCAACTAGATTGTCAACCTTGATAAAGCCAAAGATGAATCTAACTTAGTAAATATGTTCGATGAAATTTATGGTCATTGATCTCTTACTATAAGGTTTTGCGCTATCCTATTCAGTCGCATTGGTTAAATGTGGAATTATCATAGTATGCAAATTTCATGTGAGATGTTTAAAAAAAATTGGGGTAAAAATAAAACCTTAAGCATGTGAACATTTGTTAAATTCAACTAATTTTATGTTAAAAAGGTTTTAAACCAATTGTTTCCTATGGAGTTTCTGTTGTGAGTAATTAAACTCTTAAACATGTTGTGAATAATTAAACTCTTAAACATTCTAAATTTTGCATTAGCAATATACCGTTATATAATGATTTTATGTTAACTTTTAAAAAGCTAACGACGTACTCTTTCTATATGAAAATTGAAAACTGGATATCTAAAAAATAGAATTGCCTATAAATCTAAAAAGATATTAGTTATGTTGTGATGAATGTAGTCTAAAACTTATATGAAAAATCTTATCATATTGGAAGATAAATCTGACTTAGTAAGCATGCTTATTATATACTCCTTACTTTAGTAAATGTTAGTTAAATTTTGTTCAACAATTTGCTTATTATGAGGTTTTGAGTAATCCATTTTAGTCATCTTGATTAAACTTTTTAAGCTTCATAAAATTATCTCATGTAATTATTACTATTTTCTTTGTATACGTTGTTAGTGGATCCCATTTGATTCCAAAACTGCCACATCATCCTCATTCAATTAGTCGTGTTGATTAACTTTATAAATCACGTGCTATAAACAAATATATGAATAAAATTTTCTTTATCAAAATATAACTAATACATGTTTAACGTTATGGGCAACCCATTTGAAATTTATAAATTATTTTTAAAAGATATTTAGAAAATAATAAAAATGTCTTGTGTAATAGCAAATTGATCTCAATATGTTCTCCGCATATTTTTATTAGTGAAATTTACTTTTTTTTTGTTCATCAAATAAACTTTTAATTTTTGTTCAACTATATAGTTACCAAATCAAAATTAGTAAATATTTACAAGGACATTTCTTATTGATATTTCACCATAAAGGTTAATTTATTTTGGCAAAAGAAAGATCAGCCCAACAATTGAAGTGGCTTATCTTTGATGAAGTAGCTATGAAATTATAAAATTGTGTAATGTATTTTACTATGCATGTCAAAACTACTAAAATAAACTGTTAATAAAACCGTCCCATAATTATCACGGGATTCCGGGCTACTTTGTAAAATCTAGAGAGCGTCGGTTCCTACTAGCTAGAACGCGAAAGGAAAAGGGAGGATAGGCCTCTCTCCGAAGAGCTCAGGCCTCTACGAAGAGCTCGAGTGGCATCCAATACAATTAAATGCCGAAATAAGGTATCTTTGGCTTAACCTTATCTTGCAATTCTTTTGGCGCAAAATAATTAAAATGGTTATAGAAGCAACGCATATGCCAGAGAAAGGAGCTGGAAAGCAAAGTAGATGCATTAAGAGTGAAGGTAGCAGTAGCCAACTTAGACATGCAGAAAATGTCCATGAGCTGTTGTCGGCATTTGCCATTAAGGAAGCACGAGCCATATATATATATATATACACACACAGAGGGGAGAGAGAGAGAGAGAGAGAGAGAGAGGAAGTCCACGCTGGGGAAAACAATTAACTAGTAGTGTAGTCATCTAACACTTTGCCCACACGTTCTTCCACGACCGAGTATAGTTATTAGTAGGCAATGGCATCCTTGGATTGAGCCTTTCAATCCGCCCCTTGGAAAAGTCCTCCCCCTCTCCAAGCCCACCTTTTTCCGTGTTTTGACTTTCAAAAGTTTCAATACCTCTCCCTCTCCTCCACGAGAAAATATATATATAACACAAACCTAAACCTCAACTCCCAACAGCAGCTTCCCTTTCCTCTACATTCAATAAACTTTCTCCATAAATTTTCTCGTCTGGGTTGTCTTCATTTTGATCTCCTCTACATTTTGCCTCCAAGCTTTAAGTCTTGATATTTGTTGAACATCAGCTTACTCTCCCTGATGGGCGAAATCGAGGTCCCTTCATTTTTCCTTTGCCCCATTTCGCTAGAAATCATGAAAGACCCGGTGACCCTCTCCACCGGCATAACATACGACCGCCAGAGCATCGAGAAATGGATATTCTCTGCAAAAAACAGCACTTGCCCCGTTACCAAACAAGCCCTTTCAGATTCCGACTTAACCCCAAACCACACCCTCCGGCGACTCATCCAATCGTGGTGCACTCTAAATGCCTCATACGGCGTAGACCGGATTCCAACACCAAAGCCACCAATCAGCAAAGCCCAGATAGTTAAACTTCTGAACGACTCTAAATCCCCACAGTTGCAAATCAAGATTCTGAAGAGGCTGAAATCAATTGCATTGGAGAACGAGACGAACAAACGTTGCATGGAAGCCGCTGGTGCAGCGGACTACTTAGCTTCTCTCTTAAGCAACCGCAATGAAAATGATTCGTTGGAACCTGAAGAAGGGTTCGAGTTCAATAGAGCAAGCGATGCAGCCATAATCATTCTATATCATCTGAAACTATCCGAAACGAGCCTCAAATCTCTCATGACAGAAAACGCCGAATACATACCCTCACTAATGCGTGTCGTGCAAGGAGGAAACTATGAGTCACGTACTTACGCGATCATGTTACTGAAATCCGTAATGGAAGTGGCAGAGCCGATGGAGGTAATCACGTTGAAAGGCGAGTTTTTCTCTGAACTAGTCCAAGTGTTGCATGATCAAATCGCACACAAGGCAATGAAAGCTACATTGCAACTACTTTTTAACGTTTGTCCTTGGGGACGCAACCGGCTTAAAGCGGTTGAAGCCGGGGCCGTGTCCGCCTTGATCGATATGCTTCTTGAAACTACGGATAAAAGGGTCTGTGAGCTGGTTTTCATGGTGTTGGATCAGTTATGTCAGTGCGCGAAAGGAAGAGCTGAGCTATTGAAGCACGGGGCAGGGTTGGCGGTTGTATCGAAGAAAATACTTAGGGTTTCGCAGGTGGTAAGCGAAAGGGCTGTTAGGGTTTTGCTTTCGATTTCAAAGTTTGCTGCGAGTGATCCTAGTGTGGTTCAAGAGATGTTGCAGCTCGGAGTGGTGGCAAAGTTGTGCTTGGTGCTTCAAGTGGATAGTGGCAGCAAAACTAAGGAGAAAGCCAGGGAGATACTTAAATCGCATGCAAAGTCATGGAAGAATTCTTCATGTCTTCCCATGAGTTTGCTTTCTGCATATCCTTCTTGAAGAACTGCATTTTCTGTACGTGTAAATACAATTAATGGTAGATCAAGGGCAAAAACATAGGGCCCAAGAAATTTTTTGGTGATAAGATGGATTCGTTCCATTTTAGGAACATTTAAAGTTATATATGCAAAAGTGGTATTCTTTACATCATGATTGTCCGTTAGTTCTACTTATCTTGTTTCTCCTCTTTTTTTTTTTGGGGCTTGGGATATGGGATTTGCTTAATATGTTCATTACCTTTGGAGCTGGTAATGATACTTTGAAATGGTGGTTCTCTCTTAGTAAAGCAGAAACGTTGAATCATCCTCTACGAACTATTCAAGTTACCTAGCTAGGTACCTACATATTTTTAAAATGGAATAACGTTATTCAACTTTTCTAGATCGGATTATTGGATGTGACACTTACTATTATTAACAACTAGACAGAGTTAGCAAGTGGGGGCAAATTTTTCAACATGGTTTAGCCGCAATGGTGGAATAGGAAGTAAAACTATATTTTCGGCCCTATGAGCATGCCACGTGAAGTTATCATTATGTCGACGCCACAAGTTCTTTGCATGTGTATCGGTTTGACATAGAATGAAGAAAACTTTACGTGATACTTATAGGTTAGATGAATCTGGCAAGGAGAAGATTTTAACTTAGCTTTCTAAACGTTAAAGGTATATTTCTTCTACCTTTAGCATTTTGAAGTTTTGAACCCACTTTTGCCTTACGAAACTCTATCAAATAATCACGAAATTTTATCTAACAAATTTGCTCATGCACATTGTCTTAATATTAGTCTTAAGTTCCCTAAATGTTATTTTGCGTTCTCATTTTGTACAACTAAAACTGGCCATTTCTAATAAGATCAGAAAAGATAGCACACTATGTAAGTTTGCTAAATTATGACCAGAAAAGGAAAAGTAATTGTTTTTATTCACTATAAAGACATAATAGTTAACAATACGTTAAGGAGCATGCAGGAATCTTCGAAGCCATGAATATGTGGAATTTGTCAATTACGTACCACCCAAAAAGAAAAAGCTAATTAATTACGTCTAACACCAAAAACCTTTTTAGGAGTATTTTACTCACCTATGTAGGATTCAACCTTCTTAGATGAAGTAAGGAGTTGGCTAAGCCCAAGTTGAACCTAAGACATTTTCCCGTATGTTCTTTTATTTATATTTACGTTTGATTTCTTAGGTCGTATTTTTTTATAGCGATCCCTCCCATTGTGTTTCTTAAAGAGAATTCAAAAGCCGGTGGGCTTTACTTATTAAACAAAGTCAATTTCATTCGTATAAGCACATGGTGTTTGACTATATGACTCCCTCCTACTTGGACAGAAAACTGATAGCATACATAAATTTAGTCTCAAAAACATTTTTGTATAGCATGCCGAAGACGTTTCAATATGAAAGTAAATGGAGACGTGACCCAGTTTTTTAAAAAGTTACGTTTAGCTTTAGTATATACGTTTAATTCTCAACGGATTCCAAGTTTCTTAAAAAAAATTTGTTAGTATAGTACACCACTAAACTCCTTGAGTTTAGAAGTGAATTACAGTTATAGTTGCGGACTGTTTTTGGCCATAATTTCACTTTTCTCTCTTGTTTCTCTCTCGTACTTGGATTATCTCCACCATCTATCCACTACAAGAAATTGAGCTTTTAGCGACGGAAAAAGCCATTAATCTGTCGTTAAAGACTTAAGCGAGGGACATCCCGTCGCTAAAAGTCCGTTACCTATAACTTTGCCACTAAAAGTTAAGCGACGGAATTCTTAAATCCGTCGCCTAAAAATTAACTTTCAGCAACGAGTATATTAATTGAATTAGCGACCTATTTTCCATCGCTAAATATATTTTTCGTATTTTATTTTATTTTTTAAAAATAACTTATTAAGTAAAATATATAACAACGAAGAAGTTCGTTGTTAAAAGTTTTACTGACGGAACTTTAGCAACAAAATATCCGCCACTAAATATTATACGCAAAATGAATGACTTATAGCGATGGATATTCTGTCGCTAAAAATCTGTCTAAAAGTCTGTCGGTAAAACCTTTAGCGACATAATTTCCGTCACTAAATGTTTTTATGTACATCTTAAGTGCAAACATTTAGCAACAGAATAAAATTCGTCGCTAAAAGTCAAAATATTTTTTATTAGCCAAACTTTTAATTACAAAATCTCAACAACACAATCTCAATCCAGCAAAATGTATATAAAGTTTAGAATGACATGAAAATAGGATACATTACAGTAGAGGCGGGGAGGGGAGCACAAGCCAGGAGGTCACGGGAGCGGGATACAAATACGAGGGCCTAGGAGGGGAATGGATCAGGGGCCGGCGAGTCCTGAATCTCGATCGTGCTGATCGTTCTCGTCCATGGGGGTACTGTGATCCGGATCAGCTCAGTATGTCCAGAAGCATTGCCCTGCATGTAAAGGCACGCACGCATTAATCTCGATAGCGATGGTATAAAGTGTTTAGTAAACATATATAGTATTTATACCTGATCATGCACCCTGATAATCCTAAACACCTCCTCCGTAATGCGACGAATCTCGTCCTCGTGTAATGGTTGCTCTGCAGTCAGTGTCTGCGTCTATGGAGGGGCAGCGGGGGGTGGGACGCTTATATCATGGTGCGTGCAGTCGTGCTGGGTAGGTCGCGTACTTGGCCTTTCAGCCTATTGACGACCCCCGATATATCCAGCCATTGCTTCAATCCCCTAGTACTCGTGCCTGTACTCGTGGACGCTGATGGTTTTTCGGACTGTTGCCCAGACCCCTGATATGTTTATATGAGGACTGTAAACCAGTGATTTGACATTTAAAACATTAAGGCAAATTCCATTGAATACATAGCCAAAATTTTAACGTAAACAAATTAATTCGTAACTTGCATCGATCTGCCAGAAAACATCTGAAACAAAGTCCCTCGCCCGATGTGCATCGTCCTTATCCTTCTTCCTCACGTGTGTCTGACTGTACGTTAGGCACAGACCTCATCCGACTCCAGGTCCAGGTGCTTAACCGCATTCTTTTGTCAGAGAACGTCATGAGCCATCGACCGCCCCGTGTGTGTGGGATCTTTTTCATGTATGTTCTCGCTCCCACTCTTACTCTTGGCTTCACAAGATGAATCAGTCCTCCACCGATCAATCATCTGCCCCCATACAGATGGAGAGATCCAATGAGGAGGATACCCCTTTAACTTTTCCATTAGGCCACCCTCAGGCAGCATCTTCCTCGCCTACTCCCATGTGTCGTGTAGCCATTGCCTGTAATTCTTGCCGATATAGGCAAAAAAAGCCTGCCGTCCCAACACCTGCTGCTCAAGTGACTCAAAGTCGAACCCCTCCTGCAAGGCTTCTAATTACACAATAAATACGATTAATTTAAATATTAGGTACTAATTAAGCAAATAATGATTGAGAAAAAGGAAAACCATACCAGCCACTTCTCCCATAAGGACTCCCTCGTTGTGGCATCCCAGTCCTTCCAGTATAGCCGTGGCTCAAAGAATTGGCCCTTCACAAGGACGCCGATCTTCGTCTTGACCGGAGACTCCAGGATCTTGATAAAGAAATAAATAAATACATTAAATAAGTGGACCATAATAACTATCGGAATTGAAAAATATAAGTATTGTATCATGTGATTTTTTACTTATTGGCCCTCCTGCATGAGAGTAACTCTATGTTTATGCTGGCGGTCGATACGTACCTCTCGTGTCAGTCCACAGCCTTGTCGAGATCCTACAAAAACACCAACATTAATATAGTTTAAATGTAATTTAAATATAAGTCTATCATTATGACTAAATGCCATTATCAAATATACCTGAGGTGGAACCCACAGAAGAAGGAGAAATAGCATGCTTATGGGAGGACTCAACTTGGGCTACGGCAGTGGCTGGGCCTGGGGCTTCACCTGCTGGATGTGAGCACTATGTGCCTCGTCATCAGGGGGCAATGACGAGGTGGGAGCCACCGGGGTGTACGCAGCTCAGCATCTACCGCGACCACGAATGGCCCGTAATCTATCCATAACCGACTTTGTATAGAGGAAGTCCAAATAAATTAACATGTTAAAAATGATGTATAATCCACAACATGTTACAACACTATATGAACTGAGCTTAAAAATAATATATCATCCGAGTACTAAATAATGCATATTACAACAGTACAAGTCAATCATCTTCATTTTTGGGAATCATCATCATCATCGTTAGACTCATCATCCTCTTTTTCATGGGACTCGTCGTCCTCTTCATCGAGTAATTCATCCTCTTCAACAGTAGACTTAGCCTCATCATCTTCAACACTTTTTACGTCTTTTGCGTCATCATCTATGATTTCTTCTCCTACATCAAGTGTTGGTTGAAGAGGAAGATCGTTCTTCTCATTGTTCACCTCAACAGGTACCAAGATAGGTGCTTGGTCGGCTTGAAAGATGTCTACCTCACTCTCATATGCCATGAGCAATTTCTTGGAGTTGATAACTGTATACCAATGAGATTTGGGGATCTACGACGTCCTTCGCATAAAAGACTTGTGCAGTCTGATTAGCAAACATAAACTGCTAGTCTGATGCAAGTCTTGACTTAACATTGATATCTATAATTCCTTACAAGCTAACATTTATTCTTCTACCGCATGTGACATCAAACTAGGTACCCTTGAACATTACCAGGCAGTTTTGGGAACCCAGATATGTTAGCTCAACAATCTCGTCTAGCTCTCCACTAAAATCCGTACAATTCTCATCATAATAGTAGCCGTTGACCAAGACTCTACTGTTTTGAATTTATTTTGTTCGGTCATCATCTTTTACGTTAACCTAAACCCGTTGATGATATTACCTCCATGACAGGATACTTGTTTATTAGGTCCTTGAGCTAGTAATTTCAAGTAGGAGGCTACTGGTTTATCCACTGACTGAACCTATTATAAAAGACGGTAAAAATTAAGGATAAGTCAGCATGCTTCTAAACCACATAGCTATATATAACACACATTATAGTTTGGTTAAAGACTTACATGCCTTCTGAACTACTCTACTAATTGCGATTTTTGATGAGATTCAAGTCCAGCGAGATCATAGATTAAAGATTCCACATCGAACTCACTGCAAATCGATATAGTTAACCCATTGATCATACATTTTAAATTAGGTACAATAATTATTTGAAGACAGTAACTTACTCAGTGAATGTTGAAACTTCATCACAATTTAGAAGGCATATATTGTTACAACATTATACTCTACATCTGTTAGCCACCGAGTACAAATTCACCCAGACAGACTACCTGACTGCTTGAATATTGACAATTGCCCTTCTAAATGTGTGCTGGCTTCGGGCTCATTTTGGCTTAGTTGATTTAAACTCGTATCAACATTAGGCTTAAAATATTGGCTACAAGAGTTGACAAGCTCTTCCATTATGTAAGGCTCAGCAATTGAGCCCTCAACACGAGCTTTATTACAGATTTTTTTGCTTCAAATAGAACATAAACCTAGAAGTTTAGTTAAGTGGAATATCGATGTCAATAGGGTTTGCATGATGTGTAAACGAACAACATAGAGTTAAAGGATTACCTCTAGAATGGATACATCCACTGATATTAAACATGTCCACCCATCTTCGCTTCATATGCCAAGTGAACAGACAAATGTTCTATTGAATCAAAGAATAATAGTGAGAAGATTTTCTCGAGCTTGTAAATTGTCAGCACAATGTTCTTCTCAAGCACCTCCATGTTACTTACTCGGATTGTAGCAAACATATATCTCAAAAGAAATGAGATAATTCAGTTAAAGTTTCGCATACAACCCTTGGCAACATTCCCTAGAAGGCAATAGGAATGAATATTTCAATAAATATGTGGCAATCGTGACTCTTCATCCCTTGGAACTTGCATTCCGATACATTGCAGCAACGAGATATGTTGGACACATACCAATCCGAAAGTTTCAAATTCTTAACCCACTGACAAACCTTCTCCAGCTATTTCTTATCTAAATAGTAAGGTACTTTTGGAAGTATCGTCCTGCCGCTGACTGTTTGAGGATGCAGTTCATGGCGTACACCCAACATTTGTAGATTCTTTCTCGCTTTAGGGTGATATTTCAATTTTCCCTTAACATTCATCACTATGTTGAACACATTATCGAAAAAATTCTTCTCAATGTGCATCACATCCATGTTGTCACGAATAATGAGTGTACTCTAGTAGACTAACTCCCAGATAGTACATTGTTTCCTCCAGTTGTGCTCTTTCCCATATCCTAGAATCTTCTGATTCGACATACCCTTGCCGTATGGCATGTCAGTATCCACTGCCTCCAGGTGCGAGAGCACTTCTTCACCAGATGGATAGTTTAGTGTGACAACCTCACGCTCGATTGTCCCGTCGAATTTATCCTTCTACCTACGAAAGTGATGATCTGGTGGCAAAAGCTTTCGGTGACATCCGAATCACGAGGGCTTTTTGCCATGCTTTAATGTATGATTGGAGTTCACGCCCATATAAGCAGGGCATGCTAACTTTCCATGTATGGTCCAGCCACACGCCATTCCCAATACGAAAAATTTGTGTATAGTCCACATCAAAGCAGTTTTCATTTGAAAGTTTTGTTTAAGGCATACATCATAAGTTTCAACTCCATGATCTCATAGCTGTTTGAAATCATTAATCAACAGCCTCAATTACACATCTATGTCCTTACCGGGACTCTTCAGTCTTAGAATAAGCAACGACCATGTGGAGTAAGGCGTGCTAAACTGCCTGAAAGGGTTGAATCCATCGGTTGCCAAACCAAGTCTAACATTCAGAACTTCATGAGCAAAGCTTGGATACCTGTGGTCAAACTCCTTCCACACCTCTCCATTGGCTGGGTGTGTCAGCACATCGGTATCATTACTGCGAGTCTCACACTAAGCCCTCATATGTTCAGCCGTATTGGAGGAGTAGTACATCCTCCGAAGCCTTGAGGTAACTGGAAAATATCACAATACCTTCCATGCAATGTTTTTCTTCTTCCCTTTGTCCAATTTATACATCAAATGATTACATACTGGACTTTGTGTCAAGTCCTTATACACAGTCATTATTGTACGTATCTATCCGCTCATAGATCAATCCAAGTTTCCTCATCATCTTCTTCGTATCATAGTACGATGGGGGCAACTTTTCACTCTCTGGTAAAATTTCTTTAATAAAAGTAACAAACTCGTTAAATCCTTTCTCACTCAGCCCGTGGTCTGATTTTAACTGTAATAACCTACTAACCGTATAAAACCATGTGTTTGCAAATTCCATCCCACAATGGCCCTTCTGTATCTCTCAACAAATTATAAAGCTGATGAGCCCCCTTGTTCGGCTGTTGGCGACTGTCATCGCCGTGGTAGTCACCCTAGTCAATATAAGCATGCCCAACATCCATAATCATATCTTGATAATCATACGGTACCTCCTCCCTAACTTCAGCTTGACTAGCCGGGTTGGACAACAATACCATTGTTTTCCCGTGCTGGGTCCACCTTGTGTATCCACCCATAAAACCATCCGGAGAAGATGTCATTTTACCACCATTTTTTTCTCCAATACAACAACTCACATTTACTACACGAACACCTTATCTTATCAAAGTCAACATATGCAGGATGCGCGTAAGCAAACTCAAGAAATTCATCTACTGACGATCCTCAAAATCATCATCATTTTTTCCTTTCATCTAACTTTGATTGACCAACATGACGACTGAGATTACTATATACCAACTTAATTAATAATTAGGTAGGGTCGATATGAAAATGAATGTATGCATGTGACGACATGTCTATACTCCATCCCTTCTCTAATAGGTAGTCGTCATATCCCATTCAGAAAAGTATATGTTTATAAAATAGTTACCCGCTCATGCTTAGTTCTATGTGTACAAAAAATTCGGCACCACCTTTCTTTATTTCTCCAAGTACACGACATCGATTAGATGTTCTAAAATTCATCTAATCTTGCCTTGCAAGACTAAATGGATGTTAGAACACCAGATCTGTATGCACTTGGAGAAACACTAGAGAATGTGTACTAAATATCCACGACATTTGGGTGACTTTTTTGAAACTTTCAAATGTCCAATTGACAAACCACTTAGTTGCAAACCACTTAGTTGCACGTTGTTGGCTTCGACTCTTGGACATGTAACGGTGCTCCTAAGCGACCATCCGCTAGTGATGCATTGTTGGCTCCAGCTCTTAGGATCACCTCTTTTATTATATATAAGTGACCAACAGCTTAGTGGTGTGTTGTTGTCTTCGGCTCTTAGATATAGCTAGTGTGCCTAGACGACCAATCTCTTAGTGACATGCTGTTGGCTCTGGCTTTTAGAGATGATATTTCTCTTCTGCCCAAATGACCAACTACTTAGTGACGCGTTCATATTCCTAGACGACTAATTGTCATTACTGTTAGCTCTGGCTTCTAGGAATATGTCATGGCTAAGCAATCAATCGTTCTTACTAGTGGCTTCACTCTTAGTCATAATCCTTCGGCGTGTCTAGACGACCAATCATCATTACTATTGGTCCGTCTTTTAGACATGCTTTTATCCTTAGATGACCAGTTGTTGTTACCATTAGCTCCAACTTATAGGGGTATGCCCTTATGGCTAAGCGACCAATTGTTGTTACTGCTGGCTCCGTCTCTTAATCATAAGTTTATGGTACATATGGATGACCAATCGTCGTTACTGTGGGCTCCTACTTATATATATGTTGTCATGTTTAAGAGACCAATCGTTGTTACCATTGGATCCACTCTTAAACATGATTTCTTAGTATCCTAGAATACTAATAGCTGCTACTGTTAGCTCCAACCTTTAAGGATACACTCCTTATCTGGTGACCAATCATTGTTATTGTTGGCCCCGGCTCCAGACAAGGTTCATGTCAAATTTCCCTGATAATTTTGTTTAGCGACCAACCATTGTTACTGTTGGCTCAGGCTTCGAATGATATCCCTATCCTTTATGAGCTACATTGGTCTGATTCTTTTTTAAGGATATGTAGGAAACCTTGCAAAGGTTTGACCTTATATCTGTGTGACTTTGGAGTTCGTTTCAAGTCTTGTAGTATTTTTTGTATTTTTACTAAAAAAATGTGTCTTCCTTTCACGGTGATGTTCGCCTGCAAGCAAGCTCCATCACTGAAGGGCTCTGAAAACACCCCATTTTTGTAGTCTTTTTATTTATTAAATGATTATTGTACTTTCTTGTTAATTGAGTTTTTTTATTATTATTATAGGCTTAGGCTTAGGCTCATAGTATAATGAGGCTAATCTATTCAATTTAGTCCAATAAGAGCTTGAGTTTAGTCCAGTCTAGTTAACAGTCTAGTCTAGTCAGGTTTGACCTAGGTTAGTGTTGTTTAGCTTTATAAAAAGGGTCATTTGCTGATGAGAAGGGGAGAAAAAATCGTAGGAAAAAGGTGGCCAAGTCGAAGAATCCTGAATTCTTGTATTGAGCGTGTGGCGCACCGCCTCAAAAGAAATCCGTAAAAGAGATTTTTAAATTGAGTTGCCATCTTATTTAATTAGAAAAAAATAAGAAAAACTTAGAAATGACTCAGAGATGTCCAAAAGAACGACTAGTCTATCAATACCGATGGAAAGGATTCTAGGACTAAGTTATGCAACAAGAAAATGTTAGGCACTCGCCGCGTCCTTTCTGTCTCTACTTAATTTTTATTAATTATTGGCCTTACAAACATGTAGCATGGAAAATATGATAAGACTAACCCTAAGCTAATTTTTATGTTCTTGGCTTGAACTCGACATCGGGGGTCAAATTGTTTAGTATTCAGTTGGACTAACCGGAATCAAAACCGTCGTAATTCAACTCTGGTCCTATGGGAGGTGAATTACACTTCGAACCTAGACTTTAGACGAGAAATATGGCAAAAGACTCTTTTTTTTATTTTTTAAATAAAATGCAATCATGGGGGAGGGGAGACGCTCTGGACCATTATTGTATAAAATAATCTAGAAAACTGTAAATTTACCTCAAGAAGGCACTGGCTTAAAAGACTTGGGAACCCCTTAGACAGATCATGGATGTCAATGGCTTAAAAATATTTAGAAATAGATATGAAATGCTAAATTTTCCTTAGAGATGATCTACTACTTCTAAGGAAGAAATGGTATAAAAGCTCTAAGGAGAAAAAGCTTTTGGACCTCTTAAAAGTGAAGGGAAATTCTCCTTTTTATAGATTCCTTTTTATAGACCCCTTTTTATAGTGCGTACGGCCGCAGAATCTAATAAGATTAGCAATGTGTTTGCACCAGCAAATAAATTTCTCAAAATGACATGTCTTTAATTAGATATCACTAAATGGCATTGATTTTTATTCGTCAAAAGAAATGATAATTAATTTAAATCAGGAAGTTACTTTCTAACTTCCGAAAATGTGCTCTAATAGAGAGGGGATAAGTTTAGCTGGTTACTTATTAGTAGGTAGTTATTATGTAAGTGGTAGGAATTATTTTGTAAGTGGGTAGTTTGTCTTGTAGTGGTAGTTATTTTCTACAAACTTTGTAGTATAAATGGTGGGTCAAGAAGGAGAAGAATAATCAACAAGACAAATCAAGTCTTTTTCTTTGTTTTGTTTAGAGGCTTTTGCCGATCGATAGTGATTTCAGTTTCATGTGTAAATATTCACAATCAATCGAAAGCTCTCTTTGTCATTTATGGGCGCACAATCGTTCTACTTTCTACTTTTCATTTTCATCTTTCATTTTTAGAGAAGTCCCCAAGCCATAGGGGCAAAAAAGATCCCACACTTTAATCGATTGTGCCACGGGTGCACAAATTGATAGTGCGTTTGCCCAGCAGCGCAAACACAATGTCAATCTGCAAGGGTGGAGATAATAAAAAAAGTGATAAACTCGCAGATTGACAAAAGTCAACTAAGCCGATTAATTGAAACAGGCAAATTTACCCCTGAATTTTTATAGATTTTTTTATGAATTTTGGGATATTATTATGTCCCAAAATAGGTTATTATCTTAATCAACTGTCAGGGATAGTAGTAGACTGGAGAAACAGTTCCCATATTCACAACAATCACTTTGTCTTTTAAATTGATCATCAAATCTTCAAGTCAAACTTACCTTCTTGACTCTAACCTAATTAGTATTAACCCTAACTAACGAGACTCATTATCCAATGGACCGGGGCTAATTAATTTGGGCCAACCTGACTGGACTGGACTGATAGACAGACTGTTGGACTGGACTAACTAAGCTAAATTGAGTAAATAAGGCCTATTACTTATTATCAAGTTTACCATCAAAATTAAATAGTAAAATTTACTTGTTAATAAATCCCAACATAAATTAATAAAAAGATAAAAAAAAAATATACAAAGTTGGGGTGTCTACAGAGCCCCTGGGTGAGGGAGCTCACATGTGAGCCATAAAACAACACATTTTTGTAGTAGAAATATGGAGACGGACCAAATACCTAAAGACTAACTCAAAGAATCACATAAATATGAGGTTGAACCTTTGCAAGGTTTTCTACATATCCCTAGAAAGGAATCAGGCCAACACAGTTTAGAAAAGAAGTGTTGTTTAAAGTCGGATCCAACAACGTGTAACAACGAATGGATGTTTAAGCACACGGAAAAGACTTACGTGTGAAAATCGGAGCCCCCGAAGCTTGGTAGCGATTAGTTACTTAATGTGTAGAATTCTTAGCCAACAACGCATAGAAGCAGATAGACATTTAGGCACACCCAAAAAAGACTCATGTGCAAAAATTGGGGCCAACAATGTTTGGAAGCGTTTGGCCGCTTTGACACAAACGCAAAGGTACTTATAGAGACGGTGTACAGGAATTTCTATGGATATGCCATTTGTACTGAACTAGACTGATAATAAAGCTGGGATAAGAAGGTATGCGATCTGCATATTGACCTAAACTGAGGATTTCTTCCCTCTAACAATGGACTTAGACTGAGACTCGGACTCGAAAAAAGATTACACGTGACTTTCACGTACTAACTTGGACTGAGAGTATAATACTCTCAGACTGGATCTGGATTAGGAAAACATGTCACCTACTTACCTGAATTGAGGGTTACTTACCCTCAGACGTGGACTTGGACGAGGAAATGGCTACACCTTACGGAGGTCGCCTACGTACCCTTATCCAGAAGAGATCAAGCCAAATGTACACTACAAAAAAAAGAGGTCTTTACCGACAGATTTTTAGCAACGGACAAAAATTCATCGCTAAAAGCCTCATCTAGTGATGGAATCACCCGTCGTCTAAGATCTGTCGGTCAAAACTTTTACCAACATACTGATTTTATCGATAAAAGTTTTTGTTGACCGCTTTTAGACTATGGCGTTTGAGCGAAGGAATATCCGTTGCTGATAGAATTTTCTAAATTTCGTATTTTCGGTTAAATTTTTTAAATATTTTGGGAAAAATATTTAATGACAATCTTTAGCAACGGTATTTTCCATCGCTAAAAGTGATCCCTAATAACATTGAATTTTCCTCTCATTTTTCTGTCCCCCCCTCTCTCTCACTCACTCATTCATTCTCTCTCTCTCTCTCTCTCTCTCACATCTCTTCATCACCGTTGTTCACTCTCCCATCCTCTGCCATCGTCGTTCACTCCATCGCCATGTTCTCTCGCAGCCCATGTCCTCTACCATTGCCCTCCCCTTCTCCCGCGGCCTCTATCCTCTGCCGTCTCCCTCCCTCTCCCCGGCTGCCCCTATCCTCTGCCATCGCTCTCCCCATCCCCCGCCGCCCCCTCCTCTACCGCCACCCCTCACCTCGGTGGCCCACCGCCTACCCACTGTAGGCCCAACCGTCACCCACTACCACTGTAGTCCCGGCGGTCTCCCACCGCAGCCCCAGACAGCGACCACTGCCCATCCTCGATTAGTATGTATTTAATTTTATTTTTGATAGTGTAATTGAATCCTCTTTTGGTATAATTGTATTTGATTTGTTATAATGTAATTCATATTTTTGCTATAATGTAATCGTATTTAATCTAGTGTAATGTAATTGTTTTTAATTTGTTGTAATATAATTGTATTTAATTTAGTGTAATGTAATTGTAACAATTAAACCCTAATTATCCCTAATTTGTTCCCAATTAACCCTAATTCAACCAAATTAACCCTAATTATCCATAATCTAACCAATTAACAGTAATTAACCCTGAACGAATCAATCCCAATTGAACTCGATTGACCCTAACTGAACCAATTAACTGTAATTAATCCTGATTCAACCTAATTGAACCAATTAGTCCTAATTAATCCCGATTTATCCTAATTGAGCCAATAAATTCTAATTAGCCCTGATTAATCCTATTTGAACCAATTAAGAGTAATTAGTCCCGATTAAACCTATTTAAACCAGTTAACCTTAAGTAAACCGTAATTAAATCCTAATTAGTTCGGATAAACACTAATTAACCTAATAACGCTTAATTAATCTAACTACATACAAATTACTCGAATTACATCCGAATTAGCCTAATAAAGCCTAAGTACATCTAAATTACTCGCGATCCCCCTCCACCCCCCATTTCCATCTCTCCCCCACTGACCCACTGCCCCACTGGCCATCGCCCACAACCCTGGCGAATGACCACTGCACCACTGGCCAACGGCCCACCTTATCCCCAACCACCCATCGCCCCTCACTTGTACGTATTATTTTAATCAAATGTTAGAATTTTTAATTTTTCAGTAGAAATTATTTTTGTTACATGTTAGAATTATTTTGATTTTTTTTGGGTGAAAGGTCCTTTATTCCATTAAATACAAAACTTACGTGTCTATGTTTATGTACATTCTACATAGTATACTAAACCCTCAATTAATCTATAATATACATGTTTCATCAATCCCCCATGCCCTGCGTAGTGCTATATTTTTGGCATTTGCTGTAACTCGTTGAATTATTCTGATTATAGTTAATTAGAATTATTTTTTTCAAGTTATTCTGATGTCGAAGTGTTCTTTCTGATTTTCACAATTTTTGTAATGTGAAGTTTTAGAAATTGATGCCTTAGCCCCTTTGATTGGTAGTTGGGAGTCACATGGAAATTAAATCCTTCCACTTGTCTTTGGATTATTTTGATTACCGATGGATTTAATTTATTTGGAGTAGCTTCTGTTATTCCTTGGAAAATGATAACAACTTTGTAGGGAATGGTGGTCGTTTCGAGGAAGAGAATCATGAAGCACGACATTTGCCACCGATGTGAAACAGACTGTACTTATTACACAATGTTGGCCAAGCCCCGAGGGGTAACCATAAAAAATAATTTTGATTAACCCCGAACATATCACTAGGTAACCCTAATTAACTATAATTAACCATAATTAACCCTGATTCACCCTAATTAAACCTAGTTAACCCTGATCAACCATACCTAATTAACCCCGATTAACTGTAATTAACTCTAATTCACCCTAATTAAACCTAATTAACTAGCTAGGTGAAATGGCTAACCCCCAAATTTTAGTACATCCTAGCAATCTAAGAGTGCAAGCGATCTTTTTTGGCAATACTAAAGCAATCCATGATTGGATTGCTTCCTTCTTGACTTCCACTCATATAACCCTTTCGCTTCTCTAAGGGATACCGTGTTGGAAAAATTTGCATGTTCTACCCAAAGAGCTACTTGGTGAAAAAGGCAGAATCATTGAAGCAATTTTCTTTGCTTTCTCAAGCACATCATCCTCTATTTTCCGCATTTGGTTGAGCTCACTAGGTGTCTTTTATAAATTAAAATACAAAAAATACAATTAGCATTGGATAATTGTATTTCTATGTCTGTCGTTCAGGGTAGACTTTAGGCAACGGATTAAAAATTTCCGTTGCAAAACTTTTAGAGATGGGGTTGTAGGCAATGGACTTTTAGCGATGGGGAGTCCGTAGCTAAAAGTCTTTGTGGACGGATATCGAATGTTTAGCGACATAATTTTTTGTCACTAAAAGTTCTTTTTCTTATAGTGGTAGTTCGAAACTGGATTAAAAAAAAGGACTATATGTGACTCTCATGTGCTGATCTGAAGAGATGTCAAATATCCTCGGACTCAAAACTGGATCTAGAAAAAGAAAAGATAGGAGCATGACTGGAAAGTCATAGTAAGAGTCATATCTCCTTTCTTTTTAATTTTTATTATATGAAATGTTTCTTCTTAAAGACTAGAGGTATGTGTAATATTCGGTACTTTTCTACCAATTCAAAATAATCATATGTCCTTTAAAAAATAAACGTACAATAATTTTGAGCAATGCTCGGGTATTAGTAGGTATGAAAGCTTAAAATGATTTTGAGGTCAAAATATAATTTTGAAAACTTTTGGGGCCATTTTTGTAATTTTAGGAAACTTTGGGGGTATTTTACAAAATTATGAAAAATGGCATGTCTGTGTCAATTTTAGAAGAATTGGTCCTAATGTGGAGCCACCACCTATTTAATTACATGCTGACTAACCTAATATTAATATAAAATAAAGGTTATGTTTCAAAAAGGAAATTAAAGAAAAGAAAATAGAAAGAAATTTGGGAAAAAGAAATGAAGAAGAATCTGAAAAAACAAATAGAGGAAAGAAGAAAGAATAGAGAGAGAGAAGCAGGGGAATTTGGGCAAGGGAAAAGAGCTTGAGAGAGAGAAAGAGAGAGATTGAGGGAAATTGGGGAATCTCCCAAAGGTAATTTCTTCACCTTTTAGTGTGTTGAATTTAGTGTATTCAGTGTGTGTTGTGTGCGTGTTTAGTGTGTATAGTGTGAATTCAGTGTGTTCATGGCTCTTTGTGCGAGTGTATAGTTCATGTGTGCGTGCATGAAAAGAGATGAAGGGGAAGAAGCACAACAACCTTGCTGATGTGCTATGTGCAGTGTGTGCGTGGGTGTTCGGTATGTGGTGTTATGGTGAATTCGGGCGCGCGCGCGCGTGTGTATTTGAGTATGTGATATGTATTGGTATGTGAAACTGGGTGTGCAGGGTGTTTGGTGTGTGTTTCCTTGTGTGTTTACAGTGTGTAGATGGGTGCTTGCAGGGTGTATATTTCCGCGGTGTGTGGGTGTGTGTGGTAATCTGTGTGTTGCATGTATAATTAAGTGTAGGTAGGTGTTTTAGAGTGTGTGTGTGTGTGTGTGTGTGTGTGTAATGAACAAGAAGAAAAGTATGTGTGTAAGGTGTTTACTGTGGATTTTGATGTGAACAATAAGTGTAATTGTCACTAAAAGAAGGGGAGGTGGGGGTTAGGTTAATAGTTTTATACGAATTTTTATGAGTAGTTCTGATCAAAATCTAATAAAGTTCAATTAAAAAGAATTCTTGAATTATTTGATGTAGCAAATCAAGTTATTTTAATCTAAAAATTTTGAGAAAATCTTATAGTGCTGAGAAATAGTCGAAAGTTATTTTTTAGAAATGGCTTCTGAGCGCTCGTTTTGGACACTAGTTCGGGATTTTCAAACGAAAATTTTTGAAGACACTTTTTAGTCCAAAAATGACTTCATGATTCTTAAAATAGTGTTTTAATGTATTTTTGAGATTTTTTTCAGTGCGGGAATCCCCATGAGGTATTTTGGTAATTTCACTTATAAAAGGTACTTTGGATAAATTCATATACGGTTGGGATATTTTAATGATTTTATTTAGGAGATGACGTTTTGGTAATTGAAGTATGAGATAGGTGCTTTTGGTAATTTTACAATAAGGGACATTTTGGTTATTTTAGAAACAGCTTCTGAACGCTCGTTCTGGACACTAGTTCGGGATTTTTGAATGAAAATTTTTGGAGACATTTTTTAGTCCAAAAATGACTTCATGATTTTTAAAATAGTGTTTTAATGTGTTTTTGATATTTTTCGGTGAGGGAATCCCCATGGGGTATTTTGGTAATTTCACTTATAAAAGGTACTTTGGATAAATTCATATACGATAGGGATATTTTAATGATTTTATTCAGGAGAGGAAGTTTTGGTAATTGAAGTATGAGATAGGTGCTTTTGGTAATTTTACAATAAGGGACATTTTGGTAATTTTACCTACCCTGTGAGAGGGTCATTTTGGGAGTATGCGTGAGTCAGTATTGAGTTTATAATATCGTAGTGTAGACTGTATTTTGATCATGATTATTTTAGTTTAGGTTAAAGCAAAAGACTTTCCGGTTAGGATGATTTAGCTTCGGATTCAGGTAAGGGTTTTTATTTGAACCCTGGGTAAGGATTTATATCCGAACCGTAATT
Organism: Escallonia herrerae; assembly: GCA_033070095.1. NCBI lineage: Eukaryota > Viridiplantae > Streptophyta > Magnoliopsida > Escalloniales > Escalloniaceae > Escallonia > Escallonia herrerae. Next base: position 120,492 of record JAVXUP010001739.1, read on the forward strand.
TTGATAACTTGTGTTCATAAGCACTCTTTCGATTTACTTATGGCTATTATCGGATACTGAGATATGCATTGATATTAGCATGTTATTGCAGAGCAAACCCTAAAATTGAACTTGAATCGGCTATTTGAAAATCTTATTGATGCTTACCTTTTATTGCCTACTAAGTAAATTCGATAATTGTTTGCATTCTTTCTTTTGAATTGTTGTGCATATATTCGATAATTGTTTGTATTTGTTCTTGCTATTTGTTTGTGGCAATTCTTGAGTTCTGAGTGATGAATTGGTATTAACATGTTTAATTGTCATCAGTTATTTGAATTCATTTTATGCTCATTTTTATTCAATGTCAAACAATTAATTTCTTCTTGTTATGTGATTGTTGTCTTCTGTGTTGACCTGGGAATCTATTCTGTAGGGAGGCGTTATAAGGAAGATCTTGTTGACTTATTGATTTTGATGTTTCCAAACTTATTATCTCTAACATTAATCTGACAACATTATTAAGATAAACATTTCAGGATTTATCTTAATCAAACAAAGACGAGATCTTGACATGGACAAAGCTTGAACCAAGACTTGGACTTCGGATTTAAAGACTTGGACTACATTGAAGATGCAAGAACCTGAAGTCTATTTTTCCTTGTTAGCATTTCTAAGTCTTTCTTAAATGATCTGACAGAAATTCTAGTAACGAGCCAAAACTTTTAGTCGAAGTCAAATCTTTTAGTCGAAGCCAAAATGTTTTAGTCGAAGTCAAATGTTCTAGTCGAAGCCAAAATCTTTTAGTCGAAGCCAAAATGTTTTAGTCGAAGTCAAATGTTTTAGTTGAAGCTAAATGTTTTAGTCGAAGCTAAATGTTTTAGTCGAAGCCAAAACTTTTAGTCGAAACCAAAACTTTTAGTCAAAGTCAAATGTTTTAGTCGAAGTCAAAATATTTTAGTCGAAGTCAACTTTTAGTCGAAACCAAATCTTTTAGTCGAAGCAAAACTTTTAGTCGACTCATTCTCTTGTTTTAGTCGAATCCTTTTTTTTTGGGCTTTCCCTTCCTAACGGTTCACTTCTGTTACTTGTATAAAAAGGGGTCCTCGAGAGCATTTTACATCTCTCTCTCTCTCTCACGAATTATTTCTCTCTTAAAAAAAACTCTCTCATCTTGATCTTTTATTCTCATCTATCCTCTATTGAGTGAGTTCACTTTCGAGATAGTTCATTGTAATCTTCTTGGTTTGGTTCTTGAAAGAATATAGATCTTCCCACCTAAGAAGGCTTAGTCTTAGTTTTCATTGTAACATCTACTCAAGAAGGAGCTTGTTTGTTGTATTCAAATTGTAAATCTCTTTTCATTTGTAAATTGTTGGAAACCTTGGAAGGGTTTCGAAAATTGTACTGTGGTTTGAGCTAGCACCCGAAGCTAGTTGGATTACTGAAAGGGTCGAGTAAGTCTCCCTTGTGTGGAGTGCTCGAGGACTGGACGTAGTCTGGTGGGGCCGAACCAGTATAAATCTCTGTGTTAAATTTATTACTTTTATATCTGTCATTACTTTGTAATCTCATTTTTTAATTTATACTCAAAGCTGTAAAACACCTATTCACCCCCCTCTAGGTGTATTTAGGGACCTACAAGTAATATCAAAGCTGTGTGCTCTAGTATTTTTCTGTGACTTAATCGTCAAGAGCTAAAGATCGCGTTATGGAAGAAGGTTCAGCAACCACTAGGCCACCCTTGTTGAAAAATGACAACTACAACTACTGGAAAATCGTATGAGGAATTTTCTAAGGCAGGATACACACGTGTGGTATGTTGTTGAAAATGGTCCTATAATTCCGATTAAGGATGGACCAGATGGAACCAAGATTTCGAAAAGAATTCTTGAAATGGACACTCATAAGGCGCAGCTCTTCTCCATGGATGATAAAGCTAAGAATATTATCAGCTGTGGCCTTGACATGAATGAGTACAATCGAGTCTCAGCATGTGAGACTGCTAGAGAAATGTGTAGGTTGTTGGAGGTTACTCATGAAGGAACAAATCATGTAAAAGAGACCAAGATCAACATTTTGGTCCAGCAGTATGAGGCCTTCAAGATGAAGGAGCATGAGTCCATAAATGAGATGTACTCCAGATTCACATTCATTATAAATGGACTGAAGCTTTTGGGTAAAATCTACCCAGAGAAAGAAGTTGTCCGAAAAGTTCTCAGATCTCTTCCAAAGAGATGGGAAGCAAACTCACAGCCATTCAAGAGGAAAAGGACTTAAATGTGCTGAAACTTGAAGAATTGGTGGGTTCTCTAACGACTCATGAAATTACGATGAAGATTCATGACGAAGAAGAAACCACCTCCAAGAAGAAGAGCTTAGCTCTTAAAGTTGAGACCTATCATGAACCTGCAGAGAGCAGCGACTATTCTGATCCTGAAATGGCTCTCATCACTCAAAAGTTCAAGAATTTTCTTGCAAGCAAGTGAGATGGGAAGATTAGGAGAAATCCTACAAGCCAATCACATCAGAGAAATAACAGTGATTGGAATGTAAAGGAAAATCCTGATGCCTGCTATGAATGCGGCAAAACTGGGCACATCAAAAAATATTGTCCGCAACTCAAGAACAAGACTGCAAGCAGCAACAGTCGAGATTTCAAAGAAAAGAAGTTGAAGTTCAGAAAAGCTCTGCCGACTTGGGATGGCTCCGATGAAAGTGACAAAGAAATTAGCGAAAGATGATGAAATAGCTCAACACTTTGCTTCAGGGCCAAAGATGATAATTTCAAGGTAATCTCTAAGAATCCTGATTATAATAAACTTAAGTCAGCTTTTCTAGAACTCAATGAAAATTATGAAAAGTTAAAAGTTAAAAATGCCAATCTAAAAAATAAAGCTCTTTCTTTGATAAATACTGTTGAAGAGTTGGAACGCGAAAAGGAAGAGTTTCAAGAAAATATTGAACTTTATATTTATGAAAATACTTCTTTAGAAAATAATTTGAATGCTTCTAAGAAGGAAAACTCTCTTTTGTCTTTTGAAATCCAATCTCTCCGAGGAGTAAAAGTTCCAGTTGAAAATGAATTCTTAAAATCTCAACTGGAAGATATTTCTATATAAAAAATTAATTTACAAAAGGAAATTGAAGATCTGAATTTTACCCTTTCAAAATTTACCCAAGAAAGAGAGAATTTGGATATTCTTTTGGGAAGACAAAGATGTGTTTTTGAGAAAAGTGGAATCGGATACGATCCTGTAAAGAAGCAAAAGGATTATAAAAATTTCTTGAACAGAAATTTTGCTTCTTGCTCTCCATTCACACTCTGTACAGTATGTAACAAGAAAGTAAACTTAGTTAAAAATTTTCCTCTTAATGTTATTAAAAATCAGTCATTCTCTTCTATTACAAAAAATAAAATGAAACAAGTTTGGGTGCCAAAATCTTGTTTATCTAATCTTCTAGAACCCAAGAAAGTGTGGGTACCTAAAGGAACGAAACCAGAATCTTTTGTAGGTATGCTTGAAAGCAAGGGTAGATTACAACAAATGGATTCTCAACAGTGGATACTCAAGACATATGATAGGTGACCGCTCTCTTTTCTCACACATCACCCCGAAAAATGGAGGACTTGTTACCTTTGGAGACAACTCAAATGGGAAGATCATCGGTAAAGGTAAAATTGGCACCGATTCCATAACTATCAATAATGTATCTTTCGTTGGCCGTGCAAAGTTCAATTTGATAAGTATCAGACAACTAATTGATAGTAGACATAAAGTTCAGTTCAAAGGCGATCAATGCTTTATCAGTCATGCCTCAGATGGAGGTACCTTGGTTGATAAGAGAGATGGTAATATCTATACTCTATCTTTTAATGCTTCTGACTCTTCTCATGAAGTGCGTCCTTCTGTTCAACATAATGATATTTGGTTGTGGCATCGTAGATTAGGTAATGTTCACATAGATCTAATCAAGAAACTTCTCTCGAAAGACCTTGTTAGAGGCTTACTAAAACTAAGGTTTATCAAGGATAAAGTTTGTGATGCCTGTCAATATGGTAAACAGTCCAAAACATTTTTTCAAGCCAAAAATGTTGTTTCCACCTCTCGCCCTCTTCAACTCCTTCATTTAGATCTTTTTGGCCCTACGAGAAATGCCAGCCTAGGTGGAACATTTTATGCATTTGTCATTGTTGACAATTTCTCCAGATACACTTGAGTTCTTTTTCTAACTCATAAGGATGAAGCGTTTGAAAAGTTCTTCAGTCTTGTTAAGCAGCTTCAAAATGAGAAGGAGTTGAAGCTTGTAAAAATACGAAGTGATCATGGCGGTGAATTTGAAAAAGATTTTATTCCTTTTTGTATTCAAAATGGCATTTCACATGAGTTTTCTGCTCCTTGGACACCCCAACAAAATGGGGTTGTAGAGAGAAAGAATCGTACTCTGTAAGAAATGGCCAGAACCATGCTTCATAAAAACTCTTTGCCAAAATATTTTTAGGCTGAAGCTGTCAGCACTTCCTATTACATGTTGAACAGAGTACTCATTTAACCAATTCTTGATAAAATACCTTACGAACTGTTCTCAAATCGAAAACCAAAAATCGATTATTTCAAGGTTTTCGGTTGCAAATGCTTTATTTTGAACAGTCGTGAGAACTTGTTGCAAAATGGAGGACTTGTTACCTTCGAAGACAACTCGAATGGGAAGATCATCGCTAAAGGCAAAATTGGCACCGATTCCATATCTATAGATAATGTATCCTTGGTTGACGGTTTGAAGTTCAATTTGATAAGTATTAGTCAACTCATCGATAATGGACACAAAGTTCAGTTCGAAGGCAATCAATGCCTAATCAGTCATGCCTTGGTTGGTACAAGAGATGGAGATACCTTGGTTGGTAAGAGAGATGGTAATATCTATACTTTATCTTTTGATGCATCTGACTCTTCACTTGAAGTTTGTCTTTCTGCTCAACATAATGATATTTGGTTGTGGCATAGTAGATTAGGTCATGTTCACATGAATCTAATCAAGTAACTTCTCTCGAAAGAGCTTGTCAGAGGCTTACCAAAGTTAAGGTTTGTCGAGGATAAGGTTTGTCGAGGATAAGGTTTGTTATGCATGTCAATACGGTAAACAGTCAAAAACATCTTTTCAAGCCAAAAATGTCGTTTCCACCTCTCGCCCTCTTCAACTCCTTCATTTAGATCTTTTTGGCCCCACGAGAAATGCCAACCTAGGTGGAAAATTTTATGCTATCGTCATTGTTGATAATTTTTCAAGATACACCTGGGTTCTTTTTCTAACTCATAAGGATTAAGCATTTGAAAAAAATTTCAGTCTTGTTCAACAGCTTCAAAACGAGAAGGAGTTGAAGCTTGTAAAAATTCAAAGTGATCATAGCGGTGAATTTGAAAAATATTTTATTCCTTTTTTTATTCAAAATGGCATTTCACATGAGTTTTCCGCTCCTCGGATGCCCCAACAAAATGGGGTTGTAGAGAGAAAGAATCGTACTCTGTAAGAAATGGCCAAAACCATGCTTCATGAAAAATCTCTGCCAAAATATTTCTGGGCCGAAGCCGTCAGCACTTCCTGTTTTGTGTTAAACCGAGTACTCATCAGACCGATTCTTGACAAAACTCTGTATGAACTATTCTGAAATCGAAAATCAAAAATTGATTACTTTAAGGTTTTCGATTGCAAATGTTTTATTTTGAATAATCGTGAGAACTTAGGTAAGTTTGATGCGAAGTCTGATGAGGAAATATTTCTTGGTTATTCATTAAAAAGCAGAGCATATAGAATCTATAACCGTAGAACTATGACAGTTGAAGAATCTATGCATGTAGGTATTTGAAGAATCTAATGTTGAAAAACCAAGTAAGAATGCAAGTGATGACAGTGAAGAACTCTCCATGGACTTGAACAACAAACTTGATGTCTCCTCAACTGAGGGGGAGTGTTCAACATCTTCTCACAATAATAGTGACGAGACTCTGCCTCTTCCAAAAAGCTGGAGATACTCCTCCAGTCATCCATTAGAACAAGTCATTGGTAATGTGGAATGCGGAGTTACATCACAATCTATGGTGAATCTTATTTGCGCGGATTTTGCTTTTCTTTCTCAAATAGAGCCTAAAAACATTTCAGAGGCTCTAAACTATTCTAAGTGGATTCTTGCCATGCAAGATGAATTGAATCAATTTAAGAGAAGCGATGTTTGGGTCACTAGTTCCGGCTCCTGTTCAACAAAAGGTCATTGGAACAAAGTGGGTTTTTTGAAACAAACTTGATGAAAATGGCCATATTGTTCGTAACAAGGTTAGACTAGTTGCTCAAGGATACAATCAAGTCGAAGGGGTTGATTTTGATGAAACCTTAGCCCCAGTTGCTCGACTTGAAGCTATCTGAATGCCTTTTGGCATTTTCATGTCATATGAACTTTAAACTTTTTCAAATGGATGTGAAAAGTGCTTTCTTGAATGGGGTAATATAGGAGGAAGTGTTCGTTAAACAACCTCCTGGTTTTGAAAATGAAAAATACCCAATCATGTCTTTAAGCTGAAAAAGGCTTTGTACGGTCTTAAACAAGCTCCTTGAGCTTGGTACAATCGTCTGAGCAGCTTCCTCATTGATCATGGATTCTCTCGTGGCAAAGTCGATACTACTCTTTTACTAAAATTCGTAATTGGCACATTTTGAGAGTTCAAGTTTATGTTAATGACATTATTTTTGGTGCCACTAACAATGATCTATGCCAAGAGTTTGCTGAGAGTATGCGCAGGGAATTTGAGATGAGCATGATGGGAGAACTTACCTTCTTCCTTAGACTTCAAATCAAGCAGTCAATAGAAAGAATTTTTATAAGCCAATCCAAGTACACGCGAGAGCTTTTGAAACGGTTTGGCTTGTATAATGCTAAATCTAGAAGGACCCTATTTCTCCTAGCTTTAATCTTGCCAAAGATGAAAATGGTAAAGATGTAGATAACAAACTTTACCGTGGCATGATTGGTAGTTTGCTCTCTCTTACTGCTTCTAGACCTGACATAATGTTTAGTGTATGTATTTGTGCCAGTTTTCAAGCTTGCCCCCCAAAGAATCTCATCTTTCTGCAATTAAAAGTATTTTTAAATACCTTTCTGGGACTTTAAATCTAGGACTTTGGTATCCACAAAACTCCTCGTTAGATCTAGTAGGTTTTTTGGATTCTGATTATGCGGGATTTCTTGTTGATTGCAAGAGTACTAGCTGCACTTGTCAATTCCTTGGAGATGCTTTAGTGTCCTGGCACAGTAAGAAACAAACTTTTGTGGCTCTCTCCACAACTGAGGCAGAATATGTTGCGGCTGGAAGTTGTTGTGCCCAATTAATATGGATACGTCAAACCTTGTGAGATTTCGGCGTCAAAATAGATCGTATTCCTTTTATGTGGACAGTAGTAGTGCTGCTGATATTTGTAAAAATCATGTTCAACACTCGCGGACTAAGCACATCGATATTCGTCACCACTTTCTCCGAGACAAATTTCAGAAAGGATTAATAGAACTCAAGAAAGTTGGCTCTGAAGATCAGCTCGCAGATATCTTTACAAGACCCTTAGCTGAATCCTCTTTCTGTTCTCTTTGTCGTCGTTTAGGAATGTGTGATCTTAGCTAAATTTTTTTATTTTTTTTACCGAAATCTTTCTCTTTGACTGTTCAGTTTTGTTCCTTCGTCGCTTCAAAAGTAATTTTTTTCTCTCCTTGGTCTCTAACCACTTTCAGTCGACCAAAAGTTTTTTAATCAACTAAAAGTTCTTAAGTCAACTAAAAGTCAGTTTTCAGTCGAATAAAAGTTCTCTTTCACCTTCCAAATCTGTTGGATTTAGTTGACTGAAAAGTCCACTTTCAGTCAACTAAAACATTTTCAGTCGATTGAAACATGACTTTCAGTCGACTAAAAGTTCGTTGCCTTTATATAGCCCCCCTTTTTCACTTTAACTTTTTACTGTTCCCTTTTTTTTTCACTGTTTGTCTTTTGTTTTCACAGACTCTTACTTTTCTTCTCTCTCTAGTCCACCTGTCACTCCAAGGACCCACATGGACTCCAATCCACGCCCTTGTAGTCGGCATCGTCTTATCATTGACTATGATGATGAATCCGACGTGGCTCCTGCCTCTACTATTGCTTCACCTATTGCTGTTGCTCCACCACTGCCATCCTCCCTCCGCCGCACTCGTCAAACATCAATTGCTACTCCCCGTCCATCATCCTCTGCACTTATCCCTCCGCCGTCTGCTGTTCCGTCATCTTCAGGTACTGTTGTTCCTACTCCTCCTCCACCTGTTACCTCTTCTTCATCTGCTCGTCCACCAACCTGTCCACCCCTCCTGCCCTTATATTTCCCTTACCGATATACTTCACATTCCCCATTTCTTTTCGACTGTTGATAACCAAATCACCTACTATAAAATTTTTGTAAATCGGGAGGTCGTCCCTGGTCATCCAAGTAATGTCAATCTAATGACTCAACTTGGTCTTACAGGCCTTTTTGAGCGAATGGGTTGTCTCTCCATTCTCTCTCCACCTTCCATTTATTACCTTGCTCTTGTTAGCATGTTCTACTCCAACATGCATTTTACTGCTCAGTCACCTACCTTTTTGACCACAGATGTGAATGGGTTCCACATCCATCTCGATGCCACCACCTTAGCCCACATACTCGATTTTACCAATCAATCCTCTACCCTTGTTTTCACCGCAAACACATGGTGTACCACCAGCTCCTTTACTCCCCTCCAACAAACACAAACTCTTTTAGGCGACCCGTCCATTTCTCAACCCCGCAAACCTAGTCTAGGTGACCTTTCTCCTCATCATAGTGTCCTCCATATTATTCTTTGTTATAATCTCTCGGCCCGTTCCGGTTCATATGCTACTTTTTCATATTTATACATCATTCTTCTCACCCACTTCATTTGGGGTTCTCCCTTAAACATTACGGGTATTATCATGCTCTAATGAATGTCAGAAAAACCAAATCATTTGCTAATCTTCCTTTCGGACTCCTGTTAACCCGTATTTTTGAATATTTTCATGTCCCTCTGCCTACCTCTAACTCGGAATGTATCTTTCTTCCGAGTCACCATGTTCTTGATGAAACTTTTCTTCGTCATATCGATTTCGCCATTCGCTCTGATCTCACCTCCGACACTGTCCTTCTTGAGAGCATCACTGTTACCGACCCTTCCCATACTCAGTCTGTTATGGCCCCCGCTCCTCCTTCTACTCCTGTTCCCTCCCCTGCTCCTGCAATTCCCTCAGCCGCACCTTCTGCTTATTCCCCGTCTATTTCACCACCACCACCTCCTTCTACTCAGTTCATACCCCCTGCACCTCCTGACCCATCTAGCTCTATCCCTTTCCCTCCTTCTGACCCTTCCTCCTCGATCCCTCCTCTTCTGCACAAGGTGCTCGTCGATCTGCTCCACCGCCTGCTGATCCCTCCTCTTCTGCCCACGGTGCTGGTTGCCGTCGACCTTAGCATTTTATTTATTTATTTATTCTTTTGCTTGTTGCACTAGCTGCCCCTCTTTTTGATTTGACAAAGGGGGAGAACGAGTACTAATTGATCATTCTTTGTATGCATCTTTATTAATTCTTTTGTTAAATGTTAAAGATGCTCTTTAAGTTATTTCCTTGTGTGAATGTTAACTGATTAAGGGAGAGTATGTCTTTATAATGTTAGAACTAATATTGTCATCATCAAAAAGGGGGAGATTGTGGACTTATTGATTTTGATGTTTCCAGACTTATTATCTCTAACATTAATCTGACAACATTATTAAGATAAATAATTCAAGATTTATCTTAATCAAACAAAGACGAGATCTTGACATGGACAAAGCTTGAACCTAGACTTGGACTTCGGATTTAAAGACTTGGACTACATTGAAGATGCAAGAACCTGAAGTCTATTTTTCCTTGTTAGCATTTCTAAGTCTTTCTTAAAAGATCTGACATAAATTCTAGTAACGAGCCAAAACTTTTAGTCGAAGTCAAATCTTTTAGTCGAAGGCAAAATATTTTAGTCAAAGCCAAATGTTTTAGTCGAAGCCAAAAAAAAAAATCTTTTAGTCGAAGTCAAAATGTTTTAGTCGAAGCCAAAATATTTTAGTCGAAGTCAAATGTTTTAGTCGAAGCCAAAACTTTTAGTCGAAGCCAAAAAAATTTAGTCGAAGTCAAAACTTTTAGTCGAAGCCAAATCTTTTAGTTGAAGCAAAACTTTTAGTCGACTCATTCTCTTGTTTTAGTCGAATCCTTTTTTTTTGGGGGCTTTCCCTTCCTAACGGTTCACTTCCGTTACTTGTATAAAAAGGGGTCCTGGAGAGCATTCTACATCTCTCTCTCACGAATTATTTCTCTCTTAAAAAAAATCTCTCATCTTGATCTTTTATTCTCATCTATTCTCTATTGAGTGAGTTTACCTTTGAGACAGTTCATTGTAAGCTTCTTGGTTTGGTTCTTGAAAGAATATAGATCTTCCCACCTAAGAAGGCTTAGTCTTAGTTTTCATTGTAACATCTTCTCAAGAAGGAACTTGTTTGTTGTATTCAAATTGTAAATCTCTTTTCATTTGTAAATTGTTGGAAACCTTGGAAGGGTTTCGGAAATTGTACTGCGGTTTGAGCTAGCACCCGAAGCTAGTTGGATTAGTGAAAGGCTCGAGTAGGTCTCCCTTGCGTGGAGTTCTCGAGGACTGGACGTAGGCTGGTGGGGCTGAACCAGTATAAATCTTTGTGTTAAATTTATTACTGTTATATCTGTCATTACTTTATAATCTCATTTTTTTAATTTATACTCAAAGCTGTAAAACACATATTCACCCCCCCCTCTAGGTGTATTTAGGGACCTACATATCTGAACCTGTGTAATTATGAAGGGTTAGTACCTTAATGAAAAGGTATAGTTATCGTACATCATGCATATGTACACATTCTGAGTATTACATGAGTGGCATTGCCTCTACCCATGGTCAATATTTTTGAACTTCTTACATTGTCTCTTATGATGATTGTTTTGAAAATGATTGAAAATGAATGTCTTGGTATTTTATTGAAGGGTATTGAGTTGAAACTCTTCCCCATATTGTGACCAAACTATTTGTGATTATATGAAACCCTTCCCCATATTGCCCTTGAAGTATATGTGTTCGTTTTGAAATCTTTTGAGACATCATCATTGTATTTTAAAATGATGGCTTTAAAAATGATCTTTAGATGATCATTTTGGTGTCTGTTATTGATCGTTTTAGAAATCATCAAACTGTTTATGATTGTTTGGAATGTTTTGAAAAATTATCATAGAATTGACTCTTAGATCTTTTTATAATTCCTTGGGTTATTCCTTGAACAACCTTACTGAGCTCTCAAAAGCTCACTTTCATTTGATTCATCTCTGTAGGTAATGATCAACCGTAGACTGCATGGAATGGGTTAAAGCTTGTGTGAAGTATTGGAGTGCCCACTAGTACTATGTAGTAAGACCCCTGTGTGGGTTGGTGCTGTTAACTCGTTGTAAAAAGAACTTGAGATTGTAAAGAACTTAAGCTTAATAGCTTTAGTTTAAGCTTTTTTTTTTGTAGCCTTGTATCTTGGAGGGTTTAAGTTAATGTATTGGAAGTTGGATTTGAGCAGAGATTGTATGTGTCAGAAACAGCGTTGGATGTGATTTGATACGATATAGTACGTTAACACTCGGGGAAGTTGGGGCGACGGAGCTCCGAATTTCTGGGTCGTTACAGTTAGTATCAGAGCAGTTCGATCTTCTGGTGTTAAGAGCTTAAGTATATGATTTTGTAAACACGTAACCACATAGTATAGGTAACACGATTTTGTAGAACCTATTTCGTTTAATGTGAGTAGGGTAGGATGATGGTAGAGTTAAGAAGTCTACATTTAACTTATAATTGTATTGTTCTTTAGACATGTGTCAGTATAACTCTGATAACTGTTATTTGTATCGATATGGCTCGCACTCGTAGCACTGGCAATGGAGATAGTACAGAGGGCCAGGAGGTCCCTGATAGAGAGGTGCCTCGACCTAACAGGGAGGAACAACAGAATCTAAAACCAATGGCTGCACTGTTAAACACTATGAATTAGATTTTGATGATGACACAAAATCTGACTAACCAGCAGCAAAGAGCACATCTCACAGGTACAAACAAAATGCGACTAGCTTTAACAGGTCATTGGACCCTATGGAGGCAGAGAACTGGACGAATGAAATGGAGAAAAATTTTCAAGCTATTCACTGTAGGGAGAAAGAAAAAGTTGAATTTACTGTCTAAAAACTAAGATGTGAGGTTGATCAGTGGTGGAAAATGGTATAAAGGAATTTGACTCATCAACAGTTGGATGACATGACTTGGGAACAATCCAGGGAATTGTTCTTCAACCGGTATTTTTTCAACAAGTTATCGTGAACAGATGTTGAGAGAATTTGCTAATATGAAGCAAGCAGATCAAGAATTAGTAGATGAAATTTGAAATGAGATTTTCATGCCTCGCCAGATTTGCATAAAGGATGTTTCTAATAGAAAGAGATAGATGCCAAAAGTTTGAGTGGGGCTTTAGGCCTGGATTGAGGGATGGAGTGGTTTCTGCTCAATTAACCAACTATATGGAATGTGTAGACTTGGCACATGCTTTGGAACAATTCAAGTCCAACAACAGAGAGTGGTACAACTGGAGACTGAAGAGAGCTAGGCAAGAGTTTTCCCATGATAGATTTATAGAGGCTGACAAGCATCGTCAGTCAGCATAACAAGGTACCCAAGGCCCCAGGATGCGGCAGAATCAAGAACTTTGGCCTGTATCAGCTTAGGGATTTAGACCTGGGTAGAGTTCTGGAATTCGATCAGGGCATGATATGGGATTTAAAGGAGTGCAGGGTGCAGGCCCTTGATCAGTTCAGAGTACTAGATTTGGATCATTACAGAGCTAAGGAATTCGACCTACACATAGTAATGGTCAGGGTAGCAGGTTAGTTTTTTAGCCATCCTATGTGTCATGTGTGAGAGAAATCATGGTGGTAAGTCATGCTATAGATTTTGGTCATAATATGGAGCCACCATGTACTTGGTTACATGTTGACTAACCTAATTTTAATATAAAATAAAGGGTATGTTTTAAAAGGAAAATAAAGAAAAGAAAATAGAAAGAAATTCGGGAGAAAGAAAGGAAGAAGAAGCAGAAAGAAGAAATAGAGGAAAGAAGAAAGAACAAAGAGAGCGAAGCAGGGAAATTCAGGCAAGGGAAAACAGAGAAGGATTGAAGGAAATTCGGGAATCTCCTAAGCGTAATTTTTCCACCCTTTTAGTGTGTTAGATTCAATGTGTTCAGTGTGTGTGTGTGTGTGTGTGTTTTAATGTGTTGTGTAATCAGGGTTGCGACCACCTCAACCAAGGTAACGTCACCGGCTGAGTTATCAGCCATAATTACATTCAAAACCCTGTGCTGAATACAGAGTAACTACATTCTCATACTCATACATCATTAATAGACGCTCCAAAATGAGTCTTTAGAAAATTTTTGTTACAAACATACATCATAGTGCAGCGGAAGACTTTCAAATCTCTAAACAACATGAATGGTTACAACCTAATAGACGATTGTAGTCGTGTGACTTTTATCAACCTATTTCGCAGCTCAATCTTTATCTCACCATTTCCAGCTTGTCTTACCTCACACAACTTATCCCCTTGCTCAACTTTTTTAGCTTGTTTTTCTTCCCTTTTCAAGAGGGTTCTCCTTGTTCAACCTTATAGCCTGCACAATACAACATAAGGAATGAGCGCAAATCGCCCAGTAAAGACAACACGAGGAGTATCGTGTACAAATGATTCAAAAGATTCGGAGCAATAATAATCATCTCACGATAGCAATGAATCAAGAGTAGTCAATAATTTCAGCATCAACATAACTTGTCAAACAATAATTTTTCTTTCGATAGACTGAGCGGCTTTAAGGCCCAACAGAACAACATTACTGCCACCTCCTCATGGACAAGACTAATTGACTGACTATGCATGTGAACCCATAATCCAAGGTCATAAAAATAAGCATCATTGAAATACAAATCATTAAAATCATCAACATCAAAAGAAAATCAAATGCAATGCACGTGGACACGAAAGACAGGACTCGACCAGACACGACAGACTCTGCTCGAGCGACATTCATCCTATTTGGCCAATGATCATAATTCATAGGTCAACCTCCTCATATTGATGTCTCATTTTACGGGATGTTCATCTCAGTCTCAAATAAATAGGAGAGACATTATGAATAAGAAGGGAACTCATCTAGAGTGCTTTCCCTAACCACCTTACAACCCAGCAGCAGGACTTCTTCAACGGGGCGGACTAAGGGAAAATTTATTTCACCTTATGTCCTCAACAACACAGCTCAACAAGGAATACCGGATCAGAAGATCAACCGGTGTTCAGACCTAACAACAAAATTTCAATGTAACATCATTAACAAGGCGGACTTGGGAGAAGATTACCGCAAGCCCTCAACAATGTTCTTACATAAGAGGAATGTCGACTACCAATAAGTGCTGACATCTCACAACAACATGCAACGACCTCAACAACGTCATCATCAATGACAGGGCGGACTCGGGAGAAGTTGGCCACAAGTCCTCAATGGTGTTCTCAAAGACAAGAGATATCGGCTATTAATAACTGCCGACATCTCACAACAACACGATAACCCTACGCAACATCATCATCCAGTTCAGGTATGCTAATCGAATCGAATCATAGCATACAAGGACACTCGTCGAACTAAGGGAATTTATTCTACTCTAAGTTCTCAACAGCACAATTCAAATATGCATAAACCTGTCACAATGACTATCGGTGACCAATCATAGCAACAAGAATTCAACAACACGTCATCAACATGGCATGCTAATCAAAATAATGAATTAGCATATGAGAACCGCATTGTTCTTACCTGATTGGCTTATAGCCAAAGCAACTCGTAATCTCTGATCGCAACGAGCTGCATCACCTAGTCAAATCATACTCTGCTGGTTAGACATCATTCAACATATACGCACTCCTTATTCTACCCCTTCCGATTTAATCATTTATAGAGTCTTACGACAGTTTGTTAATCTGATCCAATAATTGGATCCTTAACCTAGCTTACCAACGCATTAGCAATAACCATTATCTCATCATTTCAACGTATTAACACCATTCTTCACTTCCCACCACCCCGAACACTGGATTACGTGCGTTCGCTAAATCTTGGTGTCATCCTGACAAATTACCAAAATACCCCCTAATGGCCGCTACACCACCAACACCCCAAAACTGCTTTAAAACTACCTTTTAGACGTACTACAACATTTATAGAACAAATAGTCCCTCAAAAATTTTAAAGGAAATTTTTTTTACCAAAACACCCCTTGGCACCCAACGCCCCAACAAACATCTCAAAACCCCTTCAAAATAAATTTTTGGATGTCTTACACCCCTTTCCAAACCAACAGTCCTTCAAAGCATTTTATAAAAAAATTATCAAAATACCCCTCTGGGCGGCAAATTATCAAAATGCCCCTAGGGGTTCACTATTATCGGAACGCCCCGAATCAGCTTCAAAATAACCTTTTAGGTGTTTTACAACCCTTTCTGGACTAAAAAGTCCTTTAAAAAATTTTACCGAGAAAATTACCAAAATAACCCTCTGTGGGTGGCAAATTACCAAAATGCCCCTGAGGGTTCCCAGCCTCAAAAAATCTCAAAAGTGCTTTAAAATGTTATTTTAAGCCTCCTGAATTCATTCTTGAGCTTAAAAGTATTTTATAAAATTTTTGCTCAAAAATCTCGAACTGGTGTCCAGACCAAGCGTTTAAAAGCCTGTTCGGCCAAAAATAGCTAACGACTTCGAAATGACCCAAAATCTTGAAAAATAGAACTTCTCAACATCCTAAGGTTCTCATAAAATTTCAGCATGAAACCGCGTTTGTTTAATATTTTAAATTCCACTGCACAGTTTCAAAGTTCCCATATTGATTAACCATTTTCCAAACCTCAAACAAATTTGAAAGGTTTCCACAATGTCGGTCTCCTAAAGTCTCCTAAAAATAACTAGGGTCTTTTTTTTTGCACTTTGGCTAAATCTGACGTTAACTATTTTTAAAAAATCAAATTTTAAACTGTTTACTTAATTTCCGCCTTTAGTGAAAAAAATAGTCACTATTCACATCAAACACACACACTAATTCACATTTTCTTCACACAGTCTTCATCTTCTTCCTCACTTCATTCACTGCCGATTGCAACCATCACACAAATTTCATCTTTTCTACCCAAAGTCATTTCTAATTACATTCAAATTCATCATATTTCACACCTTTATACATTCTAACACACATTAATCCAACCCAAAATCTCCATGTTCAACCACCCGAATCATATTCATATACATACACCAAGAACACGCACCAAACACACTCTAAACACACACTTTACTATGAAATTCTATCCATTTTTTGTTCTTTTACCATTTTAGGCTCTCATATAACCATAATACAACTTAAGTTCATTCGAATCCCTTCCTCCCGAACCCATATACACCGTGACACACACACACACACACACATGTACAAACGGAGCACCTTCAACTGAAACCCACAAACTTAATACAAGAATTTCACATAATTAATTCAGAGAAGATGAAGTACCCTATTAAGGTTTGGAAATCATTTATTTTTCCTTTCTTTCTTCTCTACTTCTTCCTCTCTTCTTCCCTGTTTTTGGGTTTTTGACAGATTACTGTTCACGCCACTTTTCTTTATTTTCATTTTCCACCCTAACCAGTTTTCCTTTTTATTTTACTTCTTACATCTTATACTCCCTTATTTTACTGTTTAATAAAACTTAGTCAGCTTAGTTTAACCAAGAGGTGGCGACCATACAGCTGACTTCTATTCAATTGTGACACCTTCTACCACTTTCAATAATTTGTACTTTAGTCCCTCAAGTTTTTGAAATTGCATTTTGACCCCTCAACTCTGGAAAATTATAATTTGACCCCAAAATCACCATAACCCCTCATGTAGCCCCTTATCACCTCATTATCATCAAGATGATACTACTTAGTAACAATATGCATCTCATTCACCATATTTCTCAAAGTTACACTTTTGCCCCCTTAACTTTCCAAAATTATATTTTAACCCCCAAAACCACACTAACCCCCCCTTTTAGCTCCCTAACACTTAATCATCACCAACATATTACTACTTAATAAAAATAGCACCCCTTCATTAATCAAACTCACGGTTAGATTAATTTTTGGTATTTCCCTAGGGTATCACAAGTGTGTAAAGGGTGAATTCAGTGTGTGTTTGGTCTGGAACGGTAGGGTGTTCATGGTTGTGTGTGTGAGTGTGTAGTTCATGTGTGTGTACATGGAAAAGGATGAAAGTGAAGGGGTTGCTGTTGTGCTATGTGCAGTGTGTGCGTGGGTGTTCGTGTGGTGGTGTTCTGATGTGTGGTGTTGTGGTGAATGTCAGGTGTTTGGTGTGTGTGAGGTAGTGTCAGAGTGTGTATATGTGTGTAATATGTGTATCTATGTGTAGTGTGGTGTGTGTGTGTGTGTGTGTGTGTGTGTGTGTGTGTGAATTATATGTGTGTATCTCAGCAGAATGAAGAAGAAGACAAGTGTGTGCATGTTTTGTGTGTGTGTGTGTGTGAGGTGTTTTACTGTGGGGGGGTGGTTAGTAGTTTTAAACGAATTTTCATAAGTAGTTTGGATCAAAATCTGAGAAAGTTCAAAACATAGACCCCTATTTTTTGTATGAGACATCCGCTATAAAAAAATTTGGAAATTTTCAGTGACCGCGAGAGACACTTAATTAGGGTATCAATTAAAAAGAATTCTCGAATTGTTTGATGTAGCAAATCAAGTTATTTTGCTCTAAAAGTTTTTGGAAAACCTTATATTATTGAGAAGTATTTTCTAAAACTTCGTTCTATTCCAAGGTCGATAGCTATTTTAGCAGAACTAGCTTCTGAGCATTCGGTCTGGACACTAGTTCAGGGTTTTTGAAGGAAAATTTCCTGAGACACTTTTTAGCCCAAAAATAACTTCAGGATACTTAAAATAGTGTTTTAATGTGTTTTCGAGATTTTTTCGGTACGTAATCCCCAGTGGGGTATTTTAGTAATATGCCACCTAGAGGGTGTATTTCGATAAAAGGTACTTTTGGGTAAATTCAAATACGATAGGGATATTTTAGTGGTCTTACTTACGAGAAGGACGTTTTGGTAATTTGAGTATGAGGGTGCTTTTGGTAATTTTATAATAGGAGAATTTTTGTAATTTTACCTACCCTGTGAGGGGTTTATTTTGGCAGTGTACGTGAGTCAGCATTGAGTTTATAATATCGTAGTGCAAACTGTATTCTGATCATTTGATTGTTCGGTTTAGGTTAAGGCAAAAGACTTTCTAGTTAGGATAATTTAACTTCGGATCCAGGTAAGAGTTTCTATCTGAACCTAATGGCATTTGAAAAAAAATAACCATATAACTTCAGGGCAATAAAGTCATTTTTTTAAACCATTAGGTTTTATAAGATTCCGTTTGGTCAAGGGACATAAGTATAATTTGTCTAAACTATTGGGCACGCCTGTAATTTCACCCTAACCTTAAGGACATTACTGTAATTATCCCATTTGGAAATCATCAAATTGTTTAAAATGTTTTGAAAAATTATCATAAAATTGACTCTTAAATCTTTTTGTAATTCCTTTGGTTGTTCCTTGAACGACCTTACTGAGCAGTCAAAAGCTCACCCTTTGTTTGACTCCCTTCCTCAGGTAACAGTCAACCACAGATTGCTTGGGGTTGGGTTTGTGTGAAGTGTTAGAGTGCCCGCCACTACTATGTAGAAAGACCCTGCGTGGGTCGGTACTATTAACTCGTTTAAAAAAAGAATTATAGTTTCTAAAGAACCTAAGTTTAAGCTAATTTTTTTTTTGTAACCTTGTATTTTGGAGGTTTTAGGTTAATGTGTTGAAATTGCATTTAAGCAGAGATTGTATTTGTTAGTAAACAAGATTTGATGTGAATTGATGCGATGTGGTAGGTTAAGGTTCCGGGAATTCAAGGCGATGGAGCTCCGAATTTTCGGGTCGTTCTAGTATGAGACAGAATTCTATAGTGTAGACTTGGATGAGATAAAGACATTGACCCTAAGTGTCGGGATAGGGGAATCACATGGATCCTTTGGACAAGAACGCATACATACTATACTGACAATGCAATGAACTAGAAGATGACGAACTCTATCACAAATCATGAAAGGGGAATCACAGAGAGTCCCTAGACAAAATGCATGCAGGCAACACTAACTATGAAATGAACTAGATGAAGATTGACAACATCATGACAATCAAGAGATGGAGCCTTTGGGTTAAGAAAAAAACGTACGCAAAATAGGAATTGTCATGAAAAGGGGGCAAGAGAACCCCTTTAACAAAATGCATACAGACGACGATGACCATGCA
Organism: Escallonia herrerae; assembly: GCA_033070095.1. Classification (NCBI taxonomy): domain Eukaryota; kingdom Viridiplantae; phylum Streptophyta; class Magnoliopsida; order Escalloniales; family Escalloniaceae; genus Escallonia; species Escallonia herrerae. The sequence goes on from JAVXUP010001739.1 coordinate 140,055, forward strand.
ATAGACTAAGAAAACAAAGACAGTCATTATCATGACTATCGTGAGAGGGGACTCCTAGGGAGCCCCTAGACAAAATGCATATGGACAAGACTGATCATGAAATATAATGGAGACTGACGGACACTATCACGACTGTCGTGAGGAAGGACTCACATGAAGCCTCTGGACCAAAATATAAATAGGGTTGACTCTACATAACCCTAATGGAAAAGAAACCCCTATTATGATTGTCAGGAGGAGAGACTCACAGGGAGCCGCTAGACCAAAATACAAGTAGCGTTGACCCTATCATATCCGTAATGGAAGGCAGATCACAATGGAAACCCCCAAGGACATCTACAAAGAAGAACCTAAAACAAAGACAATATCCTTTCACAATTGCAGAGCATGTTTGAATTGAAAATCACTTTGATTGCCCAATATGATGAATCGACCATTCACTTTGAGATCTAATCTCTTTTTCATACATCATTTTATCATTTAAAATTTAAGGCAATGGTGCCACTCCGTTGATATGTCCATCTTTACCCAAAGAGGGAAGACCACCGATATTTTTGATCGAAAAATTTTAAATGTCATACAACTTCACCGAAGAAGTTGATTCTTAAGTTAAACACTCAGGTTTGAATCCTTAAGACTACCATGAAAAGGTTGGGCCCAAATGGTGGATAGTGAGGATGTATGGAAATGACAGTGTATGAACTGTGAGGCTGATGTGCATGCTGGGGAATTCTATAATCAGTGAGGCTCATGGAGTCCGATCCTAGAATTAGCTAACAGATCAATGTATATGCCTATGCTGATAAAAAGCACGTGATTGTCAAGTGCGTGATAGAAAGGTACAAGATAAAGTCGTAAGGCTTCTCATATAATCATTGAAGGGACAAAAAATATATCAAACTGTCGTACAAGGCATGGTTCCCGTATTAGATGGGGTAGGTCAAATAGGTCATGAAGATTAGTGGGTCCTCATCATGCCACAAGGAGGTTAACAGATAAGGTTCGGGTGATCAGGAACTGAAGGGTTAGCAAACAAGCCAATATGAAGATGAACATATCATATCATGATGTAGCATGCTAAAAAAATGCATTGACCATGATCTTATTTATTTATTTATATTTTTTTCGACCTCATCAAATTGTAGGAGACCTTTGTCTCTCTTGAATAAGCATAACCTCAAGGAGAATTTTATACGGGACAAAATGTAGGCCAAGGTGTAGGCTAAGAAGTGAATGGTAAATAAACTCAAAAACTTAAACATAAAACCAATGCCCCTAGTGTGTGCCACTGGAGACCAAGCTTAAAAGGTGAGCAAGCTGCCTATGTATCCCCATTTGGGGAATCACGTTGGACGTAGTTCAAAAAGGATTTGCTAGATATATATATATATATATATATATATATATATATATATATATATATATATATATATATACTTAGTCGATGGCAATTCTATGTGCTGAATCTTTTGATGATCATTCTCCAACATTTTCTGTTTCTCTTTTTTTTCTTTTCCCCTTTTTTTGAACATTTGCTTCTTTTTCGAGATAGGGCAACTGGCCATCGTGATTTCATTCCTCATCTATCTTCAAGACTTTCGTTCCTATGAGGGGGACCCTTTCCATGTTAGGTTGACTTTGCAGCAATACTTGGGACATAGGCACACACAAGGAGACTACCCGCTCTAAAGTTAGAAATATAGGTTTTCAAAAAGAAAGGCTAAACTAATTAGGGCCAAAAGGCTAGCAAATGGGGAATATCTAGTACAGGGTAATCAAGATGAAATGTGGTGGCCAAATGATGGCCTTCAATCATTAAGAATGCTCAGTCCATGGAAGATTCATGCAAACCTACATTTATTAACTTCTGCCTGGATCGCCCTTTTCAGGATTTTCAGTCTAGCGGGCTTTTTCTTTTTCTTCTTTAAAGATGAATGGTCTAAGCTAGGAGAGGGACTAGGCTAGCTTTGAACAGGAGAAAGTCTTGACATCCATATAACACCTCATTGTCTTTAAGGATTGGGCTTACTTTTGGTGAATGAGGGTTGTGGAAGGTTAGCTAAGAAAAGAAGTCATGGCCTTTTCAAAATAGTCTCCCATATTCTCACTCGAATGTCTAAGTTTCTAACCAAATTCTCCTGTTAGGTTTTTTGGCATTCAATTTCGAAGCAAATGAAATTCTAATATTTAAGCTTAAATATACAGGGATACCTACACCCAAGTGCAAAGAAGAAGTATGGACGAGATATACCACTAGTTTATATTTAAAAGCATCTTTTGCACAATATGCATAAGAGGTAGGTCAATTATGGATTCAGCAGGTATGAGATTGGATAATTCTCTCTTACTTTGAATATTTTTATGCTCTCAACTTGCTAAGAATTGACTCTTAGACTTACTAGAAAGACAAACTCTATGTGACTCAAACCCTTAAAGCGACTTCTAAGTTTTTTTTTTCTTTTCGAATTTCTTTGAGTTTTTTTCCCCTTAAAGAACTAAGAGGAAAGAAATGATGACTCAAGGAAGAAACTAGGACGACACAATTGGAGGATGTACATACACATTATTTTATTTCTTTTATCCTTTTTCATTTTGAATGTTTTATTACCCTAGAAGGCGGGAAAGAACATATGACTCAATGAAGAAGTTAGGACCACACAATCGTTGGGATGCACATAAGCACGCCACATAATAAAACATTAAACTGGCTTATTTATACCCATACCAAAATTGGACAGTGATTAATTAGCCGATCAACTTTGTAGGTTAACAGTCCATTTGTTAAGTCAGTAATTCTAGATTTTGGGTGAATGTCTGGAAAAGTGGGGTAAGGACTAATTGTCCGGTTAGCCTTGTGGATTAACCGGTCGGTTGGTTAGTGAGGTAATCATGATTTAAAAAATTTTGGGAAGTTAGGGTTTTGACTAACCGTATGGTCAACTAGTGAGTTATTCAGCCTGTTGGTTAGCAGGTCTGGGGTTTGACTTGAAAATATTATGGAATATGGAAAGTTTTTACTAACCATCCAGTCATTTGGGAGGTTAACCAACCAGTTAATCAGTGGTCTAGCGTGTGTTGGAAAAAAATTTGGAGTAGGGATGGTTCTGAATAACTTCCTGTAACATGGTTGCTTAACCGGCCGGTAAGTCAGTGGTTCAAATGTTTTGGACTTGAAAATTCTTAGGAAGACCAGGGTTCTGACTTACAGTCTAATGACCTTATGGGTTGATCGAACGGTAAGGTAGTGGGTTAGAGTTTGATTCAGGAAATCTTTTGGGAATTTTTCAGGAGGATGGAGTTTTGACTAACCATCCGGTCATCCAGAAGAAGAACCTGCCAGTTGGTCAATGAGGTTAGGGTTTGTTTTTGAGAATTTTTCTTGAGGATAAGACCGCCCGGTCATCCACAAGGAGAATCGGCCAATTGGTCAGTGGGGGTTGAATAAAGTATCAACTACCCAGTTTTGAATTTTTCCAAATAAGGCACATACTGATTAACCATCCAGTTGGGAGCACAGTTAACCAGCCAGTTAGTCAGAGTCTCCCCTTTTTTGCGAAATTACCAGTTTAGCTTACAGAATGTTGTCTGGTTTCCTCGCCAACATACCATAGGCCAATACATGTATTCTCTCAAGAAAGGGGAAAAACACTGCATGGTCTGGGTGTGAGTTGTTTTCCTTATAACTGCGGTATAAAATTCACTCCTATCGGCTCGACTGTGCCATATACCTCACGCCCGTAACTAGGAAGTAAATAATGGGTGATCCCCAGTACTATGCAACTTGTTTGATATACTAAGAAACTAAGAGGAATCTTTAGTATTAGACCATGAAGTTAAGAGCTCAATCGAAAGTTCGCATTGCACTACAAGAAAAAGGACTTTCAGCGACGGACACTTCCATCTCTAAAAGCCCTACATCTATCGCCAAAGACTTTTAGTGACAGACACTCGGTCGCTAAAAGTTTATTGCATATAATCCCATCAGTATAAGTTTTACGAAGAATTTTTGAAATCCATCGCCTAAAGTCGAGTTTGAGCGACGGACGTATTAATACAATTACTCCGTCGCTAAATATATTTTTAGTATTTAAATTTGTTTTTTTCGAAAAATATTTATTATGGAAAATATTTAGCGATATGGAACAATTTGTCGTCAAAAGTTTTAACGACAGACATTTAGTGAGGATTATTCATGGCTAAAAATTATTCAAAAATTGATGACTTTGAGCGACGGAAAATCTTTCTCTAAAAGTCTGTCGCTCAGAAATTCAGCGACGGAATTTTTGCCTCTAAACATCATTTAATCATAGAATAAGTAAGACTTTTAGAGATGGAATAAAATTCGTCGCTAAAAGTCAAACTAATTTTAAAAATATATTTTAATACCCAACCTATAATTACAAATTCTCAACAATCATTCTCAATACAACAAATATTTTTCAATGCACATTAGGGTTAAATATTTACTGATCCATCAGCAATTATTTAACCCTAAAACAGAGACAACACATATGTATAAAGAATGGATTCTATACTAATCGAAAAATAAAATGTATACAAAGTTCAGGAGGGCGCGGGAGTGGGGTACAATAGAGTAGGGGAGGGAAGGGGAGTACAAGTCAGGGGGAGGGGGGAATAGGAATGGGATACAAACAGCTAGGAGGGGAAGGGGTGATCAAGGATCGTCGAGTGTTGAATCTGGATCCTACTGATCGTCCTTGTCCATTGAGGCACCGTGATTCGAATCTGGCTCGGCATGTCCAGCAACAGTGCCCTGCATGTAAAGGCACCAACGCATTAATCTCGATATCAATCATATAAAGTGTTTACTAAACATACATAGTGGTGGTACATGATTATTCACCGCAATCATTCTATCCACCTCCACAGTAATTCGACGGATCTTGTCCTCTTGTAATGACAGTCACTACACGGTTGATGTTTGCGTCTGTGGAAGGGCAGCAGGGGGTAAGGACGCTCTTATCAGGATAAATGCAGTGGTACTGGAGAGGCCGTGTATGCGGCCTTTCGGCCTATTGATGACCAGCGATGTATCCAGCCATAGCTTTAATCCCTCAATACTCATGCCCGTACTCATGGACGCTAATGGTCATCCGGACTGCTGCCCAAACCCCCTGATCTGTTTCAAAACATTAAGGCGACAAACATTAAATACAAAGGCAAAATTTTAACAAACTAAACAAATGAATTCATAACTTACATCGATCTGCCGGGAAATAACTGAAACAAAGTCCCATGTCCGGTGTTGATCGTCTTTATCCTTCTTCCTCACGTGCGTCTGACAGTACGTTGGAGCTAAAACTCATTAGCTGTTAGGTTCGAGTGCTCAACCGCATTCTTGTGTCAGAGGACGTCGAGCCACCGACCACCCCGTGCAAGGGATCTTTTTCCTGCCTATTCTCGTTCTCGCTCTCACTCTTACTCCTGGCCTCCCAGGATGGATCAATCCTCCACTTATCAACCATCTGTCCTCATACAGATTGAGATATTGAATGAGGGGGAAATCCCTTCCACTACTCCATCGGGGCAACCTCGGGCATCATCTTCCTCACTCACTCCCGTGCGTCGTGTAGTCATCACCTGTAATTTTTGCTGATGTAGGCAAAAAAAGCCTGCCGCCCTAATGCCTGCTGCTCAAGCGACTCAAACTCAAACCCCTATTGCAAGGCATCAAATTACACGATCAATATGATTGATTTAAAATTATGTTCTAATTAAACAAATAATGACTGACACAAATGGCCAAAAACCATACCAGCCACTCCTCCCATAAGGACTCCATCGTCATGGCATTTCAGTCCTTCCAGTATAGCCGTGGGTCAAAGAATCGGCTCTCACATGGCCGCTGATCTTTGTCTTCGCTGGAGTCTCCAGGATCCTAATAAAGAAACAAACATCAAATACATTAAACGAGTGGATAGTAATTAATATCGAAATTGAAGATTGTAAGTACTGCATTATGTAATTTTTTTACTTACTGGCCCTCTTGGGTGAGAGTAACTCTCTGTTTACGCTGGGGGTCGATGCGCACCCTGCGTGTCGGTCCATGGCCTTGTCAAGATCCTACAAAACATTAATAATAATACAGAGCAAATACAATTTAAATACCAGTCCAGCATTATGACCAAACGCCATTATCAAATATACCTCAGGTAGAACCCACAAAAGAAGAAGAACCAGCGGGCGTGTGAGAGGAATCGGATCGGGCCTGGGCCAGCAGCTATGACTGGTACTGGGACTATGGCTGGGGCTTGGGCAGTGGTTACTGCTGGGGCGACGGCTGGGGCAAGGGCTGGGTCCGCGGCTAGGGCTGGGCCCTCACCTGCTAGATGTGGGCACTACGTGCCTCATCATCAGCAGGCAATGACGAGGAAGGAGCCACCGAGGTTGATGCAGCTCGACGTCCATCGCAAGCACGGATGGCTCGTGATCTATCCATGTCTGACTTCGTGTACAACAAGTCGAAATTAAAGAAATTAACACATACAAAACAAATATGTAGTCCATATCATGCTACAACACTATATAAATGAACCGAGTTTAAATATGAACCAAGTATAAAAACACTATATGAACAGAGTACTAAAAGAATGCATGTTACAACAGTACAAGTCAATCATATTCATTTTGAGAATCAACACCATCATTATCGTCGAACTTGTCATCCTCTTCTTCCTTGGATTCGTCGTCCACTTCATCGAGTAATTCTTCTTGTTTGTCAGTAGACTTAGCCTCATCATCTTCAACACTTTCTATGTATTTTGCATCATCATCTACGACTTTTTCCACTACATCAACCGTTGGTTAAAGAGGGAGATCGTCCTCCTTGTTGTCCACCTCAATAGGTACTGAGATAGGTGCTTGGTTGGCTTGAAAGGTGTCTACCTTATTGTCATATGCCACGGGTAATTTCTTGGAATTGATAACTGTATACCACTAAGATTTGGGATTTGCAACGTCCTCCATGTAAAAGACTTGTGCAGCTTGACTAGCAAACACAAACAACTCGTCTGATGCAAGTCCTGACTTAACATTGACATCTACAATCCCCTACGAGCTAACACGAATTCCTCTACCGCATGTGACATCAAACCATGTTTACTTGAACTTCACCAGATGGTTTTGGGAACCCAGATATGTTAGCTCAACAATCATATCCAGTTCTCCATAAAAGTCCATGCAATTAAGTCATAACTGTCGCCGTTGACCAAGACTCCACTGTTTGGGTTTGTTTCGTCTAGTCATCATCTTTTACGCTAAACCTAAACCCATTGATGATGTAGCCTCCATGACAGGCTGCTTGTTTACTAGGGCCTTGAGCTAGTAATTTCAACAAGGAGGCTACTGGAGCATCGATCGACTGAACCTATTATATAAGCCAGTGAAAGTTAATAAACCACATATGGAGTAGCATATGAAACATAGTACATTTTGGTTAAAGACTTACACGTCTTCTGAACCACTCTACAAATTGCGATTTTCGGTGAGATTCAAGTCCAGCGGGATCAGTGATTAAATATTTCGCATCGAATTCACTGCAAATCGAGAGAGTTAACCCATTGATCACACATTTTTAATTATGTACAATAATTATCTTAAGTCAAAAACTTACTTAACGAATGCTGAAACTTAATCACAATTTAGAATGTCATATATTATTCCAACACTATACTGTACATCTGTTAGCCACTGAGTATAGGTTCATCCGAACGGACTACCTAACTGATCGAATATTTACATTTACCCTTCCAAATGTGCGCTGGCTCCGGGCTCATTTCAGCTTAGTTGATTTAACCTCGTATCAACATCAGGCCCAAAATATTGGCTATTAAGTTTACAAGCTCTTCTATTGCTTAAGCCTCAGCAATTGAGCTCTCAACACAAGCTTTATTACAGACTTTCTTCTTTAAATGGAACATGGACCTAGAAGTTTAATGAATAGAGCTAGGTGGAATATCAATGAATCAATGTTTGCATTACCTGTAAATGAATAACATAGAGTTAAAGCAATACCTCTCGAATGGATACATCCACTGATATTACACAGGCCCACCCATCTTAGCTTCATACGCCAAGTGAATGTGCAAATGCTCTATTCCATCAAGGAATGATGGTGGAAAGATTTTCTCGAGCTTACAAATTGTCAACACAATGTTCTTCTCAAGCACTTCCATGTTACACACCCGGATTGTAGAAGAAAAGATACCTCAAAAGAAATAAGATAATTCAGTTAGGTCTCGCATACAACCCTTCGCAATAGGAATGAATCTTTCTATAAATACGTAATAGTTATGACTCTTCATCACTTGAAACTTGCATTCTGATACATTGCAGCAACGAGATATGTTGGATGCATACCTATCCGGAAGCTTCAAATTCTTAACCTACTGACAGACCTTCTCTACCTATTTCTTATCTAGACAGTAAGGTACTTTCAGAAGTAGTGTCCTCCCGTTGACATTCTGAGGATGCAATTCACAGCGTACACCCAACTGTTATAGATCCTTTCTCGCATTAAGGTGATACTTCGATTCTTCCTTGAAATTCATCACTGTGTTGAACACATTATCAAAAATATTCGTCTCAATGTTTGTAATATCTATGTTATTTTGGATAATGAGTGTCCTCCAGTAGGCTAACTCCCAGAAAATACATTGTTTCTTCCAGTTGTGCTCTTTCCCGTATCCTAGAATCTTCTGATCTGGCACACCCTTGCCGTATGGTATGTTAGTATCAAGTGCCTCCAGCTACGAGAGCACTTCTTCACCAAATGGGTAGTCCAGTGTGACAACCTCAGCTCATTTGCCCCGTCGAATTTATCCTTCTACCTACAAAACTGATGGTCTGGTGAAAAAAGCTTCTGGTGACATTCGAACCACGAGGGATTCCCGCTGTGCTTTAACGTATGATTGGGATTCACGCCCATACAAGCAAGGCATGCTAACTTTCCATGTGTGCTCCACCCACATGTCATTCCCAATGCTGGGAAATCGTGTATAGTCCATCTAAAAGTTCTGTTTGAGGGATGCATCATAAGTTTTGACTCCATGATCTCATAGTTGTTTGAGCTCATCAATCAATGGCCTTAAATACACATCTATGTCCTTACCGGGAGTCTCAGCCCCGGAATAAGCAACGACAAAAACATATATGGCTTTTTCATGCACATGCCTGGTGGAAGGTTGTACTGGACAATAATAACAAGCTATGTGGAGTAAGGCGTGCTAGACTGGTTAAAAGGGATGAACCCATCGGTTGCCAAAAATCAAGTCTAGCATTGCGAACTTCCTGAGCAAAGCTTGGATGTCGTGGTCAAACTCCTTCCACGCCTCTCAATTAACTGGGTGTGTCAGCAAATCGGCATTGTTGCTACGAGTTTTACAGTAAGCCCTGGTATGCTCAGCCGTGTTGGAGGAGTAGTACATCTGCTGAAGCCTTGGGATACGAAAAAATAAGGCAGTACCTTCCATGCAATATTTTCCTTCTTCTCTTTGTTCGGTTTATACCTCAAATGATCACATACTGGACACCTTGTCAAGTCCTTATTCTCTTTGCAGAACAATAAACAGTCGTTATTGCACGCATATATCCGCTCATAGCTCAATACAAGTTTCCTCATCATCTTCTTCACATCATAGTACGACGGGGGTAGCTTTTCATTCTCTAGTAAAAAAAATCATAAAAATAACAAACTCGTTAAACCATTTCTCACTTAACCCGTGGTCTGATTTTTTCTTTAATAACTGACTAACCGCAGACAGTCGTGTGTGCTTTCGAATTCCATCCCATAATGGCTCCCCCACGTCTCTTAACAAATCATAAAACTGATTAGCCCCCTCGTTCGGCTATTGGGGACTATCATTGCCATGGTAGTCACCCTATTCAACATTAGCATGCCCAACATCCATAATCATATCTCGGTAATCATATTGCCAGCTTGACTAGCTGAGTTGGATGACAAGACTATCATTTCTCCATGCTGCGTCCACCTTGTGTATCCACCAAAAAAACCGTACCAGAGAAGATGCCATTTTACCACCATTCTCCTTCTCCAATACAACAACTCACATTTACTGCACAGACACCTTATCGTCCCAGAGTCAACATGTGCAGGATGCGCGCAAGTGAACTCAAGAAATTCGTCGATGTGATCCTCAAAATCCTCAGCATTCTTCCTTTTCATCCAACTTTGATCGACTGTGATAACGTACTATATACCACCTTAAATTAGAACCTCTAATTAGGCAGGGTCGATGTGAAAATGAATGCATGCGTGTGAAAATATGTCTATATATATATCCCCTCCGTTCTCTAATAGGTAGTGATCCTACCATTCAGAAAAGCACATTTTTATAAAATAGTTACCAACTCATGCTTAGTCCTATGTCTGTGGAAAATTTGGCAGCACCTCCCTGTATTTCTCCAGTACACGACATGGATTAGGTATTCTAACAACCGTCTAATCTTGCTCTTGCAAGAATTAACAAATGTAAGAAACCAGATCTGTATGCACCTAAAAAAATACTGGAGAACTTGTACCAAATATCCATAACATAGAACACAGAGCATGAGTCGATACACTGCTTTATAAACACTTATCTTTTTCAAATTGTCTAAACTGGACATCCAAAGGCTCATTACAAAGCATTACTTTGTAAGGAGTACCTTTGAACGGGAACTAAGAGTTTTTATGCATGCATGGCCTTGAAAATTGGTAACATATGCAACCATCTTTCTAAAATTTCAAATTTTCAGAAAGATGGTTGCATACATTAGTTTGTCAATGGACTTCACAAAATAACGACGAATATTCCTAATACGGGGGGAGGGGGGGCGACTCACATTTCTCAGTGGAATATGAATTAATTAGGGGTGTACTAGGGTTTAATTAGGGTTAAGTAGGGTAATTTGGGTTAATAGGTTTATTTAGGATAATTATGGTTAATTAAGGATGTATTAGTGTTTAAATTGGGTTAATTAGAGCTTATTAAGATTAATTAGGGATGTACAAGGGTTTAATTAGGGTTACGTAGGATAATTAGGGTTCATAGGTTTAATTAGGGTTAATTATGGCCTAATTTCGGTAATTATATTGTAATTAAGGATAATTAGGGTTAATTAGGGATGTATTAGGGTTTAATTAGGATAATTAAGGGTTAACCCTAATTAGGATTTAATTACGTTTAAATAGGTTTACTTGCTGCTTATTATTAAGGTGTTAATTAGGGTTTAATTAGGACTAATTAGGGCATAATTAGGACTAATTAGGGCATATTAGGTTAATTAGGGATGTATTAAAGTTCATTTAGGATAATTAGGATTTAATTAGTGCTTAATTACATTTGATTAGGATTTTATTGGTGGTCGATGAAGGTTAATCAATGTTTTATTAGGTTTAATTAGGGTTGATTAGGAGTCAATTAGGTTTACTTAGGTTTACCTTGTGCTTATTCTTAGGATTTAATTGGGACTAATTAGGGTAACTAGACTTTATTAGGTTAATTAGGGATGTATTAAACTTTAATTAGAGATGTATTAGAGTTTAATTAGGGCTTAATTAGGTTTAATTAGGGTTTGATTATGGTTAATCATGGTTAATTAGGTTTAATTAGGGTTGATTAGGTTTATTCAGATTGATTAGGGTTAATTTTTTTCTAACTATCAATACAACTATACATTATTACAATTACAACATATAATTCTAACATGTAATTATTCGTATGTATAAAGCATATGTAACAAAAATATAAAGTATTTATAACATATAATTCGAACATGTAATTATTCGTACATGTATAAAGTATAGACTTATACGTACAAGTGGGGGCGGTGGAGGAGCGACCACAGTGGTAGGTGGTAGGCAGCGGCGGTCGCGTCTCCCACAAGGTGATTGCAGGGTGGGGGACGGGATTTGCTGGTAAGGAGGGAGGATGGCGGAGCGGTGATGGTTGTGATGTACGGTGGCGAGGATGGAGGACGGGACTAAAGATGGAGGACGGTGGCCGGCTGAGAGAGAGAGAGAGAGAGAAAACAGAAAGCGACGGGTAGGGAAAAGAAGATTATGGATTTTTTGTTTGGACTTTTAATGATGGACACTACACGTCCGTCTCTAAAAGTCATGAATTCAAAAGTTTTAAATTTTTTGGTGATAGATATCCAGCGACGGATCATAATCCGTCGTCAAAAGTTTTAAAAAAATTGTAAAATATTTATTTTAGCGATGGATAAGTATTCGTCGTAGCTAATTAAATTTAAAAAAATAATCTCAAAATTCAACTAAAAATATAAAATTCAAAAAACCTTTTAGCGACGAAAATAACGTCGCTATAAATCCGTTACTACATATCCACCGCTAAAAATTATTACCGACGGAACAATCCTTCGGTATAATTATTTAGAGACGGATATTTACTAACGGCCGTTCCCGTCGCTAAAGGGTAGTTTTAGCGAAGGAATTCAGTCCGTCGCTAAATAAGATTTTTCTTGTTGTGCCTGCCTACTGGATGTGAGCACTCTGTGTCTCGTCATCAGCTGGCAATGACGGGACAGAAGCCACCGGGGTGGACACAGCTTGGATTTCATCTCGAACATGAATGGCCCGTAATCAATCCATGTCTGACTTCGTGTACAATAAGTCCAAAGAAATTAACACATTAAAAATAATGTATAGTCCACATCATGTTATAACACTATATAAATGAACCAAGTATATATGTGAACCGAGTACTAAAAGAATACATGTTACAACGGTACAAGTCAATCATCTTCACTTTGGGAATCATCGTCGGACTCGTCATTCTCTTCTTCTTGGGACTCGTTGTCCTCTTCATCGACTAATTCTTCCTCTTCATCAGTAGACTCAGCCTCATCATCTTCAACACTTTTTACGTATTTCGTGTCATCATCTACGACTTCTTCCACTACATCAACTGTTGGTTAAAGAGGAAGATCGTCCTCCTCGTTGTCCACCTCAACAGGTACTGAGACAGATGCTTGGTCGGCTTGAAAGGTGTCTACCTCACTGTCATACGCCACATGTAATTTCTTGGAATTGATAACTGTATACTACTGAGATTTGGGATTTGCGATGTCCTCTGCATAAAAGACTTGTGCAGTATGACTAGCAAACACAAACGGCTCGTCAAATGCAAGTCTCGACTTACCACTGACATCTACAAATCCTTGCAAGCTAACACAAATTCCTCTACTGCATGGGGTTAGTGATTAAAGATTTCACATCGAAGTCACTACAAATCGAGAGAGTTAACCCACTGATCACACATTTTTAATCATGTACAGTAATTATCTGAAGTAAGAAACTTACTCAACAAATACTGAAACTTCATCACAATTTAGAAGGGCATATATTGTTGTAGCACTGTACTCTACATCCGTTAGCCACGGAGTATAGGTTCATCCGAATGGACTACCTGACTGTTCGAATATTGACAATTGCCATTCTAAATGTGTGCTGGCTCCGGGCTCATATCGGCCTAGTTGATTTAACCTTGTATCAACATTAGGCCCAGAATATTGACTACAAAAGTTTATAAGCTCTTCCATTACATAAGCCTCAGCAATTGAGCCCTCAACACGAGCTTTATTACGGACTTTCTTCTTCAAATGGAACATGAACCTAGAAATCTAATGAATAGAGTTAGGTGGAATATCAATGAAACAATGTTTGCATTACGTGTAAACGAATAACAAAGAGTTAAAACAATATCTCTTGAATGGATACATCCACCGATGTTGCACAGGCCTGCCCATATTAGCTTCATACGCCAAGTGAACGAGCAAATGCTCTATTGAATCAAAGAATTACAGTGGGAAGATTTTCTTGAGCTTGCAAATTGTCAACGCGATGTTCTTCTCAAGCACCTCGATGTTACTCACCCAGATTACAGAAGAACAGATATCTCGAAAGAAATGAGATAATTCAGTTAAAGTCTCGCATTCAACCATTGGCAACAGTTTCTGGAAGGCAATATGAATGAATCTTTCCCTACATACGTGAAAGTTGTGACTCTTCATCCCTTGGAACTTGCGTTCAGATACATTGCAGCGACGAGATCTGTTGGACGCATACCCATCCTGAAGCATCAAATTCTTAACCTAGTGATAGACCTTATCCACCAATTTCTTGTCTAGACAGTAAGGTGCTTTCGAAAGTAGCTTCCTCCCACTGACTGTCCGTGGATGCAGTTCATGGCGTACACCCAACTATTGTAGATCCTTTCTCGCTTTAAGGTGATCTTTTGATTTTCTCTTGACATTCATCACTGTGTTAAACCCATTATCAAAAACATTCTTCTTAATGTGTATCACATGCATGTTGTTTCGGATAATGAGTGCCCTTCAGTAGGATAACTCCTAAAAAATACGTTGTTTCCTCCAGTTGTGCTCTTTCTAGTATCCTGAAATCTTCTAATCCGGCATACCTTTGCCGTATGGAATATCAGTATCAAGTGCCTCAAGGTGCGAGAGGACTTCTTCGCCAGATGGGTAGTCCACTGTGACAACCTCACGCTCAATTGTCCCGTCGAATTTATCCTTCTGCCATGGAACTGATGGTCTGGTGGCAAAAGCTTTCGGAGACATCCGAATCGCGAGTGCTTCCTGCCGTGCTTTAATGTATGACCGGGATTTACGCCCATACAAGCAGGGCACACTAACTTTCCATGTGTGCTCCACCCACACGTCATTCCCAATGCTGGGAAATTGTGTAGAGTCCACATCAAAGTAGCCCTCATCTGAAAGTTCTTTTTAAGGGATGCATCATAAGTTTTGACTCCATGATCCATAGCTGTTTGAGCTCATCAATCAACGGCCTTAAATACACATCTATGTCCTTATCGGGACTCTTCGGCCCCAGAATAAGTAACGACAAAAACATATACGGCTTTTTAATGCATATGCCTAGTGGAAGGTTGTATGGGACAATAATAACAGGACATGTGGAGTACGGCATGCTAGACTGCCCGAAAGGGTTGAACCCATCGGTTGCCAAATCAAGTCTAACATTCCAAACTTATTGAGCAAAGCTTGGATTCTTTCAGTCAAACTCCTTCCACGCCTCTCCATCAGCTAGGTGTGTCAGCACATCGACATCGTTGCTACGAGTCTTACAATGAGCCCTCGTATGTTCAGCTGCATTAGAGGAGTAGTACATCCTCTGAAGCATTAGGTAACGGGAAAATATCATAGTACTTTCCTTGCAATGTTTTACTTCTTTCATTTGTCCGGTTTATATCTCGAATGATCACATATTGGACGCCGCGTTAAGTCTTTATTCTCATTCCAGAATAATACACTGTCGTTATTGCACGCATATATCTGCTCATAGCTTACTCCAAGTTTCTTCATCATCTTCTTCACATCATAGTATGACGGGGGTAGCTTTTCACTCTCTGTCAAAATTTCTTTAATAAAAATAAAAACTCGTCAAAATCCTTTCTTACTTAGTCTGTGGTTCGATTTCAACTGTAATAACCTACTAACCACAGACAGCCGTGTGTGTTTCCGGATTCCACCTCACAACGGCTTTTTCGCGTCTCTCAATAAATCATAAAACTGATTAGCCCCTTCGTTCGACTACTGGGGACTGTCATTGCCTCAGTAGTCACCCCATTCAACATTAGCATGCCCAACATCCATAATCATATCTCGGTAATCATACTGTGCCTCCTCCCTAACTTCAGCTTGACTAGCCGAGTTGGATGACAATACTATTTTTTTCCCGTGTTGTCTCCATCTTGTGTATCCACCCATAAAACCATACCAGAGAAGATGCCATTTTACCACCATTCTCCTTCTCCAACGCAATAACTCACATTTACTGCATGGTCACCTTATTGTCTCAAAGTCAACATATGCAGGATGCGCATAAGCGAATTAGAGAAATTGGTCGACACGATCCTCAAATCATCATCATTCTTCCTTTTCATCCAACTTTAATCGACCGACATGACAACTGAGATTACTATATACCACCTTAAATTAAAACCAATAATTAGGCAGGGTTGATGTGAAAATGAATGCATGCATGTGATAACATGTCTATATATACCCCCTCCATTCTCTAATAGGTAGTGGTTCTATCCCATTCAGAAAAGCACATGTTTATAATATAGTTACCAACTCATGCTTGGTCCTATGTCTGAGGAAAATTCAACAGCACCTCCCCGTATTTCTCCAAATACACAACATTGATTAAGTGTTCTAACATCCGCCTAATCTTCCACTTGCAAGAAACAAATGTTAGAATACCAGATCTGTATGCACCAAGAGAAACACTGGAGAACGTGTACCAAATATCCACGACAAAGAACACAGAGCATGAGTTGATACACTATTTTATAAACACTTAGCTTTTCCAAATTGTCCAAACTGGACATCCAAAAGCTCATTACAAAATATTTCTTTGTAATGAGTACCTTTGAACTAGAACTAAGGTTTTTATGCATGGATGCGTTTAAAAATTGGTAACATATGCAACCATCTTTCTGAAATTTCAAATTTTCAAAAAAATGGAATCATTAGGTTAATTTGCAAAAACATGCCATAAGAAAAATGATTCACTTTCAAATTCGTTAACAATGAGTTGTAACTAACTCGTTGTCAATGGACCCTATAAAATGACAACGAATATTCCTAATGTGGGCAGCCGACTCACATTTCTCAATGAAATATGAAGTTCCTTCGCAAAGTTGATATTTGTCACCTATGATTGTGATGGAGTTTATAGGTTAGAGTTGTATTTAGGCCTATCAGGGTTAATTAGGGATATATTATGTTTTAATTAGGATAATTAGGGTTTAAATAGGTTAATTAGGATTTATCAAGGCTAAAAAGTAGGGCTAATTAGGATTTAGTCAGGGCTTATATGGGCTAATTAGGATTTAATTAGGTTAATTAGGGTTAATTAGGGTTTAGTTAGGGTTTATCAGGATTAATTTGAGTAATTAGGATTTCATTAGATTAATTAGGGTTAATCGGATTCTATTAGGGTAACTTAGTATTAATTAGGGCTAATTAGTGTTACTTAGGGTTTAATTAGGATTTATTAGGGTTAACCCTAATTGGGTTGACTAAAATTAATTAGGGTTACTTAGGGTTTATCAGGGCTAGTTAGGATTAATTTGGATAATTAACGTTTAATAGGATTAATAAGGGTTAATTAGGGCTACTTCAAGATGTGTTAGGGATTAATTAGGGTTAATTAGAAGTTCCTTAGAGTTAATTAGGATTACTTAGGGCTAATTAGGGTTAATCGGGTTTAATTAGGGTTAATTAGTATTATTTAGGGCCAATTAGTATTAATTAGGACTAATTAGATCTAGTTAGGGTTTACTTAGATTAATTAGGGCTAATTTGTGTTAATTATGGCTAATTAACCCTAATTAGGGTTAATTATGATTAATCGGGTTCAATTAGGATTACTTAGTATTAATTAGGAGTTAATTCGGGTTGATTAAAATTCTAGTATGATTAAACATTATAACAATTATAGCAATTATAATAAACCATATACAATTACACTATATATTATAATAAATTCAATTCAATTACACTACACATTATAACAAATTAAAATTACATTTACATGAATTAAACCACATGCATTAAAATAAATTAGCGTAAAATGGAGCTTACAGGAGGTGGTGCGGCGACGGCGGTAGTGGAGGCCGGGCTTGGGAGAAGTGGAGGGGCACGGCACCGTGGTTGGGGGGGGGGGGGCCGTCGCCGGAAGAGAGGGTCGCCGGAGGGAAGAAATGAGAGAGTGTGTGAGAAACTGAGAGAGAAAAATAGGGAGAGAGAAAGATGGGAAGGGTGCTTTTTATGAAGTTCTGTCACCGAAAGTCTGTCAATGAAAGTTATAATATTTAGACTTGAAGTGACGGATATTTTTAGCTACGGACAACTCTGCCACTGAAATACTTTTTAGCTACGGAATATTTAGCGATGGGGTAATTCCGTCGCTAAACATATATTTAAAAAGGTGATCGAAAATTAAAAACTTTTGCAACAGAAAATCCGTCGCTAAAAAGTCGTTAGTAAAAATCCGTCAGTAAAGATTGTTACTGACGGACTGCCCTGTCGGTGAGGGTTTTTACCGAAGGATGTTTGGAGATAGGCTATTTCGTCGCTGAAAGTGACTTTTAGCGACAGAATTGCTTCCGTCACTAAAAATATATCGGTAAAACCATTTTTCTTGTAGTGTTGTGACCAGGATGACCAAGGACTTCAACTGTTGTTCATGAATGGGTGGGTCAGGGTGAGACGTGCGCGTTTGTGATGCATGGAAATGAAAAGGTAAGCATCACAGTTATATTATAAGTGCATGCCAAAAAATATAGGGAAAATGCAACAAGGCCAAAAGATCAAGAAAAACTTTTCAATTCTAGTCTTCTTAGTATTTTTAGTCCTCAGCAGAGTCACCACTGTGCGGCACCACCTAGGTAAAAATCCGCAAAAGAGATCTTTAAATGGAGTCACCATCTTATTTAGTTAGAGAAAAATAAGAAAAACCTAGAAATGACTCAGAGATGTCCAAAAGGATGACTAGTCTATCAAACCAAGAGAAAGTGTTTGGCGACTAAGTTACGCAATGGGAAGGTGTTTGGCACCCTCCGCGCTTTTTCAATCTCTACTTTGTTTTATTGGCCTTATAAACATGTAGCATGCAAAATATGATAAGACTAACCCTAAGCTAGTTTTTACTTTTTTGACTTGAATTCGACATTGAGGGTCAAATTGCCTATATATCCATTCGAACTAAGCGGAATCAAAACTGTCGTAATTTGATTCTGGTCCTATGGGAGATGACCTACACTTTGAATCTAGACATTATACAAAGAATACAGTAAGAGACCTTTTCTTGTAATTTTTGAAATGAAATGCGATCACGAGGGGAGGGAGACACTCTAGACCATTATTATCTAAACTAATCTTGAAAACTCTCTAACTCATGCCAACAGTTTACAGGGATGAACATGCCCATCTTCCCTTCTTACCTTATAGTAAGATTGGACTGTAGATGTGGTATCATCTAAATAATCCTGTAAATGTACCTCGAGAAGGCGCTGGCTTAGAAGACTTGGGAATTCCCTGAGACATATCTTCGATGCGAGTGACTTAAGAATATTTAAAAATGGGTATGAAGTGCTAAATTCCCCTTAAAGATGGTTTATCACTTCTAAGGAAGAAATGGCATAGAAGCTCTAGGGAGGAAAAGCTTTCAGACCTCTTAAAAATGAAGGTAAAGACCCGTTTTTATAGTGCTCAGAGTTGCAGAATCTGATAAGATTGGCAATGTCAATCTGCAAAGTTAGCGAGAAATTAGAATAAATGATAAAATTGCGGATTGACAAAAGTCAACTAACCAACCGGTTAGTCGAAAACAGGCAGTTTATCCTTGAATTTTTATATGTTTTTCTTATGAATTCGGGATATTATCATGTCCCAAAATAGGTAATGATCTTAATGAACTGTCAGGGATAATAGCATATTCGGGAAATTCTTCTTATATTCGCACCAATCACTTTGTCTCGCAAACTAATCCTCAAGTCTCCCCGTCAAACTTAACTTCTTGACTTTAACCTAACTAGGGTTGACCCTAATTAACTAGGTTAGTCATCCAATGGACATGGCCTAATTAATTTGGGCTAAACTGACTGGACTGACAGACAAACTATTGGACTGGTCTAACTAAGTTACATTAAGTAAATAGGCCTAATAAACTTTATTTAATAATAAAGCCCAACATAAATTAATAAAAAGATGAAACAAAAATAAAGAAATGGAGTTTCTACAAAGCGTATACCCAAACTTTGACCAGCCATAATTTGCTCATGCAATAGTTGATTTATGCGATTCAAAAGCCTAAATCGTGTACTTTTTCAAGAGCTACAACATCAGAAAGAAGTTGAATCCATTTGAGATCGTCTTATGCTAGAAATAGGACTGTTCTAGTCGGCAGATTCCATTTCTAGGGTTTCATTTGTCTGACTCTAGTTTGCTCATTCTATATTTGATTTAGGCAATTTAAAAGCCTAAATCATTTATTTTTCCAACACATTCATTGGAGATTGTCTTCATTTTCAAATTTGGGTTTTAAGTCGGCAGGCTCCCTTTTAAGGGTTTTTATTTGTCTTACTCAAATGTGCTCATACAATGCCTAATTTAGGCGTTTCAAATTCCTAAATCACGTATCTTTTTTAGAGAGAAAATTTTGTAGATAGAAGTCAAATCCATTTAAGGTCATCTTCAGGTCCAAAATAAAATTTCTTTAAAATGGGACAGATTTCTTTTTTAGGCATTCAACCAGCCCTAACTTGCTCTTTTGGTATCAAATTTAAGTGATTCAAAAGCCTAAGTCACGTATCTCTTTGAGAGCTACAACTTTGTAGAAGGAGTTAGATCTATTTGAGCTCATATTTGGGTTTGAAATAACAAATTTTCACTTTTGCAGACTGTTGTTCTTAGCTTTTGATGTCAAATCAACCATCGGACCAAATAATTGGACAATTCGGCCCAACGTATGATACATATCCTTGTTTTCAGTATTTTCATTTCTAGATTAGAAGAGTTTAGATTGTTTTCCCTCCCTGCTACTGAATCTCGACAAAAATTTATAAAAATTAAATTCAAAATCTTTCAATTTGTTTAGAATTCTTGACCACTAGAAGAGTAGTGAATAAAGAGTTCTGAGTCCATTCAACGAGCAGAATTCGAGTCATCGTAAGAGTCAAAGACTGAGATCTAGATTGCTTCTCGTAGGAACAGAGTCGAACTACGATGGCTTTGATTCCGGTTTGTCCGACCGGATACGTAGATAATTCAACCTCTGATATCGAGTTCAAGACAAAAATATAAAAATAATCTTAGGGTTGGTTTTATTCTATTTTTCATGCTAAGTTTTGTTAAGGCCAAAAAATCAATAGAGATGAAGTAGAGATCGAAAGGCATGACGAGTGCCTTACACATTCCCACTACGTAACTTAGTCCTCGAACCCATCTCCAATTTTTTATAGACAGGTTGTCCTTTTGGACACTTTAGAGTCATTTTAGAGTTTTTCTTATTTTTCCTATTTTGCAAATTAAATAAGATGGTGACTCGATAAAATATTTAGAGATTTTTTCAACGCGGTTCGCTATTCTTTTGTGTACTCCTTAAACTTAGTCACAAGGTTAAGAAGCTACATAGTTGAGGTTCTACCAAAAGAGAACTTAAGCTGATCCCATAAGGGATTGCAAGTTTGAAATTCGTGAAGCTGTTCGATTAGATCATGTTGTAAACTGCTCAACAAGGTGTTGTGTGCACTATGATCTTTCCCATGCCACTTCTGCTAGGCAGTGTTGTCTCTTAGAGTTTGCCCCTCAGTGGGCTTGACCGTCTCTTTGGTCAAGTACTCTTTGAGCTCTTGTTCGTTCAGCATGAATTTCATCTTTTCACTCTATACATCATAATTATCTTCATTAAGTTTCTCACCCTTTAGTAAATAGATCATTTATGATACTCTTGGTGGCCATTTTGTTCACTACATTAATTTGTATAAAGCAAATGACATTATTTATACTTCTTTTTATTTAATTAAAAAAAATCGAACCAAAGATATTATTATTCCTCACATCATAAAGTCAAAATTTTGCTAAGCTCATATTTATCTCCCATGTGTATAAGTTGGGAAAATATTTTCCAAATACTTTTCATAATAAATTTCATAATATATATTCTAGAATGTAATAAAGCATTTACATGATAACTTAAAGCATTTACATGATAACTTAAAACAATATAGCATTGCATCATACAACAAGGTTGTCATGGACTAATGAGCCCAATTGGCATTTTAAAACTTATGCTAACGAAATTCCAATTTGAATACTGTGCGTGCGAAATTACATCCCAGTACAAGGCCTTTGCAAAGATAATGGGAAATAATATGCATCTCTAAGAGTTCTACTAGAAAACTACTCTATAAAACATATGGAGATGTCGCACAGCACATTTTTTTCAAAAGAAATTTCTTAGAGCAAAACAAAATACATAAACACAAGTTTATTCAGAACGTCAATTTTATATCCATCAATTTAACCTTAAATCAGCATGCTATAAGAAGTTAAAAGGCAATTAAATAGATGACACATTTACCTTCTAAGGAAATGGCGTAAAAAGGCTTCAAAAGAAATGGGTTTAGCAAAAGCCCAAATATCATACATACCAATAACATAGGCATAAATAAACCATTAAGCAAATCAAGGCATGCATGTAACACATAAACATAATTCATCCATGTCATATAATTCTCCAAAATATTTATTTCTAACCATGGAGTGCTGAAAAAATAATATTTGCGCATTATTCATATTTTTAGGGTCACAAAAATGCAAAAAAAAACTCACAAATAGCCAAAACATTGAAACAAATTCTTTAAAATGTCAAACAGTAAATTCAACCATGATAAATTAAAGAAAAAATTATGTGTACATAAAACAAATTTTTAAAGTTAATTGCATGGTAAAAATATGTTTAATAATTGAATAGAATACACAAAGAGGTATAAAAAGTATTTTTCACCCCCACAGAAAAAACCAAGAAGTCAAAATGAGGCTTCACTAACCGGCAGTGAGGAAAAGCCGGCTGGAAAACAGCCCCCACACGAGCCACCGTGCGCATGGGGCAACGTCTGACGCATCATCGCACATGTGCCCCTGGGCTTGGCGCGTGTCGAGCATGTGCGTGGCTCGACATGGAGCGTGTGCATGATGGCTTGGCTCTGCGAGCGTGCCATGCGTGCACGGCTCGGCTAAGCCTGCATGGCACACGTGCGTCACTCAACGTTGTCACTCCGCTCATGTGATGCACACGCCATCGTCCGGGGGTTTTTCAGTTCCGAGAAAAACTTTATGCTCCACAAGTTGGGTCTTCTAAGTCCATTAATGCACCCAAATCGATAAATTGGTGCTTCTAAGTGGCAACTACAACTAAATCGCGATTGTTTATTAGTTAATCAATGTCCATCTTCTTTATTTGAAACCCTAGAATATTCAACAGCAGCCATGCCGCAAGGCCAACTTTTGGAGCCCATATCTCTCTCATTTTTTTAGCCAAATAATGCGTGCGATAAGTCCATGGAAAGCTTATCAATGTAGATTAGCTCTCTATTACCCTAACATGCATGATAAACACAAAATATCGTGCACAAATTTGAGCACCAAATCTTTAAAAAAAATGCTTTCTAAAAAATTTAAGTTGTGATTTTTCACAAAATCATGCATCCAATGATCATAAAATTTCATGGAGTTCATCTTTAGGCATAACAATACTATATAATTATTTGACCTAAGCCCAAAACTGTACCCTCAAGTTTGCCCCAAGTACAGCTTTAGTACCCAAGTTTGAAGGTGTGCGCCAAAGAAGTACCCAACTTTTAAAAAGCGTACCAAATCAATACCTCGGTTAACAGACGACAGATGCAGTTAAAAAGTTAGAAGGGTAAGACTGTCATTATAAAAAAAGGACATAAAGTCCAACCAACGTGGAAGCTCTCTATTTTTTTCTCTCTCTCTCTCTCTTACAAAACAAAAAACTCTCTCTCTCTAAAAAAACTCTTCTTTATAAAAAGAATCATGCTTTAAAAATATATTCTCTCTCTCTCTCTCTCTCTCTCTCTCTCTCATGCATCAACTGTAACAAACCCATCCCATTCGTATACCACCACACAACAAAAGTAGTTACCCTCTAAACACCCAACTAAAGCAGAAAACAGAAAATTCATTACAATTTGGATTTCATTACAATTCAAGCATTTTCCATGCAGGTTTGCGTTATATTAAAAGCTGCCAGTGATCTTGGGGTGGACTCATATTTCGTAGCTGTTATGGCATGGGTGTTGCTGATCGCGATGCTGAGCTATTTTATGCAAGTGCTCGATAATTTCATTGATACAGTATTTGTTTGCTATGCTATTGACAAAGATAAGGGGGAGGTTTATAAGCAAGAGGTTCATGAGGTTTATGTTCACCTCCTTATCAGTGTGAACAATAGATTGGAACTTGTTGCTAGAACTCCACTTGTTGTATAAAACATCATTTTGAATTAATCTCACGTGTTGTACTTGTAATTCATTCTGTGTTGAAGGTATAATCTGCTAGCAGGTGTTTCATGCATATTGACGAAACTTTTGTGTACACTCGAGCTTTTGTTGAATAAAGAGCTAATTTGAGGTTGCACCTAATGTTTCTTACATATGTAGTCATCTCAAATTGGTTTCTCTTCATCAAGGATTTACTTTCAAACATACATGAAAGCTGTTACTTTTATTTCATCTGAAGGGATGTCCCTCCCCCAACCCAGTTTCATCGCAACAGTGTTGTGTGCTATGGTGGATTGAAGGAAGAGAAAAGAAAAGAGAGAGAGAGAGAGAGAGAGAGAGAGAAGAAGAGAAGAAGAAGATGATAGAGAAAGTGTGATGGGTTTGTATGTGAGGGAGAGAGAAAAAAAGAAAAAAAAGGAGAGAAAGAGAGAGAATAAGAAGAAAAAAGAAAGAGGGTCATGGGTTTGCGTGTGAAATAAGAGAGAGAGAGAGAGAAGAAGAAGAAGAAATAGAAGAAGAACATAGAGAGAGAAAGTGTGATGGGTTTGTATGTGAGGGAGAGAGAAAGAAAGAAAAGAGAGAGAGAAGAAGAAGAAGAAGAAGAAGAAGAAGAAGAGAGAGGGTGACGGGTATGCGTGTGAAATAGAGAGAGAGAGAGAGAGAGAGAAAGAAAGAAAAAAGAAGAGGAGAGGGAGAGAGGGGGAGAAGAATAATGAATGTGCATTGAAAATGTAAAAAAGGACAATCAATGTGCATTGAAAAAGTTAAAAAAAAAAAGGACAGTCCATGTGGCCATGAAACAGCTTTATGTCTTTTTTTTCATAATGACAGTCTTACCCCTTGAACTTTTTAACGGCATCCGTCGTCTGTTAGCCGAGGTACTGATTTGGTACGCTTTTTAAAAGTTGAGTACTTCTTTGACACACTTTCAAACTTGGTTACTAAAGCTGTACTTGGGGCATACTTGAGAGTACAGTTGTGGGTTTAGGCCTAATTATTTTTCAGAATAACATGCTTCAAAATTTTCAATGCAAATTGAAAAAAATTACAACATGCACATAAATCATACTAATATGTGAGAACACGAATCAAGAAGTAATGCTCTCATACCAAGATAAAACTTTAAACATATACCACTTAACAAATAATGGGTTGAGAGACATATCCTACAAGGTATCCCAAAAATTCTAATGAAGGATCCTTGATGTTACGAGCCTCTAACATACTTGATCTTTTATACAAGTATGAAAAACAACTAATAGATTCAAGTTCCTCGTCCAATAACCAAATCCTAAAGATTGATGATGCTCTAGAGATAGTGCAATAGGGGAAGGGTTTTTTCATTTGTTGGATAAGTTGTACGTAAGAAAAACAACGGGAGCTTTTCTATTGGGATATATCTATTATTTATCAACATGATGTTGTTTTCTATTGGGATATCTCTATTATTTATGTAGATATAACATACTTCTCTTGGGGTATATCTAGCTACTGGATATAGATAATTTATTATATTTATCTCAAACACTTAAGAGATAAACATGATATTCTCTAATTAATTGTACTTATTCTGACTCACAAATATTATTTTGTTAGTGGGCGGATAATGTGTCCATGGACCCAATATATTAAAAAGAAGGTAATAGGCCAAGATCCACAAAGCAGGTGTACAAGTAGGATTTGATGCACAAAGTATCAAGTAAGTAAGAGAGGATTCAAGAAGGTACATAAGAGCTATATTAAAGACGAAATGCTTGGAAGATCATGAGAATGTGATGAGCATGAAGATCATCACCGGAAATATGCTTATGGTACTCAACATGATGGGAATTGCATTCTTAGGATTGGTCAATAAGTTGCCCAAACATAAAGGTGGAGATTCTTAGGTCGAGCTTGGTGCTTAATCTGGAATTCCCTAGGATGAATGAAAGGCTAAGTTATACATATCTTCTCCCTATTAGCTTTGTAAAGCATCACATAATGCATCAATCTAATTTTTAAGATAGAGAAAAGGTCACAATACAAATGGTGCGTGGTTGAAAAGTTGCTACCAGAGGTTACTATTGGAGTTGCTATAGTATCCTTCTGAAAGGTGCAACTGCAGCCAGATACTAGCAGTAAAGATCATTTCATGTAAAAAGAGAAGGAAAAAAATCCATTTTAGTAAGATAACCTTTTAAACACCCCCAACGACTTATTTGACCATATACTCCTTGTGGGGTCTATTTATATGTGTGGAGATCATGTAGAATCACTTGGAAACATATCAAAAAACTTATAATACATCTTCTAATTTGTCCACTCATCTCTACATCCCAAGTTTATAATGGAGACTATTTCAAGATCAAGAAAGAGCTTTGATCGCAATAACAAAGTAAAGAGATCCAGAGTTATTATAGTGAGCTTTAAAGTATAAACCATGTGTTGATGATTGTACAAAAGATTGTAATGTTTGACTGCATCGAGAAGGCAAATGGTGGCGAATTGCCCTTGAGTCCCATTGGTTGACTTGTGCACCGATCAAGAAAAGTGAGGTAGTAGAGGGCCATTGTAAATTATGTTGGCCTTCGAAAGTGCCTTTTGAGCTTGTTGACGGATTCAGTGACTCCCATAGCTGGGAAAGAGTGGCACAAATGTGGGAAAAAAGGGTGTTGAGGGTTATTTTGATAAGGTGGAGAGATGCCACGTGTGAGCTTTTGAGTGGCTACTCTTGTGATAGATAGGGATACATGGGCCCAAGGAGATGACCAACGAGGGTTAGAACTAGGTTCGAGCTAAGAGTGGAGAGGCAGGAAGTAAGTGATGTGTGTAGTTCAAGGTTTGGGTCTGCTAGGCAAGTGAAAATCAAAATTTGTCTAAGACTGGTGTAATAGAGAAATAAGACAGAGCTTGGGCTAGTGTTGTGATTTCCTCCTTGTGATTTTGTATGCCAAGGCTAGGTTCTTATACTTGAATAAATAAGACCCACGTGAGGTATAACATGTCCTCTCGGGACAATCTACGACTTTGAGGTAAAACCGTGTACCTCCACTTTGTCACAATCGACTAATGGGGACAAAGTGCAAGAACAGCTTGGAGCATACCTTCTCTCGTCCATTTAAAGAGCATGGGCTGAGCGATGGACCCAATAGAGGATACAAGGATCAAGTGACGTCTTGACCCCTGAGAGGGTGCCATATGAGCGCGAGAATAAATATTACAATGTCTGAAGACCGTGGGCTTCATCACTTCGCTCGGCATGGTTCACATAAAGCCTGACTACCATCACACCTTCTAGTCCCATCACCTAGGCACATGTTTCCCTGAGTCTCGAGTGGTCTCACCTTTAAAGAACAAATGACGACCTCGAGTTTTGCCGAATCGTGTCCTATCACCCTAGTTTTGTCGAGGGTGAACCTATTAAGCTACATTTCAAGGTTTAACAAAGAAGAAAGGACCTCAAGTTTGGGGATGCTCGAAGGAAAGGATGCTCGTGGCTTCGGATAATGGAGCTCTGAAGCTGCCAACCCTTAATGAGTTTAGTGGATATTACCATATATAGAAGTACTTCCCTACATCTTGTCTTTAATCTGCAGGTCAAGGGAGGTGAAGGGAGAGTCGAGATTTGACCATCCTAGTCACCTTGATAGTATTTGACCTTTGACTTGGTTAACTTATGTCACATTATTCCTCATGGACCTCCCTTATCGAGGCTGATTAGGAGACCAAAACATTGTGTTCTTTGTGGTTTCCTTATCTTGATATTTTTTCTTCTAGCTTTATTTCCTTACTTTTTATGTTTTTCATGTGAATGAATAGCTTCCAATATTTCTAGATATAAAAATAAAACGGACTAGTCTTTTCCACAATAGCATGGATCTTTATTGAAAATAAGAAGGCCTAAATTTGTCACTAAAGATCCATTTGCTAGCTTATTAGCTTATGTCTTTTGATCACATGGTATCGATGCTTTTATTTAATAAAGATTCAAACTTGACATCAATCTCCATATGTTATGTTTGCTATAAGTTTATGAAATAATTGCATGCCTTATACCCTATTGGTTAGATACACATAATGAGCTCACGTACTTAAATGTTATACTTGCATATAAAGAGAGCTTAACATTATGTTAATTATTCTAGATGGCATCTTCAATTGGTTTGAATTCAAAATTCTTGTTGATACTAAGTGCCCCAAAAAAATTTCTTAAGTTTTAAAATTGTTAACAAATTAGGGTTTGGTAGAGTTATCGGCTTCAACCAATAGCTTCACTGGCTTCAACGTTGCTACAGGTGTTGCAACCGGAGTCCTCGCGAACTTCTTGTTGCTGCAAGTGATTGTGTTAAGGTTCTGACATTTAAGCTTGTTTTTCATTCTTTTTTATGTTGCCTTCTTCAAGTACTTACAAATTCCTTGACATGATTATGCGTACACACAGTTTTCGCGTGTACTTTATTGCATATTAAGTTGCATATGGAATTTTAAGTGGGCATCATTTTTATTTATGCACTCAAGTGCATGCGCAATTAAAAACTCATACAGAACCATCCCCCAACCAATCCACTCCATTAGGTGCACTATAAGACTAATATTGTCATCTCAACAAAAGAGTCTTCAAGTTTAGGGAGCATGGTCTTTCTTTCTTCCTGTTGATCTAGCATTGAATGGCTAAACAAAATACAGATTCTCTGCATCGACAAGAAAGTATATCTGCATGTAAAGTGGTAGATCAAGTTGGAATGCATTCTCCCCAATCTTCTTAAAATTATGGAATGGCCGATATCTAATTGATTTTATCTTCCTACCTTCTCTCATCAGACTCTCTTTATTAACTCGAAACTACACGAGATCCCTAACTTCGAAGTCACTCCTCAGTTTATGCTATCATGTATGTCCTCAGACCGTTTTTGTGATTGTTCTACCTATACTTCAACCTCCTTATTTACTTTTTGAATTTCCTTCAGAACCCTCTGAGCTCGAGCCTGCATTTATCATCTTCTTTGCAGATCTATTAATTGCTAGCAGCAAAATCAAGGGCAGATAAACTTTTGTGGGAGATACCCCGGATTGACCCAAAACTAGACTTAATATGCTTGCCCTTGATCAATGAAACTACAAATACTATGGGAGGTTGTTACCCCAATTGTTTGGATGCTTGAAATAATATCCCTTGAGAAGATATACTATGTTCCGTTCACGATTTTTGTTTGCCCATCAATCTGCACAAAAAAGTACTGCTATGATTAACAGGGTCTCCATCATCTCCTAAAGAGATTCTAAGCTCTGCTAAAAAATCTGTTAACGATGTTTGACATAGTGAAGACAGCAGAACTCAAAAGTAGTTTCACATGAAGCAAAAAAAAAAAAAAGCCCTTTTTAACATCATAACTACTAAAAAAAGGGGGTTAGACGACACTTAGAAAATGTCGCCAACGATTGTAAAAGTGTCGCAAAGAAGTTTTCTGACACTTTAACAACGCTTTTCCTAAATGTCACAAAATCGTCCGTCGGGAATTCCCGACACTTCCGATACGTGCCAGTGATTCACTTGTGACGCAATATTTGCGACGCTCATAAGTGCCTCTTATTAGGTTCATGAGTCAACCTAGTTTGCGACACTTATATAAAAGGGCTAATTACACATATGTCCCTGATGTTTAGGGGTAATTACACGCGAGGATACAAAGTTTCAAAATGTAACATACGTGACCAAAAACGTTAAAAAAAGTAACACTTTTATCCAACCATCAGTATTCCGTCCAAAAAGTGTAATTTTCATCATTACGTATTTTGAAAATGGCAATACTACCCCTGTACAGTATATCGTGAATAATTTGATATCCTAATTTTCTCTCTCCACAATTTAAACCCTAAATCTGAAGTCACCGCCGGCAGCCCCCCTTCGCCGCCCCACGCCGCCAGCAGCCCCCCTCGCCCCACCATCCTGTAGAACCACCCCACCACGCCGGCAAGCCCCTTGGCAAACCCAAGCTGCGCCTCCGGCAAGCGCCTTGGCAAACCCACGCCGCCGGCAGTCCCTCTCGCCCCACCATCCGATAGACTTGCCCCACCTCGCCGGCAAGCCCTTGGTGAGGGAGGGAGGGAAGGAAGACTGGATGGGAAGGAGACAGATCTGGCCATTGCAACGACGGTGATCGCACCGGTGGACACGATGGTGCAAGCCCATCGTGGTGGTGATGGCGCTGCCTTGCTGGTGGTCACGGTGGCGCGCATCTCGAAGGAGGAGGCAGGTGTCGAGACGTAGCTCGGTGATGCTTGCGATCTTGGACGGCGCGGGGTACGGAGGTAGGTCGTGACGATGATGGTGGTGACCGGTATGGCGACAGGCAGATCAGGATTGAGACCGCGATCTTGCGGCGCCGGTGCCTTGCCAGAGGGCCTGTTACTACGCTGACGGTGATCGGTTGCCCCCGGGGAAGGGGGTTGTGGGCATGACGGGGTGGGCCGGTGACGGGGAAGGGGGAGGCAGACTGCAGAGGCAGATGGCGTGGGGGTGGGGTGGGGGTGCTAGGTGTGGGGAGAGGAAGAATAAACAGTAAATTAAGTGGGTAATTTATTTTAAAGTCAGGGGTAATCAAATCTTTTTGTCAAAACCGTTAAGTATTTTTGTATTCCGTTTGTCAATGGACATAAGTGTTACATTTTGAAACTTTGTATCCTCGCGTGTAATTACCCCCAAACCTCAGGGATATAGGTGTAATTAGTCCTATATAAAAAATGTTGTCAAATATGTGACACTTCTGTAAAAGTGCCAAATTTGGCAACATTATCTTGCAAGTGTCGGTTTTATAAAGGTACTTTCAACAGTGTCACTAGAATTTAGCCATGTGTTTCAATAAAACGTCGAGAACCTTTGTAGAAAAACACCGGCCTAAGCACTTGTAATAGCGAGATTCTAGAATGTTGCAGAAGTGATTGTTTTTTTATTTTTGGGGTATTTCCCTGGCCCAATAAAATAACAGCCAAGTCAACTTAACAAGCAAATAAACTAATTATCAACCAACCACGAAATAATTTCATTCAACCATAACAAATATCCAACATCCATGTCCATGGGCTAACATAACCATCACAGTTGAGCCTAAAGAGTTTCTCACATCCAAAATGTTAACATAGAGAATCTCTCTTTTAGTCCCAGAAGCGCATTAATCAGTCCTCCAACATGTAAACTAAACCTGCAAAAAATGAAAAACAAAAAGTCCCAAAAAAAAGGTTACATATGAAGTTAACTGGTGTAACATAAGCAAATTCAAACAGGAGAAACTAATCTCCTAAAAAGACATAACATCAGAAAAATAGTCATCTGCATCCTTTTATGGTGGCTGCACTATAAGATTAAAAAGGTGAATTTATCACCTGATGTCATTATTTGAAATGAAAAGCATTTAGCAACTTTTCGAAGATGTTAAATTTTGCTAAGAGGCAAAGTTCTTGCCATGCCGAAAGTGTGGAACCCCTCGTAAATAACCATGTAGTTTTCTCTTTTGGTGAAATAAGCTAGAGGGACTCTTTCAGAAGTACTATATCAACTGTTTGAAAATCAGAAGTCTAATTCAGTCGCTGGAGGTACATCCATTGATATCAATATCGCCTTGATCTTTAGAAGCCACTTAAACAAAGAATGCTAGAACAAAATATTTAGAAACTGGGAGGGAACTTTGGGTTTTATTTCAAAGGTACTTGTGATCATTGAATATTTAATAAACAAATTCCACACAAATGACTTTCTCTTGCCTGCTTACTTCTTGGGTTTTCATTAACACAAGATGTTCCAGCAGATTATGCTTCTCTAGCATCATTGTACATGTAAACACCTTTCCTTCCCCCACCCCCTTAACAACACTCGGCCAAAAAAAAAAAATGGCATAAGATTTGCCAGTTTACAATGTGCCTAAACCTGAGATAGTGTGACTCTATTAACATGGTAACTCTGGTCTTTCGGCTTCGGCAACAAAAAATGGGGAATCACGTAACTATGTTAAGAAGAGCAATTGCAAAGCAAATTTTGATCTCTTTCTTACCGATGCACACAAACGTCCATCATGGTATAAGCCTTGAATATCTTATCTGTCACAAAGCACTCTAGAAGGCAGGCAAGAAACCACTAGAGCTGATATTAACAATTCTAAAGAGTTTCGGAGGCCTTTCGCTCACCCTGAATTAGACCTGCTTGTTTATTGGTAAAGATCTCTGTTGTGCTGACTGAGACCTAAAGAAAAAACTCGTCTATCATTTTTAATATCAAAGGATAGGATACAGAGGGAAAACTATAACTAGATCTTTTTCAGCATTACAATACCTATATCAGGTCTGTACCCTCCTGCGGTTATTAGTTAGATTTACTGCTTCCTTTGCACTACCACCATGGCAATGGACAAAAAGAAAGAAAAATGACCGTTACTGAGACCATTGAGATATTTACCATTCGGTCTATTTACGAACAACAACAATAGAACAAAGAGAAGTGGTCATGGATAGATAGCTGCAAGTGGTATTTTTTAGCTACTGGCTTAGAAACGATGTATTCCTTGTAAATTACAAGTGTTGTAAAAACATGTCCTATAACAGGGACAAGAGATTGATAAAAAATCGCTTCAAACGTGCATGTAAACCTTATAAATTTCCATGCTCCAAAACAAACTGCAATCCTCAGAGATATAAAATTATTTTAACAACCAAAAAATCGTACCAGAAGAATTCAGCCAGTAAGTTGCTAGTCTTTTTTGCTGCCCGTATTCAATTCTTGACATATATCTACTCGATAACAAGCCTTCCTTGTGGTAGTTGAACAGTCAAGTCTGTCACAGAACTTGGGATGACCAAAATTTATCAATTGTAATGCAATTCTGATGATGGTAACAAAATTTATTGATTGAAAAATGTTAATCTGAACTACTCTTTTCAGTGGCTTCAACAACTCAAAACATCCAAATACATAAACAATGGCGCACACAATCACAAACACAAGCTACAGGTATCCAAAAGTAATAAAAAAACTCATATCGATAGATGAGAACTAAACAGGGACGCCATAAAAGAGATTAAAAATGAATGAACACTCACAATTAGCTGTTGCAGGATTTGATTTGTTCATCGCTAGCTTTGCATATAGTACGTTTGCACTCAGCTAAAGACCTGCAATCAGATTTAAAAAATGATACTTACAGGCCAAAAGTGTTAGCTTTACAAAGGAAATGACCCAAAACAGAATCCAAAATTTTAACAAGATTGATTATGTAATTGGAGAAATTGATTAAAATAGCATCAGAGAACGATGTTATACTAAGGATTTTCACAGTTAGCCTGTCTTTTTCCTTTTTTCATTTTGGTTTGAGTCCATAAAAGAGGCCTTCTTCCACTCTGAGGTTTCACCTAGGTTAAACTTCTAAATAAATTAAACATGGGACTATGTACAACCATAATTTTCACTAAAGATATTTAAGTTTACACATAATATCTAGTGTATACTGTTGCGTCAGTGTATTCAACCCAGCAAAGTATATGTATAAGATGACATTAATAGAATGAAGATGAAGAAAAAGTATAAGAAGACATAATATAGAATGCAGTAAGGATGCTCTTCACAGTTGGCTAAGTCTTCCATAAACTTTATCCATTGAACATGTTCAAGTAGGAAATAATAATGCCAATTCATTTGTTGCTCAAAACTTAATTCAAGGTACAAACTGGTATAAGAATAAGATGAAATGGCTAACGTCCAAATCATTTCTCAAATCCTTCATTTTGGCATCCATAGGTAAATGCCTTTTTCTCTATCTCATCCAAACCTACTACGAAGCATTCTAAACTAAGGCCTTGTTATTCACAAAACTATGAATGAGATTTCACAAATAATACTTTATGCACAATGGTTTCATGTGTTTGTGTCATGTCCCCAGGTCATGACAGAGCTGATCAAGCTGTCAACAAGGAGAGGGAAGCTGGGAATAAACAAAACAAGATCAGAATTCGAGTTAGGCAATCGAGATTGAAGCCAGAAGCTGGAGCTCCCACGGTTGTTGAAGACGAGTAGCAGAAATTGGCGCCAAGGACACATGGCATCGTTTTGGACACTCTTCAAGATTTGGAGGATACGGCATCGTTTGAGCAATTGGTGTTTAAGTCAAGACGACAACGTTTGGTTCTTTTTTAAATCAATTAGGACATTTATGTAATTAGATTTTGACGGTAGAGCCAAAATCAGATTTGAATTCCTGTTTTGAAATTCTGTTACATATTGACGGCACAGAGAGAGTGAGGGGTTATGTGTGTTTTTGAAATCATAAGTGGAGTTCTTCTCACTATTCATTCTGTCCTCTCTCCTGTAACCACGCTTCAGTAATGGAAATTTTCATTTCTTCTCTTCATTCTATCTTCTTGTCTCTTTCTCTGTGATTGCACTCTAATTCTGCAGCTATGGAGTTTCAATTGAGTAGCATCTCCTTGGATATGCTACAACTGGTATCAGAGCCTTGTCATTGAGGCCTATGCTAGTCCATTACTTTTATAATCTACAACAGTTTCTATTCTCTTCAATCACTGCAATTAAAATGCCGAGATCCGTAAAAAACAATCAGTCTAATGAAGCCGACATTCATGAGGCTCAGGAGGCCATCGTTCATCGAATGGCAGCTTATGATGTTCGAATGAGCTCTATAGAAGCATCAATTGGTGATCTCCAAAGAAGTGGTACAGCGGTATATCAATCTGTCTCTGAGCTCAAGTTTGAATTAGCTCACCTAATAGCTGAGATCAGAGCTAAGGAGGTGACTCACCCTACATTTACGAATGAAGAAGGGGAATCCAGTAATCATAACCAGCGGATTGATTATGTTCAATAGCCATCGGTCAACACACCTCCTGTCATCAATCCACTTGCTACAGGTAACATACTGCCTAAGTTTCCTCAATTGAGCTTCCCTAGGTTTAATGGAGATAACCCTAGGGGCTGGGTTAGGAAGAACGAGCAGTACTTTGAATTTTGCCCCATTCATGATGATTACAAAGTGTCATATGCCTCAGTGCATTTCGATGAACAAGCTGAATGTTGGTATGCTGCTTACATTAAGCCCTTAGGAAGGGTTAGCTGGGAACAATTTGTAGTTGATGTATATGCTAGATTCTCACTTACAACTGGAGTTAGTATAATTGGTGAATTCAACAAACTTGTACAGACTGGTTCAGTGGATGAATATTTCAACAGGTTTGAGTCAATGAAGGCACAAGTGGTCCAAGAGTTTGACTACCTGGAGGAGACTATTTTTGTGTGAGTTTTATTGGAGGACTCAAGCCTGAGATAAGGAATAGGGTTGAGCAATTTGAAGTGAGTCGTTGTCTAAGGCTATACACATAGTAAGAAGGGAGGAGGTTGCCATTCTTAGCCTATTTAAGACTCACAGATCTCTGCAAAGCTATAATTCCACTCCTAACCAGTCCCTTACCAGCCATAAACTTAACTCCTCAAATTTTGGACCTAGCCCTCTGAACCACTCTCCCAAGACTGCCTTGAGCCCTTCTTTCTTGAAACCAAACCCCTTGTAAGCCATTCCACCCAGACCTGCCTCAAACACTAACCCTGCTGATATAGCTAAAAATATCCCTCCAATCTACGGACGACATGTGGCAGTTATGACACGTAACCCACACTGGCTCATTACTGATATGGCAGTTACCGTATCAATCACCGGGCAGAATCCTAAAGAGGCTCTGACTCTATCAATTCAGATTGACATGAGATCCTCTAGGATCCTAATTATATTCTGATTAGAGTTGGTCAAAGCCCAGTCCTACTAGGACTCCTCCTTCTACCACTATATAAAGGGGTCAAGCCCCTCAGGTAAAGAGGAGTTCACACACAATTACACATTGTGTCTTACTGCTTCTTCAGAGTTCTACATTGTTAGCCATCTCTGACTTAAGCATCGGAGCGTTCCCCCGCCGGAACCCCACCCGGCGGTCACTCCGTGTTCTCTTTTGCAGGCCTGATTTCTGGTGTGGTTCCCGATCCAGTTTTTAGCTGCAACAGATTGGCGCCATCTGTGGGACCACTACAGGGAACATGGCCAATCATTCTTCTTCTAGCGACTCTTCACATAGTCGTTCTCCACACCGTCACACCCGAACGAGCAGCTCTCGTCGACTCAGTCGTGACCACCGTTCGACACCTTCACGTCGGCATGCTGATTCTACGGAAGATGCACACGTTAACGTCATATCTGCAACTCCCGAATCAAAAGTTAGACCTCAAAGAAATCACTCTCCGACATCTACTCTGAAAAACGGGGACCTTCGTCATCGCCTGAACCGTAAGTTATTCAAAACACCCCATGCCGAACTTACAAAAGAGATCCACGAGCTAAAAGATGTCGTAAACACTCTTCAACAAAAGCTCGACATGGCGGTGGCTCCTCCATCCACTTACCATTCTCATCTCGACCCCGGCGATCTTCGTCTTCGTCTCACATCCAGATCAAGTTATGGCCACAAATACCAATCAACGGCCGATCCAACTTACAATCCCAAAGATAAGAGCGGAGATCACGTAACCAGGAGTGGATCATGCTACCGTCGCGATTCTTCAGTCGAAGACAGTACCAACTCCTCTCCCGCACAGGCCGCCAGAGTTGAGACCCCTCGAAGATCTATCCACAGGAAGAGGACGCCTGAGTCTCGTTCCCAAGAATGGGACTCCTGGAAGGTGGTCCCTAGATATCATTCTCCAGAACGATCTCGCCCAAGGAATGAATCTGGATATCCATTGTCGAAGGCCATCGAGAAGGCAAAGCTACCTCCCAATTTTCGAATGCCTCAATGTGACCTCTACGACGGGACTGGGGATCCAGGAGAACATGTTTACTAGTTTCAAACAAACATGCTACTCCTCCAGGTTTCAGACGCTGTCATGTGCAGAGCCTTTCCTACCACTCTAAGGAAAGCCGCACATGCATGGTTCAAATCTCTACAACCAAGGTCCATCTACTCCTTTGGCCAATTATCCAATCTCTTTCAAAAGCACTTTGTAAGCAGTCACTCCCGAAGGAAGAACTCTGCGAGTCTGCTAAACATTGTGCAAGAGAAAAACGAGTCTTTGGCATGTTTTCTCGGACAATTCAATGCAGCCACTTTGGAAATTGACAACTTGGATGAGTCTGTGAAGTATACTGCATTCCTCCGAGGCCTTCGACCCACATCCAAGTTCGCTTTCTCTGTGAACAAAAGTCCTTCAGGTAACATGAAAGCCCTTCTCGAGAAGGCTAACAAATATATCAAAGCTGAAGAATACATGGAGACACACAAAGGACGACGTGGAGAAGGGAAGGAAGAACAGAAGAAACGGTCTCGGGAATTAACTCCTCCCCAAGGAGGAAAGCCGACAAAACATTCCAAGTATAATGAACGGCGTCCAAAAGAGCCGTTCGCATGGGAAAATCTGACACCCCTCAATGCAAAACCATCACAGATTCTTCACGAGATCAAGGAGAATAAGGCTATCCAGTGGCCGGACAAGCTGAAATCTCGACCAAATAAACGGAACAAAGATTTATGGTATCACTTTCACAACGATCATGGCCACACAAATGACAATTGCGAGTGGCTTAAATGAGCAATTGAGGCCCTTATCAAGCGTGGCCAATTGAGAAAGTTTGTAGCTCCTAAAGAAGATAAACAACAGACACCTCCGGCAATAGAAGAAAGAGAAGATCGAGAAGAGAATGCGGGTATTATCAATACTATATCTGGGGGATTAGCCGCAGGAGGTTCATCAGGACGGGCTCGAAAAGCATACGCCAGAGAAGTATACATAACGAGTCAGCCCCTGGATAAGAAATCGAAGACGGTACCCGTAGCAGCCATCACCTTTTTCGATGAAGATTCGAAGCACATACAAACTCCTCATGATGACCCATTAGTCATTACAGTTAGAGCTGGGAACTTTGATGTAAAGCGTGTCTTGATTGATAACAGAAGTTCTGCAGAAATCTTATTTTTTGATGCATTCAAGAAGATGAACATTCCAACGGACCGTCTCCGAAAGATGGATACTCCGTTGTATGGATTCTCCAATCATCCAGTTGCAGCCGAAGGTATTATCGCACTCCCAGTTACGATTGGCACACCTCCAGCACAAGCCAACTTCATACTTGATTTTGTGGTGGTCAAGGTCCCCTCAGCATACAACGCCATATTAGGACGACCAGCACAAAATCAATTACAAGCTGTAGTGTCAACTTATCACCTCAAGATGAAATTCCCCACGGAACACGGGATTGGAGAGGTGAAAGGGGACCAGACTATAGCTCGTCAATGCTACGTAACTTCGTGCCGACCAAAGAAGGCAAAGAAATTGGACTCAGAGGAAATCTTGATTTGATAGAAGAAGTTCGGACTCAAGCCCATGAACGATCCGTTGTTATAAAACAACGCGTCGCGCAGTAGCATCTTGCCTCAAGGCAAGACACTTCTTTTTCAGGGGGATAAGGGCCCAGACCTTATCAAAACCCCAATCATTTAAAAATTGTCTTTAGAAAGATAATTTCAAATAAATGGGTTGTTAAGCAATCCAATGTAAACTTTATCTTTTGCTCGAGCAATAAAGTTATTTTTGCTCTCAGTATTATTATGGGCTTAGCCAAAACACTCTGCCCGATCAGAGTGATCAATGTAGCCAAAAACATTCTGTCCGAACAGAGTGATGGCCGAACACTCTGCCCGATCAGAGTGATCAATGTAGCCAAAAACATTCTGTCCGAACAGAGTGATGGCCGAACACTCTGCCCAAACAGAGTGATCAATGTAGCCAAAAACATTCTGTCTGAACAGAGTGATGGCCGAACACTCTGATCGATCATAGTGATCAATGTAGCAAAAAACATTCTGTCCGAACAGAGTGATGGCCGAACACTCTGCCCGAACAGAGTGATCAATGTAGCCAAAAACATTCTGTTCGAACAAAGTGATGGCCGAACACTCTGATCGATCAGAGTGATCAATGTAGCCAAAAACATTCTGTCCGAACATAGTGATGTCCGAACACTCTGTCCGATCAGAGTGATTAATTTAGCCAAAAACATTCTGTCCGAACAGAGTGATGGCCGAACACTCTGCCCGAACAGAGTGATCAATGTAGCGAAAAACATTCTATCCGAACAGAGTGTATAACTCTTGGGTTTTATAAAATACAAGAGATGGCCAAACGGATTAGCTACAGATCTAAGTCCGTGAAGAAACAAAGGTTAATGGAGACATCGTCACTCCAACAAAGCCTTTAAACTTCTTTGAAATTTAGGCCGAGCGAGGGTGCTCGACTTCTTTGCCAACTCTTTAAGTGACGAATAAAGGGTTTGAGCCAAAGTAAAAATCAATAATACTGTGTGAATGGTAAAGATAAACCATGAGAAACACATAGTAAAACATAAAAGATAAAGAGTTTTACAATAAGCCCTTGAACGGGCATCAAAATTCTCTGTCTATATAAAGCAAAAAGCCTAGATACAAAGGCTAAAATCTAAGGCTCAGGGGCATCACCAGAAGGACCTTCCCCTGGAGGATGAGAATCTGTAGCATCACCTGTCTCTGATGGCAGAACGGTCTCTCCAGACGGAGATATCACCGCAGGTAGAACAAAGTCATCCAAGGAGATATCAGGAAAGCGCTCAACAAACATCTCCTTGGCCTTCGCAAAACCAAGCTCATAAATCTCAAGGCCATCGTCGGTCCGCTTCTTCAGCCACTCATCCCCAGCGTTTCCATCCAAGAAGTCGCGGATGCCTTGGTCACGAGCTTTGGTCACCTCTTCTGCTGCCTTCCTCTTGACTCGCTCCAGCCTCTTCTCCAGAGTCGCAATCTGAGCAAGATGATCTGCCTCTTGCTTGCTCAGCTCTTCAGCACGATGAGAAGCTTCTTGTGCCTCCTTAACAGCTTCCCTCTTCTGTTGAGCCTCGTCTGCTGCCACCTGCCTCGCCATCTCAAAGCGAGAAAGCATCTCAGATCCGCTAGCATACATCTGGAATGAAGATTGAAACCATCAGCTAAAGGAAAGTAGAAAATAGAAACTTAGTTGAGACAAAGGACATTACCGTATAGACGGCTTGGGCAAAGGAGCAAGCAAAGGTCTCGTGTGTCTGAGTCTGGAAGACCTCCTTGTCTCGAGGTAGAATTCCGTGAAGAAGATGCTGCTCCGAGACATGGCTATCCGGCATCCCAAGGTCATCGCACCTAAGTGTCCACCTCGGTCGAAAGATAGGATCGTCATCAATGGACACTTGCTCAAAGATACGTGGAGAACGTTCTGGAGGAGTAACTCTTGTCCTCTTAGGAACAGGGGCAACTCAGC
Organism: Escallonia herrerae; assembly: GCA_033070095.1. Lineage (NCBI taxonomy): Eukaryota > Viridiplantae > Streptophyta > Magnoliopsida > Escalloniales > Escalloniaceae > Escallonia > Escallonia herrerae. The sequence goes on from JAVXUP010001739.1 coordinate 180,513, forward strand.
ACTGGGCTGTTTCTCCTTGCACTTCCCCTTAGCTTTCTGAAGAACGCCAAGAAAACCTCCTTGGGGCGATTTTCCACTTCCGCTAGCCATCTCTGCAATCAAGGTAGAAATCAATACGGGAATTAATACTGAAACCGAATTGAAATCAAAATGTTCCATAAAACACACCTACGGGAACGGTCTCGGCAGATGACATGCTAGGAATAGCGAGAGGAGGAGAAGGAATCTGAAGACTAGCTGGAATGGGCTTTGGAGGAATGATCTTCGCCCACTCCAGTTGCTCCTCCGAAAGAGGCTCATCTATGCAAAGACCACCTCGAAGCTTAATATGACTAAGTATGTGTTTAGTCAGATTGTTGGGAGTAGGCTTGCCAGGATTTTCGAAATCCTTACAGAATGGATTCCAGTCTCTATCAAACGGAAGCTCCCCCTTGTCCAGGCGGCCAACAAAGAAGTATCTAGAATGCCAGCCTTTATTTGACTTCGGGCCTCCCTTCAGGAGTCGTTGCCTACTATGAATGTAATACCATCCTGGACAGTTGGCGACCCCCTTGACGAAACAGATTTCGAAGAACTCTCTCATAAAATCTGTTGCATCTGGTTTGTAGCCTGAAGTCTGGACCAAATATATAAGGCCGGCAAGCTTCCTCCAACCATTTGGAACAAGCTGCCCGGGAGCCATGCGGTAATGCTCGAAGAAACAAAGAGCAAAAGGGTGGAGAGGAAGCCTGTACCCAGACTTCACCTGCTCTTCATATATCCCAGTTTCAAACTTGGTTCCATAATTTGCTGGTTCTTGCAAACCAGGAAGACGAGCATACCAACCTTCGGGAAGAGGATACTCCCGAATTAAATCCTGCAAATCTTCGGTAGACATCTTGCCTAACTTCTCGTCAGCAGTATACCAAGGTTTAGGATTAGCCTTATCGTCAGCTTGATCCTTTACATCTCCTAAGGTATTTTTTCTAGACAAAGAGTGCGAAGGTTGAGAAGATGAAGGTGGTAATGGTTGAGAAGTTGAAGGTTGGAATGGATGGGAAGTTAAAGCTAGTGGTAGTTGTGGATTGGAAGTTCCAACTTCACTTCCTGAAGTTGGAACTCGTTCCGAACTCGAAGATGAACTACTCTCTTCGGATGAAGAAACAGACGCTGAAGTTTCGGACATATTTTCTACTCAAACTAAGAAACTATGAAAAACTTGAAGTGCTGAACAGAAAGAAGAAAGCAAAAGGACTTACTTGAAGAGTAGTGTGCTTCCAAAAATTTCGAGTGAAGAAAAAATGAACTGAAAGTTCTCTTTTTATAGAGAAACCCCATGTAACCTTTTCTGGGGAAACGCAACGGTTCATCCACCACACACGTGTCACAAGCAGAGTAGGGAAACTTGAAAATTCTCAATTCCCGCTCAAAGACATTAATGAAGGAGACACGTGGAGGGAACCAAGGTAATGACCGGACAGAAATCCTTCCCGAGCAGAATCATGTCCGAACACTCTGCCGGAGCAGAGTCACCGTGGCCGAACAGAATCGTGTCCGAACACTCTGCCCACGTAGAGTGACCGTGGCCAAGCAGAATCCTGTCCGAACAGAATCGTGTCTGAACACTCTGTCAGAGCAGAGTGACAACGGCCGAACAGAATGCTGTCTGAACAGAATCGTGTCCGAACACTCTGCCCACGCAGAGTGACTGTGGCCGAACAGAATCGTGTCCGAACACTCTGCCCACGCAGAGTGACCATGGCCGAACAAAATTCTGTCCGAACAGAATCGTGTCCGAACACTCTGCCCAAGCAGAGTGACAACAGCCGAGCAGAATTCTGTCTGAACAGAATCGTGTCCAAACACTCTGCCCACGCAGAGTGACCGTGGCCGAACAGAATCCTGTCCGAGTAGAATCGTGTCCGAACACTCTGCCCACGTAGAGTGACCGTGGCCGAACAGAATCTTGTCCGAGCACTCTGTCCGAGCAGAGTGACAACGGCCGAGCAGAATTCTGTCCGAACAGAATCTCGTCCGAACACTCTGCCCGAGTAGAGTGACAACGGCCGAACAGAATTCTGTCCGAACAGAATCGTGTCCTAACACTCTGCCCGAGCAGAATGACCGTGGCCGAACAGAATTCTGTCCGAACAGAATCGTGTCCGAACACTCTGCCCGAGTAGAGTGACAACAGCCGAACAAAATTATGTCCGAACAGAACCATGTCCGAGCAGAATCATGCCCGAGCAGAATTCCATCCGAGCAGAACTCTGTCCGAACAGAATAATGCCCAGGCAGAACTCTGTCCGAACAGAACCATGTCCGAGCAGAACTCTGTCCGAACAGAATCGTGCCCGAGCAGAATTTCATCCGAGCAGAACTCTGTCCGAACAGAACCGTATCCGATCAGAGAACTCTTCGAATATTTGCAATGGGGGAAGACATATCCGATCCTGCTTTTGGCGTATTTTGCAATCACCAGTGGGAAAAGTGTGCTTCCACCCGCTTCAGTAAACGCTGGTGAAAGCAGGGGGCATATGATATAGCTAAAAATATCCCTCCAATCTACGGACAACATGTGGCAGTTATGACACGTAACCCACACTGGCTCATTACTGATATGGCAGTTACCGTATCAATCACCGGGCAAAATCCTAAAGAGGCTCTGACTCTATCAATTCAGATTGACATGAGATCCTCTAGGATCCTAATTATATTCTGATTAGAGTTGGTCAAAGCCCAGTCCTACTAGGACTCCTCCTTCTACCACTATATAAAGGGGTCAAGCCCCTCAGGTAAAGAGGAGTTCACACACAATTACACATTGTGTCTTACTGCTTCTTCAGAGTTCTACATTGTTAGCCATCTCTGACTTAAGCATCGGAGCGTTCCCCGCCGAACCCCACCCAGCGGTCACTCCGTGTTCTCTTTTGCAGGCCTAATTTCTGGTGTGGTTCCCGATCCAGTTTTTAGCTGCAACACCTGCCAACACCTATAAAGGCCTTCTACCAACACCACCACCCCCTAAACCACCCCCAAGATTCAATCAATTGTCAAATGAGGAACACCAAAGAAAGATCACATTAGGTCTTTGCTTTAGGTGTGGGGCTAACTTTGAACCAGGACATAAAGTTGTTTGCCCTATGAAATCTATAGCTATGATAATAGCTGAAGATGAAGATGTAAGTGATTCTCCAAATGAAACCCCAGATCTGGCAGCCCAAAACACAGTGCCTACACAACCAATAGACCATGAGTTGGAACCTAAAATCATGGTACATGCATTAGCAGGGAACCATACCCATAACACTATCAGGATCCCTGGACAGGTGGGGAACAAGGTGTTTAGCATCTTGATTGACACAGGGTCAACAGATAATTTCTTAGACCCAAAATCTGCTGAGAAGTTAGGCTGTGTATTGGAAAGTACTACTCCCCTGACTGTTGCAGTTGCCAATGGGGCAAGGTTAAGAACTGACACTGTGTGTAAGAACTTTGAATGGAATATAGGGTCTCAAGACTTTGAGACTAACATGAGAATACTACCCCTGGGTGGATGTGATGGTGTACTAGGTATGCAATGGTTAAGGAAGCTAGGCAATGTGAATTTCAATTTTGATGATAATCAAATTTCCTTCAAAAATCAAGGAAAGCTGATCATACTTAAAAGAGGGGAGTTCACAAGCACAACTATCAAGATGATCACAGCCCAAGCTATGAATAAGTTACTCCAAAGTGATGCCTGGACCTTGTTTGGCCATGTGTATGCTGTTACTTTATCTCCTCAAAGGTAGCAGCCTATCTCATGAAGTCCAAGGCTTGTTACATGAATATCAGGATGTCTTTGATGAGCCTAAAGACCTGCCCCCTCAAAGAAGTCAAGACCATCATATCAGATTGGTTGAAGGGGCAAAACCTGTGAACCTAAGGCCCTACAGGGTGTCCTTTGTGCAGAAGAATGAGATTGAGAAGATCATCTCAGAATTGCTACAAACAGGTATTATTCAACACAGTAGTTCACCATTTGCATCACCTGTATTATTGGTAAAGAAGAAGGATGGAAGCTGGAGATTATGTGTTGATTATTGAGAATTGAATAAGTTGACCATCAAGGACAGGTATCCAATTCCTGTAATTGATGATTTGCTTGATGAGTTGCATGGGTCAAACACTTTCACCAAATTAGATCTAAGGAGTGGTTACCATCAAATTAGAGTGGTGGAGGAAGACTAGCACAAGACTGCATTTAGAATCTATGCTGGACACTATGAGTTTCAAGTGATGCCTTTTGGCCTCACTAATGCTCCAGCCACTTTCCAACTACTCATGAACACTATCTTCCATCCATACCTAAGAAAATTTGTGTTAGTGTTTTTTGATGATATCTTGGTCTACAGTCCAGACTTAGAGACTCACCTAGAACATCTGAAAATTGTACTACAAGTGCTTAGATCTAACACACTATATGCAAAGCAAAGCAAATGTGTTTTTGCTGTGGAACAGGTTGAGTACCTGGGGCATCTAATCACTGGAAAAGGAGTATCCACAGACCCAAGTAAAGTGGCAGCTATGTTGGATTGGCCTACTCCAAAGACACTCAAGGACCTGAGGGGTTTTATTGGCTTAACTGGATACTACAAAAAATTTGTACTACATTATGGTGTTATCAGCAAACCCCTCACCAATCTGTTGAAGAAGGATGCTTTCCTATGGAGTGTAGAAGCTGACCAAGCTCTCCATTCCCTCAAGCAAGCAATGGCCACCACTCCTATGCTAGGACTACCAGATTTTTCTCTCACCTTTGAAGTAGAAACTGATGCTTGTGATGTGGGCATTGGGGCTGTACTCATGCAACAAAACTGGCCATTGGCCTACATCATCAAGGCCCTAGGAGTCAAGAGTGTTGGGTTATCAACCTATGAAAATGAGTTATTAGCCTTGGTGCATGCCATCACTAAATGGAGTTCATATCTATGTCACTCTCATTTAATAGTGAGAACTGACCATAGTAGTTTAAAATACCTATTGGGGCAGAGGGTAACCTCATTGTTGCACCAAAAGTTACTATCAAAGTTGTTGGGATTTGATTTTGAGATACATTACAAGAAGGGGTTTGACAATGTTGTAGCTGATGCATTGTCAGGATTGCCACAAACACACTCAAAAGAATGCAATGCAGTCAATATTATCACTCCTCTGTGGCAACAAGAATTACAGAACAGCTTAACTGCTGATGAACAAGCACAACAAGCTATTCAGGAGCTGCTGCTGGACCCCATGGCCACTTCTTTCTATACATATTTTGAAGATAAGAGTTTCTGTTGCGCCGTCCGCTATACCTAAAAAGTTGAGGGGATACATTAGCCCCCCCGGCTAAAGGGTAGGTCTACCCCTAGATAGGCCATTGAAGAGACCAAACAACATCACTAGTCATTGAAACTGTCTTTGTTTTATCTTGAAAGCATTTTTCTACATGCTTTTTGCCACACTCGGACGTATACCCACCCATTTATTATGATTGAGCTTCGGAACATCCAACAATGTTGTAAGTGATCAATCAAGTCGTCACTTCGTGAGAGCGGATAACAGTTTTTCACGATAATCTTCTTCAAGGCTTTACATTCGATATGCATCCTTCAACCTCTGTTTTTTAGGAACCAATACAGCCAGTGAGCCATAAGGGGCTGTACTGTCACAGTTTTAAGGACCTCTTGGATCTGCCTATTAATATTTTTATTCTTTTCTAATAAATTATGGTATATACTGAGATTTGAATATGAGAATTAAAAATCAACTGAATTTCATACTCCATGACTGGTTAGAGGCAAGGCTATAGCCTCCATGAATAGACCACTAGAGTACTACCGTAGATTCTCTAAATTAAATTTCTCATATTAACTCAGATTTATTAAGCACTCTACTGCACATCCCCGTTTTACGCATAGAACTGCACCCATTGATGATCGTTAGGTTAAGAAGCTGAAGTAAAGAAGCAAAAATCTTCGGTTTGATTCTTCACTTTAATCACGAACTCCTTTCCATCATTCACAAATCTGTACTTCCAAAGTAATATCTCTCCCTTAGAAGTTGGTTCTAAAGTGGTATTTCTCCCTCATAAGTATGGACTGCTTGAAAGTACATTGCCGACATCTAGATCGACTATCTCGCATGTTACCTCATGTTTCTAGCTACTTGTTAGTTCTGATGAATTTGAAAGTATACTATTTTGTAGTCAGTAATTCCCTATATTTTGGAATTCAACTGAGAGAATAAGGACAAAAACATTCGAATACAGAGTTCTCCCAACTGCTTCGTTCAATAATTGCTTCACCAATACTTTGCTTAGTTAAATCTTTAAGAGTTCATCTCGCAACTCTATTCATAACTTGTTCTAATAATGGGCCATAAGCATGAAAGTTCCATCAATTTCATTAACTCCCAGGCTTCAAAAACACTGAGAGTTCAGCCTTTTTTTTCTTTATCCTCCTTCTTCTCAAGGCTCTTCCGGCACAGTCCCAAATACAACACCCAACACTTGTCCTTTATGTGAACAACTCACACTTGTCATAGTAATTTCTTTTTGCAGTAATATCCTACTTCTTTTATTGTTCCCTTTGTTCTCGCCTCCAAATTCTGGCTTTGCCTTTGCACCATGTGTTACCAAGATTTTTTAGTCTTTGACTCATCCAAATTGGCTTTTTCACACTCGCCTCATCAATAATACTGATTCATTATGAATATGCTCATGTAAATCGTAAATATACTTCATGATGACCTCATAGTCACTATAGAATTCCCCAAAGCTATGGATTACTTATAAAACTCAGTTTGGTGTAATCTTTAACAGTTTGTTCCAAGCATTTTCACAAAGAACATGATCATCACTTGTTCAATGTATTAATTCAACCACATAATTGTGATTCGTCCTCCATGTGTCCCCTCTTCTTGTTGTTGATACATCTCCTTTACTAATTTAGTATAGAGTTGAGGGCGAGTTTGGATCATAACCAAGAACTCTCCATGGACAAAGACCTGCTAAGACTGCTAGTTAATTCATAACTTGAGGAAGATTGAACATACCCTTACTTGTTTAATTTTGATTCTTTAAAGCGTTGAATTGTGTTGTAATCTTTTTTAGAAGAGCTATTTTTAGCAAAATTATCTTAAGCTATAGATATTTTTTTGGATAAAGGTAGTAAAATCAATTTGAATGTGGCAAAATGATAAAGAAGTTTTGTGTTTGGATAAAATGTGCTAAAAATTTTACAATTAACAGGCCTAATTCTACATTTTACTTGGTCAAACCTAATTGTAGAAAAATGAATATTTCATGATGATCCTAGTTTTATTGGATCATTCATAATCAGCTTTTGAATTCTCAAACTTTTGTGTTTTTACTAAACATCTTACAACCTGATCTAGTAGGGATGAAATCACATTTGAACATCTCATAATCAATCTCAAAAATCCTCTAAATCACTAGATATAGATTGGCAGAATTTACAGCTATTAAACAAGGTGAACCAGAGTAAATACACATAAATTTCTTTTGAGTGGAAGAAAATTCTTCCTACTTGAATTTTATTGCTTACAAGACCATTTAATGACAAAAAATTGTATTGTGTCAGTTATATAGCCTAAGGGTACTTTTGGGATGAAAAACTCTGATCCTAGTCAAGGACTTAAGGGTGGATAGATGATTTCACATAAAATTTACTTGTGAAACTTTGGCAACCCCGCATATGAATGAATTCTTCTTGAATAAGCAGAAAAAGTTCTCTAGTGCCAACACCTAAAAATAACTTTAGAGTAGTCAAACAATCTAGTCAAAGTTAAAAAAACAGTGTTGATATGAACTTTGGCCACGATTTTGAGGATCTTCCCGACTAACACTTTCGCTACAAGGGAGCCAATACGCAAAATGCTAATTATGCTACTTCAAAGTTGTGCCTTTTGTTTTGGTGAAATATGCATATCCACAAAAGTTCAAACTTGTGCAAATATTGAAATTACTTCCAAACTACTCTTCAATTTACTTGTGTTGCTTGTACAGATCTTCAATTACTTTCACTGAGATCCTCCTGGATCAATGGCAACAACAGTACTGACAGTAGTGCAACAAATTATTATCTTGATGGGAACAATGATGACAGTGGTGGAAGGGGCTTGTGACATGCTACTCAGTTGACTATGTAACATTTTTTCTAAAGTCATACAAGTGTAATACAATTTCCCCTTAAGTTCCTAACATAAGGGAAATATCGATGCAAACAAAAAAGTTTAAGAGTGGTCATTAAGAGCACGTTTAGCATTGATTATAAATGATCAAGTTTAATTTAATTTGAATTAAATCAGATTTCTAAGGGGTTGGCAAACATTAAAAATTGATTAAATAATAAATTTAAAAATATAAATTATTTATTAATCACTTTTCTATAAAAAAAAGATTTGGCAGAATAAAGTGCCCGAGTATCCCTAGTTACAAAGACTTTTAACACATATTATTTGACATTCAATTTTTGGTCATTTTGCCATATTGGAAGTGTTTTCATGTCTTCTATCCAAACAACATCTATAACTTAAAGTTGATTTTTTTCAAAATAGCTTAAAGCTAATTTTAAAATTAATTAAAATTTAACTTGAAATTTAATCCTGTGAAAACATCTACCAGTCAAGTAAAAATGTAAATAAAAACCTTAACGGTCTGTTTGGAACCATGAATTTCATGGGATTTGGAATTAAAAATGAAACTTTAGGTGTTTGGAATCCTTAAAAATGGATTTAGAATTGGATTTCATGGGATTTCATTGGATTCAGTTTAACATGCTGAAATCCCAACAAAAGAGGTTGGATTTGTTTATGAGAAGTTATCAAAAACCAAAAGTTCTTAATCTACCCTTGAAAAACCAACATAAAAACCTTTCTTCTCTTTTAGCTTGAAAACCTCAGGGCAATCAGATACTGCCGAGATTCCACAAGTATGTCTTATCTTCCTTTTTCTATTTTAAGTTTTCAGTAAAGTGGGTAATAATGTGCTTGCCAAATGAACTCTGTTTTCCCTCTCTCAACTTTCTTTAATCGACCAAATATATAGAATATGTAGCAGATGCAATTGCAGTTGATTGGTGTAATTATTAAGGCTCTTGAAAAGCCATTGTTGATGAGGTTGGTAAGGAGGCGGGTTTTGGACGAGTAGAAGCTAGGGTGGGATGCCGGTGGAAGCGCTACGGCGATTTGGGTTGGCGGGGGTGATCACATATCTAGCCGAGGTGAATGTTGGGCAGACTAGCGCTTAGGGGCTAGGCTTGGGGCGAGGTTATGTGGTGGATGACTATAGGCTAGGGTGGGATGCTAGTGGAAGCTCCATGGTAAGTTGTGGCAGTGGGGGTGATCACCGATCTGGCGTAGACGAACTCTAGGGCGGCGCTGGTGCTTGCAGGTAGGCTTGGGGCGACGTTGCTGGTGATGTTGATGGTGATTGGAAGAGGTGGTTGCGGTGGTGGTGGCGATGACGGTGACTGGGGGGTTCTGGTGGATGTGACTCTGCCATCGGTAAAGCCTGATTTGAATTAATATGTAGTAGAGTAATGGTGTAAAGAGGAAGGGGGAGATATATATACATATATATAGAGAGAGGGAGAGAGAGAATCTAGTTGTAATAAGTAGTATTCTATTCTGTTTCAGCTAAGTTTATGTCAGCTTCAGTCCCCGCTTCTTCCTTTGAAAATCAGTTTGTACTATTTTTTTTTTTTGGTTATAATTGTATCTTCTTCCTGTGATTGTAATAAGGACAAAAATATGGGACAAACTTGCATATATACTATCATCTTCCATTACAAGTTTGAAGGAAATGTCCACCATAAATTTGTGTTTCTAATTTAGATATTGTATTATTGAATAGATACCATAGATGATTAGGAAGGATTTATACAAATGGCAGTAGCCGGAGTCATTTCTTGTGTGGCATCTTTAGCTATTTCGTTGTGTAATCATCCACAACTCCACTGTATTAATCGGGCGATTGCTGAAGTTGTTATCAGGAGAGTGGTTGCAAGACGAAGGTTAATGCATCAAATAAATTTCAATGAGAACACATGTGATATCATATGCATGGGCCCAAATGCATTTGGTAGACTAGTGCGAATACTTCGAGGAACCGGCAACTAAGTGATAATGCATATAGTTGTGTGGAGGAACAAGTTGCCAAGTTCATTTACATTCTTGCACACAATGAAAGGAATCGGTCAATCGGATTCTTTTTCCATCGGTTAATGGAAACAACTAGTCATCATTTTCACAAGTTTTTGAGGGCAATTATATCACTTGAAGATAAGTTTTTCATCCAACCCAATGGAACTCAAGTCCCTCCAAAAATTCGGTATAACAGTAGATTCTTTCCTTATTTTAAGGTAAGTTTTTGTAATGGTTGTTTTTTGTTTGAGATATAGGTTCTTGAAAAGCAAAAGTGAATAATTCATCTTTTTGAGATTGTGTTGGAGCCATAGATGGAACACATTTCTATGTAAGAGTTTATAAGGATGAAAATGTCAAGGTATAGAGGGAGAAAAGACTTTCCAACGCACAATGTATTAGCAGCATGCACTTTTGGTCTAAAATTCACGTATCTGTTGCTTGGATGGGAAGGCTCTGCAGCAGATGGTAGAATTCTAGATAATGTAACAAGTAGAGAAGATAAGTTAAAGGTTCCGTAAGGGGTGTTTGTGTGTGTGTGTCTATATAAATATATTAATCTTTTAACAAGATCTCTCTAGTTACCAAAATTTGACTAAATTCTTAACATAATTCATTTGATTGTAGGAAGGTACTAACTAGTTGATGCAGGGTTTATGTTAAAAGTCTGGTTTTATCACACCATATCGAGGAACATGATATCATTTGAAAGAATACTCGCAGCGTGCACCAGCACCCCGTAAAGATATCTTTAACCACAGACATGCTTCATTGAGCAATGCAATTGAGAGAGCTTTTGGCGTTTTAAAAAAAGCAGTTTCCTATTTTAGCTACCGGAATCGAGTCTCAATATGATTTGGATGAACAAAAAGCTATGTTCTAGCATGTTGTATTTTACATAATTATCTTATGGGGGTGGATCCAGATGAAGCATTCCTAGCAGAAGTTGATCAAGAACTTTTGAACCAAGAGATTGAAGAACAAGAAGAGGCAAGTGTGGACATTTCTGATGATGGTAAACGAGGCATAATAAAGTGGGACAACATAGCAAGTAGAACGTGGGATGATTACATGTTAAACTGATCAGACTTTAATTCCTTCTCTAATGTACTTGTTATGAGGCCTTTTAGTATTTTGGGATTGCACTAAGTATTCTCGACTTTGGCGTTACGTCTTCTCGTGACATCTATTTTCATTTTATTTTGGAATTAGAGTTTCATCGTGATGTTATTCCTAATTTTCTTTTACTTTTGTTGAACCGTTGTCTTTATTAGATACTGCTTCGTATGTGAAGTTGCACAATTCTTTCAAGTTAATTACATTCTCAGTTAGATCTATTCATGTACATATCAAATATTTTGACAGACAAGACAAGACAATAGATGTAATTGAGAAGGATGATAAAACTTCAACAGGTTACTTAGCATGGACGCAAGAAATGGATAAATACCTGCTCGATGTGTTGCTTGACCAAAAAAATAATGATCAGAAACCTAATAGAAATTTTAGTCATGTAGCATATGATGTTGCCGTAAAAGCAATGAACGACGAACGCGGAGTGAAGACTTCTAAAAATGGATATTGGTGTGGAAATGTTTAGGCACGACAGTGGTTTTGGATGAAATGACATCACAAAGCGGATTGAAGCACCACCAGAAGTTTGACATAACTGATTAAGGTAAATTATGTGAGGCTTTAATCATATACATGCATGAATATTTTTTAACCACAACCTTTGGTGTGTTCTTATATCCTCTTTCTATTTTTCTTAGTTAGACTTATCCTGATGCAAAAAAGGTTGGAAACTCTTAAATGCCTTGTTTACAGTCCTGCGTGAAATATTTGAAAAAGATCATGCAACTGGAGAAACAGCTGAAAGTACAAAAGAAAAGAATCGTCGTTGGGAAAAAGAAGGAAGAGGCACGAGGCATAATGATATAGGCGATATAGTAGAACAAGATGACATCACACTTGAAAATATCGAGGGAATATGAGGAGGTATTCACCAATCAAATGTCTCGCAAGCGCAAGCTGCACTCGGGTCTTCGTCAAAGAGTGGCAAGAAAAAAGTTCAAAGTTTGGTGAATTGAATCAAAATATGTTAGTGATTACAACATCAATGACAAAAATTGCAACTGTACTTGATAGAGCTACCAGTGTGGCTCAACAAGGGAGACGGCGAATTTATTCGGGACAAGAAGTTTATGCAGAATTGAATAAGACTAAGGGAGCCGACGGTAATTTTCTCTTTATTGCTTATGATTTTCTCATCTCTGATCAAACCGTAGCGGAAGGGTTTTTTGGATGTCCACCTGAGATGCGTGTCTCTTGGTTATCTTGGAAGATGAATAATCCTTCCAAATAGAATTGAAGCTGTTGTTTTAAAATTATCTTTTATAAGTTTATTTAGGATGTTTAAATAAGAACATGAGTCAAATCTCGTGATATTTATTGTTGCTATAAGATTTTCTTTAATATCAGTATTATTTGGATAGTTACAGTTTTTCGTATTAAATTTATTTTGCAGATGATTTTTTCCATTTACATTAATTTTAAGTAATGCTCTTTTTAAACTCAGAAGTCTTAAAATGATATAATTTTCAAATGGACAATTTCTTTTTCGGTCTTTATATCTTCCAAATAAAAAAAATATATAAGAATTCCGGGATATAATTTTCAAGTGCGTGCGCCCGCCGCACACCCGAACCCAATTGTCCAGCCAAAATACTCTATCGACCTGCTTTGGAAGCTACCCATACATTACGCAGTCCAGCCCCAACCGAGGTCTGCCCCATTTCTTTTGATTTCTAATTTCTTGAAATTCTTAATCGTTCGTTGACCCCTTCTATCAGTCCTTCACGTCTTAGCTTGTTTAACTCAGACATTAGCAGAAAATCTCCTGCTTTGCTGGAGTGATTGTCAGAGTGATTCTTAATTTATTGCCTTCTATCGTTTTAGCCCGTGGAATGTATCACCTATTTAGTCCGTAAACATCAGTGTTGCCCATTTTAATCGTGGAACTAGTTACTTAAACCATTTTAGTCTGTACCCGACTTCACAATGACAACAGAGACGTTTATGTCGCTAAAAGAACATATATGGGGAAAAAAATGTCTTGAGTTGACATGTACAGGGGACATAATAAGTGAAAATGCTAAAGGCTTAACGACCATTTTGGTGGTTACTTCTGCTTAATAACCATGGGAAACATAGCTGGCTATTCTTACATGTTATTAACGATCAAACTTACTTGTCAAACCATCCCGCATTTAGAGCTATAACAATCATTGCATATGTAGCTGCATGGTCATACTTATTCATTTTGTATGTTCTTGTTCGGTGCCAGAGTGCATGAGAGATCCAGTAATCAGTTCCTAGTAATTGGTTCATAAACCCGTGAGTTTTCCCACTTCGTCCTCCCTAAGTATCTTACATTGAGCATGACAAGGCCCATGATGTATGTTATTTGTAGGCAGGATAATAGGGAAGACTAGGATAGGGTTAAATGCTCTTCGATTTAGAATGCAAAGGATTCAGGTTAAGCAGGACCAAAATAGTAACATTCGGGGAAGTTGCGATGAAAGATTTCATCGGTATGAATGTAAGAGAGAATATGTGTTTGACTAGGGGAGGATGGAAGAAAAATATATATATAGCCCACCATAACTAGTTTGGGACAATGGCTTTGATGATGATGATGATGATGATGACCAGATCTTGTATTTCCTAAGGAAAACAACAGGGCGGATGGGCTTTGGTTAGTTCATATAAGCTATTATTTATTGCTCAAGGACCTTAATTGCATGAAGCCTTGATAAGAGTGGGAGCTGGTGCGAGGTTTTCAGAGCGGGGAGCTTCACCATTATAGCATGTTTTGGGTTGGGAGCAGGAGTGCGTGCAAGGTTCGGAATCAAAGTTCCTGGGTGGGAATGTCACTAGAAGCAGCGAATCCAGCACCTAAGCTAAGGACTATGGAGCCATTCATTGGGTTGTCCCGGTGTAGTAGATAAAGCAGCTTTTTAATTGATTGTCATGAACCCTTTTTCTTCTAATTCGAATTGCTTTAAAGTCTCCCTCTTAATAGAATAATCGGTGTAAAACATTGTTACCTATGATTAGCCTTTGTTGTAAAGAAAAACTTCCTTTGTGTCTTATAAAATTCTTAATTGGTGATTATTTGGGGAAACTTACATTCTTTACTCCTGCACTTCATTCCATGTTTCAGCAATATGTATTGAGGACTCTAAGCAGAATTGTTGAGCGATCAACCAGTGATGTCGTTGTGAGGCTACGAACACAGGAAGGCCGTGATAATTGGTATACAGTCACTCCGTCATCCTTATAGAGAAAAGCAAGTATTTTGTTGACCTTTCTTTCATCTGAAAATTGGCCCACATGCCAGATTCTTGATTCTTGCAACTGTTTTAGGTGTACTGCAAAGAATCTGATTTCGACCACCATGTTACTGTTACTGTCCACTGCCTTTTTTATGTTGGTGTGTGACTGACTTGTGGAGTGGTGTTAGAAATGCTATTGGCATTCTCCGAGTGGCCGTTAAGCTTGGTTGCCCACAAATTATTGCTACCTAAGAATCTTTTAATGCTCCAAGTGTGATGATGCTCCATTACTGACAGCTGATATCGAGATAAAAAGTAGAAGCAAGAGAATGCACTAAAAGGTTATTAGCCAGATCTAGCAGCCTAGTAGAGTCTTTGTTATGTGAGTCCAAACAAACTATTTGGGATGCAGAGAAGTTACAGCCATTTCAATCCTATTTAACAGACTCGTTATGGGCTTGCAAAATATTGGCTAAGTAGGTGATAATTTGGGAACTTGTTAGCCATTAACTGGAAGCATCAGAACACATTGAGGAGGTTCTTCAGGAAATAAGTCCAAAGGCGGCAATGGTTGAGGTAAAGTCAAGGTCATTGAGGAACTGCATAGGTTTCAGAGGCAACAGGGTAGGGCACGGTCATGTTGCCAACTGCAAAATGCCTCTACATGGTGAAGGCTTGGCATCCACACGTGAGGGCTCTAAAGCCTCTGATCGATTCTGCCACAAATGATGATGAGGATGATCTGGTACATAAACTGGATGGTGAGCTCTGGCAATCTTTGGAGCCAGCATTTGTTTCAATTATTCTGACTTTGCCATATAGGTACCGGGCAAAAATTCTGAGTGAATGGTTAGGGAGCAAGAATATCTTGTACCCAGATCTGACAGAGGCATTTGAGATGTGTGGTGTTACAGATCCAAGGTTGCCAACAAAGGGACTTGCATCTCTAGGGGGGGCACGCGTGGTATGGCCAGAATGCTATAACTTCCTCTTCATCGCGTTGACTACTGATTAGGATTCCTTTTTAACCCTGACAATTTATCCAAGGTTATCTCCTATTATTACATGCTTAAACCAGAGTACCGCAAAGAATAGAGATATTAGGGAAAAAGGTATAGCATAGGTTGGCACTTAAAATGGTGGGCCCTTCTGTAAATTTTGCTTTAAATTGTGAGATTGATTCTGTTTGACATTAATACTTTGGTAGTGTATTGCATGCTGCAGTTGTTTATGTTACCGTCTTCTCTAATTCCTTATTGTTGCTTGTACACGTTAATGGAAGTTTATCTTCGGTATGATGGATTTACTAACTCTAGGAAGGTATTTAGGTGAAGAACTGCGTCAAGGGCAATGCTTGCCTTAAAAGCTGTTTGACACTAACCTCCACTGAGGTTAGATGCAAGGATTGCATAAACTATCTTTCAAGTTGAATAATTAATGAACAAATAGGTCATTTGGTATGAGTTTGTATAATAGGATTATGGGCTAGCATTTGGATCATTGCAAGGCGATGTGACGTATAGTTGTTCACTCGTTTCTAGTACCATCCTGCTAAGGCAGCATCTTTGTTAATTGCTATAGAAGAAAACAGTGGCTTTCTTGAATCTGGCCTTCCTTAAAAAGTATGGCCCCGTACGCTTATCATATTTGTTTTCTGTTTTCATTTTCAAGATTTTCATATTCAGTTTGAAAACATGTTCCTGTACTTTTATTATTTTCAAAAAAAAAAAAATTTAGCTATTTTTTCTTACATTGGGTTAAGTTTGAGTGAAAAACAGCTGAGGTGTTTTCAGTTTTTTGTTACTATTTGAGTAATTTTATCCAAAACGAAAACAGAAAATGGTAAAAGTACGCAAAAAAAGAATCTTTTTCATCATCATTGCTAAAAACAGAAAACGAATATGGTAAACGTACGGGGCCTATGCTTCTTCTCTTCTTTCATCAGCTACTTGCTCTTGTAAAAAGAACTTTTTTTTTTTTTGCAACATCCCCTTTCTCCCAAACACGTCATTATCCTTTGTCTATGCCACCGCCGTTACACGACAGTTTCACATGAGCCACATGGTATACAAGTTAAATCCAGCCGTGGACTTTGTTAAATTGAATTTGTTTGTCTGAAAATATCTACATTTTGCTCGTTTGGTATTGTAAGTAGTCTGTAATGTTTTCTCTTTTTTTAGCCTGTTAATACATCCCGATTTTTCCCAAACTATTTGCAATATCAATCGCTATTATCTTGGTTGTTATATGTACTGGATTGTTCTAATATAAATCTGGAGTGTCAATGTCTTAATTGTCTCTATTCTTCATGGTAACTATGCATGCTGATCACCTTTATAGCAGATTAGTGAGGTAGGCATGAACGAAACACAATAATATGAACTAATGTGGACCGTAATACCAAAATTAAGGCATGAACTGCGTGCTCTTTTCGCAGGTTTAGGGTCCCGCATTTATGGATTCAACTAATCCTCAATTATTGGATTGAAGAGACGTATCTGGCTGCCCTAGGCCGCACCTAGTCCCATGAACAACTACACCAAATACCTCTGCAGCAAAATTGACCCAGAATGCCCTTCAAGCACCTCTCCTATCCCTACCCCTCTCCTCCTTCCTTTGTTCGGCATGGAGGGTGCAGATGGTTTTATGTACCCTGATCATCAGCTAAGGTCAAATCAGTTTAACAATGTTGTCGAAGCCAAACAAGACATGCATTATTACATTGCAGAGAAGTAGCCCAGCTAGGAAAGCAACCAGAAGAAAGTTCCTTTTGAAACTCTTGCAAAAAATGAGGAACCAACACATAGAGGGGCACATCATCCTTATCTGCTGCATCACCATCAAACTATGTAGCCTTTGGTTGACAAGAGGTTACCAGGATAACGTCTTTCACTTTGGTGGTCCTCATGATAAATGAATTGGGTTTTATATACAGAAGCCACTGTTGGTCCTCACAACAAAGTAGTGGCATTGGTACTAAATAAATGCTCAAGTATCCTTGCCAGACAACTCAGGATCAAAACTAAGATGCATTTTGTAACTTATATAATCAATATCTACTATTATATATATATATAATTGGGGCTGGA